>CM053773.1:62820772-62904748 GCA_028658325.1 Potorous gilbertii
ATCAAAAATCACATTTGTATCATAAAAAGAATTTGGGAGGACTCCTTCCCCAATTTTCAAAAATAGTCTATATAGTGTTGGAATTAACTGTTCTTTAAATATTTGATAGAATTCACTTGTAAATCCATCCGACCGTGGAGATTTTTTCCTAGGGAGTTCATTGATGACTTGTTCAATTTCTTTTTCTGAGATGGGGTTGTTTAAGTATTCATCTTCCTCTTCTGTCAATCTGGACAATTTGTATTTTTTAAAATATTCATCCATCTCATTTAGATTGTCGAATTTATGGGCATAAAGTTGGGCAAAATAATCTCTATTGTTTTAATTTCCTCCTCATTGGAGGTGAGTTCACCCCTTTCATTTTTGATATTAGTAATATGATTTTTTTTATTCAAATTGACTGAAGGTTTATCAATTTTATTAGTTTTTTCATAAAACCAACTACTAGTTTTATTTATTAATTCAATAGTTTTCTTAATTTCAATTTTATTAATCTTTCCTTTGATTTTCAGTATTTCTAATTTGGTATTTACTTGGGGATTTTCAATTAGTTCTTTTTTTCTAGCTTTTTCTGCCTCAACAACCTGTTTCTTAACAAGACTTTTTCCCATTCTCTAGTAAAGAATCATGTTTCATGGATCTTAATCACTTTTCCTTTAAGCAGGTTTTCTGTTCATCTCGACCCTGAACTAGTACCATTGTTCCTTGAAGACTAAGTGAAAACTTGTTTATTAACTTTACCAATCCATATGTTGCTTAGTCAAATTTTACCTTTAAGTATTTTTACCACGGGTTCTGAATTATTGGGAAAAAACTTGGTAAATTTTTTCCTCCTTTTAATCTGTTTCTTTAAATTGTAGACAATTTAAATTAAATTAAATTAATTAAATTAAACATATGTTGAAAGCTTTGAAGTAGCATTTTTGTATCATTAGTAATATTATTTTATTATTATTGTAAGTTTGAACTGAAATGAAATATTTTCTGAAAACAGAAACCCATCCTTTTCTGCATGTCAGTCAGAGACAGTTCTCTTTGAAAAACAGCAATAACATTTCCCCCCATTGAGAAGGATGTGTCTGTAATGTCAAAAGTGCAAGGAGTTCTTAAGATGAAGACTTGCATGCTCATAGTGATACAGATAAGCTACTCCTTTGCATCCAACTCAGAGCATTGCCTGGGTGCATTAACAACTCAAGTGTCTGTGGTCACATACACCGCATGCTTGAGGGAGGATTTGAATCGGTCTGCCTGACTCAAAGGAAGGTCCTAGAGCCACCATGCCATGCTGTTTCTCTAATAACTCATTACTCCCATTTACACACCTCTTGGAAGTTTCACAAATATTTTCCTCGTAATAACCCTATGGGTATAATACAAGTATTATCAGCTCTCTTCTCATCTTACAGTTGATAAGACTGAGAATCTGAGAGGTAAAGCTTCTAAGTGCCAGGACTGGGTCTTCCAACCCCAGGATCAGTACTTCTTCAGTAACTCACTGTCTCTCAAAGGGACATCTTAAAGTGTTTTGGGCCACAACACTTAATAATAATGCCCTACATTCAGATAACAGGATAAGGTTTACAAAGGACTTTATGTACATTTTCTCATTTGATCTTCGTAACAATCCCATGAGGTAGGAATTCAGCTCAGATGCTGTATCAGTAAGTACCCCAAAACACACAGGGGGGCCTGCTATCACAGGTTCTTAGATCTGCATTTATAAAAGGAAAGACAACTTTTGAAGGGTCAGCGATCACTTTAGTTGAGCATATGTATCATTTGCTTTGTTCAAGGGAAAATGTAGGCACCCTGAACTTCAGAGAAAATACAGAGAAATCAAAGGTCAACAGACATGCTTCCAAATGTCTGACAGATCAACACACAGATCCAACTGTCGGAACACAATTATCAGAGAGGGAAGCACCAACATCTGAGTTTTCAAAACCTGGAGGCTCCTTTAGCAGCTTCCTAGAATCTCATCTGGCCAAACTAACACTTTCAGTCCCAAAGTAAAACCTCACCCTTGGAATCGTTATACATTTTTTAGAGCCAGAGGGCATCACAACCCTTGGGAACCAGTGTCTCACTAACAAAAGGGATGGGTCTTCCTACGTAACTTTCTAGGCCCATTAATGGGTGGGGAAGATCTTTAATCACATTGAAATAATTAACAATACAAATACATATACAGTTTATAAGTAAACTCTTGTTTCTATACTTTACTCCTAATAAAGACTGTTGGTTGATAAAGGCAAGATTTGATCTGAAGTACTTGATTATACTAAAACAAAAACAGTGAAAGATCCTACTTTGTTTGCCATCACGGATACTTAAATAGATATGACACCCCCCCTTACCCCCCCTCCTCCCCGCCCATGGAGAGCTTTCCTCCAATGATATCATTAGCAACTGATCCATGCCTGCCCATCCTATATTCCTGTTGTCTATATTCTCCCATAATTTTGTCAAACGAGATCCAGTTAAAGTGTTAGGTACCTTCCTTCTTTTCTTCTGGCCACTGGAGGATATCATTGAAGCACATAAACTGACCACCAGATTTCTCTTGCTCTCATCACATGACTAGCTTATCTTCTTTTTCAATCATACATTTCTTTGATGATAGCCTGTAGTCTAGTTCTGTTTATAATTCCTTATTTGTTATGAGTTACACCCTGCTTATACCCATCATCTGACTCTCCATTGCCCTTTTGAATGACACTCTTTAATTCTATGGAAAAAGCACAAGCATTTATTAATCACTATGTGCCAGGCATTGTGCTAAGTGCTGTACAAATATTGCTGAGTTTTATCCTCATAATCTGGTGAGATAGCTGCTACCTACCCTGACAGCCAGTGGCTGAGACAAACATTCCCTCTCCCTTTAGATGGGTATAAACGTGATGAACAGAATACTGAAAGAAGGATGGAGGGAAAACGATCTCTACTCTTGCCAACCATAGGCCAATATTTTCAGCAGTGTAAATGCCAAAAATAGGCTGAATTTGTTGAAGGCAAACATTTTTTAAAAATTCTATAAAGCCCTAAAAAAAAAGTTTAGAACTAGTTGTCTGACTGTATTATGTCGCTGTAAGAACTTTCAGTTGGTAAAATGACTTTCTTGTTGTACTTTGTTTTGTTTGTAAAAATTGCACCTCATTTGAAAGTGTTGAGATACAGACATTGAAGAAAACTGTGAGAGCTCTAAAAATAGGGGAAGACAGTGGGAAATCAGAGCAGCAATAGCCTGCTGTAGTTGTGATGTGGCATTACAAAGAGAGGCTGAACCAAACAAGCAAAAGGCTATATTTTTCTCTTTGCCATATTTGACTCACAGTATTATAATGCTTTAAAAAAAAAGGTAGTTGTGTTTTTACATATTGGATTTAGTACAGTATTAGAGGTATGAAAATAATGTGCCAGTGAAATGACTTTTAATAACAATGGGTGATGGGGGAAGCAACATACTTACTAAAAGAACCTTCACTTCTCAAATTAAATCAACCCCACATATACGCATTTGAAAATTATCTAGACCAGCCATTCTTAACCTGAGGTCAGTGACGTTTTTTTCATTATTACTTTGATAACTCTTTGAATATAACTGGTCTTCTTTGCAGTCCTATGTATTATATTTTGTGCATTTACAAACATTATTCTGAGAAGAAGTCCATGAGATAATCTCAGCAGAATCCCAAACACACAAGAAAAGGTTAAGAACCTTGAAGTAAGGCAAACCTGAGTTGTTGGAGGTCTGAAATCTTGTTCATGGTCATTTGTGGCAGGAGAGGGGTTTGTGTTAAGATCAGTAATGTTTTCTTGGAAATCTACCACCGACTGACATGTGTGAGCTCTTAAAGGAAAAGATCTGATAAATTCAGTCTTCAAACTCCTCCCTTTGTGCAAATCAGTACTTGATGAAGGCCTCTGAAGATCAATCAGTCAGTCTTTAAACATGTATTAGGCACCTATTACATACAGCATATTGTACTTAATGCTAGGGATAAAAATTATGAGGCAAAAGGCAATTCCTACCCTCACGGAATTTGCAGTATAATAGAGGAGACAACATGTGAACAAATATATTATGATTTTGACAATGTGCTACTGGGAGAGAGGATATTATTTATCTTATTTACTCATGTAATTGAGTATGGGGGAAATAATGTGGAAAAAAAACAACTTGGTGAGAAATCGTTATCCCCCCATTAGGACTTTGACTTACCTATATGGGCTGTCTTTTTTCTCCCACATTCCCAGTGGGGAGCCCAGCAGAGCTTCATTCTTTAGGTCTTGTTTTGGCAAACTACTTATAGGCTCTTCTCTGTCTATTCAATATGTAATCTAAGAGACTACTTAAAATAAACCCTAATGGATGTAACAAAAAGCAGATGTTTAAGTTCTTTGCAAAGAAAATATTTATTCAGCAGCCTGTGGCTCTGAAAAGTTTTTCCTTTTGGAGAGATGCAAAGAATAAAAGTATCTGCTGTCTACTTAGCCAAGTTATAATGTGGTTTCAGATTTGCTAATCAAATTGAACACACAGCTCTAATGAAAGAACTTGCACAACAGAAATGTAGAGATGAAATGTATATAAATCGCCAGTGTCTGCTGAGATCTGATGAACAGCCACACTTTACTAAGATTGTGTGGAATGGAATGGAAGGTGAAGGAACATATTAAAGAAAAATAAATTATACATTAAGTCATTAAACCTGACCCTTCACTTCAGATTGAGGAATTGCCAGAAGAGAAGAGGTACAATGAACATATAATAAATGAGAGGCCTAGTCAAATCTCACCCCTTACTGATGATATAATTGTTTGAGACCCTTTGAAATATGAATGGAAGCATGCAAAATTGTATGCATTTCTTGCTTGCAGGGGATAGCCCCATAGTACCTAAGTTCATCACATCCCCATTCCCATGAACATTCTCTGTGCAGCATGTGGTGTTGTGTAAAGAGGGCTAGACTTGAGGCAATAGCGCAGACTCAGCTGTGACACATATTAGCTCTATGACCATGGACAGGTCTCTTAATTACTCCATGCCTCAATTTCCTCATCTGAAAAATGGGTATAAAAACATGAGCAATTCCTGTTGTATAAAGTTGTAATGAAAATACTTTGCAAACCTTAACCTATGATACATGTGAGTGATTACTATAGGAAACACTCAAATCTTTATTGGGATTGAATTCATAGAACACATTAATTGACTGTTTTAATCACAGGAATTTGCTTGAAATCAGCTTTACTGTTAATGGTAGAAAATGAATTCTTCTTTACTCTTACCTTTTCAATTATCCAATCAGATGAAATCTTTCTTGGTATTTTCGCTGTTTTCCTTGTGTTTCCTGTTAGAGGGATGTGTGTATGTGTGTGTGTGAGTGTGTGTGTGTATGTATATGTATCAGAATCACTGCTTACTCTGTACCAAAGTAGATGTTGTGAAAATCTTCTTAGATAGTATATCAGAACTATCAGAGCATTTAGATATGTTGTAGAATTTCCTTTGGTAAAGGTTTTTAAAGAAAAGATAGTTTCTCAAATGCTGAAAGAGGTATATAGTGCCTAGCATAAAGTAGGTCATTAAATAAATACTTGCTAATTGACTTATTGGGAGGGTTTTAGGAGAGGGCAGCCATGGTGAAGTTGAAAAAAATATTAACTCTGGTGTCAGATGACCTCTGAGGTTTCTTCCAACCCTATTATCTTACTGCCTAGATGTAGTCCTTGCTGAAGTCATGACTCTCATGGTGTCTTTTCTGATCCTGTGGTTCATATTTATTCCCTAGACCAGGGGTGGGGAGCCTGCAGCCTCGAGGCCCTTTGACTGAATCCAAACTTCACAAGACAAATCCCCTTAATAAAAGGATTTGTTCTGTAAAACTTGGACTCCTTCAAAAGGCTGCACCCAGGGACCTAGAAGGCCACATCTGGTCTCTAGGCTGCAGATTCACCACCTCTACCCTAGACCACCTTATGAGTAAAATATAAATATCTCATCACTGGAAGGGAATATAAATTGAGTCCTTAAAATGAGTAGGAGAGTTGGTAGATAGATAGATAGATAGATACATAAATAGATACATAGATAGATACATAGATAGATACATAGATAGATAGATAGATACATAAATAGATACATAGATAGATACATAGATAGATAGATAGATAGATAGATAGATAGATAGATAGATAGATAGATAGGTGGATGGTTGGATGCAATTGAGGGATTTGGAGAGATTCCTAACTGACAAGGTGTGGCATGGTGAGGTGGACAGTTTGGAGCCATAATATAGTTATTGTGAATTTGATTATTGTGAATTAATTCCAGCGGTGGGAAAGTTTTTAATATGCCTTTATAAAATGGGTATTACTAATAAGCTTTCTAACTGTTGGAGCATATATTTTTTTTGTTTTGTTTTTAGCAATTTTGACTATGCCAGTGGCTTGGGAACCAGTAACGACTTAGTAGCTCTTGGTCCCCTACATTTTCTAAACCCAGGATTATATGCTTTGGGGGATGCAAAAGAAGACATCAACCCTACCTTTAAGGAGCTTATAATCTAGCTGGAGAGACAACATGAGATATCTAAGGATCATAGATTGAGGGCTAAAAAGGACTTTAAACCCTCTCCCCTCATTTTATAGAACGGTAAACTGAAGCTCAGAGAGGTTAAGTGAGTTGCCTAAGGACGCATAGGTCATAAGTGGTACTAAATTATGCACTATATGATCAGTAGAAATTCATAGAAGGGAGACATCTGGGATAGAGAAGTTGGAATGCAGTTTGGATCTTGAAGATTTGGATAGGAAGTCTGTATGGAAAAGGGCAGTCCAAAGAGAAGGAATAACAAATGCAAAAAGCCTAGAAATGGAAAGTTGTGTGGTGTATGAGACAATGTCAGTAATCCCTTTATCCTAGAAGTGTGATAGCAAGTGTTCCTCCTTGATTCCCTTTTTCTTCTTTACTTTGTATCTCTTTACCATGTACTTATTTATACCTTTAAAACACAGCCCTGCTGTGTCTCCACAGTGTTGATTCAAACTAAAGCCTCAATTTTTTCCCAGTCTGAAGATAGTCTGAGAACCAAATAAGATAAAACTATTTCTGGGAGCCAATAGAATATCATTTTTACTCCAAATCTAAGCATCTTCTTTATCCTACTTATAAATCAAAAAGCAAATTAGAAAATGTAGACAAGGCCATAGAAATCACCGGGGAACTGGAAATTCATCTCCCTATTGAGTCATCCGTTTCAGCTTCTGAGTCACCAAATTCAATGGTAGAAGTAGGAAGAAGCCTGAGAGGCATTGAGTGTCAGGGAGCTGTCATTAGTGAGCTCTCTGATGTGGGTCTCAAAGGTCATAGGAAAGAAATAACAGATGACTCTTATCATAAACTTCAAGCCTTAATGTCACTCTAGGCATCGTTGAAGACTCGCAAATTTGTAATGCAAACTACAGTTACTCTTGGTATGAAAATTGATTTTACATTCAGATGAACTGCTGATATATTGATTCTATCTTGAATTCTCTGCTATAAATTTGGTTAAGCCTTATTTATAAATGTGCTGGGATCAACCCCTCTGATAGACAAGACCTACAACAGCAATAGTATTATAAGATCAGACTTTGGGATTTTTTAGTTTAATTGAGGAAAGTAGAGGAGAGGCCATTTGTCCAACTCCTCATTTTAGTTTTGGTTCAGTCATTTTTCAGTTCAGTCTTACTCTTTTTTTAACCCCTTTTTGGAGTTTTCTTGGCAAAGATACTGGAGTGGTTTGCCATTTCCTTCTCCAGCTCATTTTACAGATGAAGAAACTGAGGCAGATAGGGTTAAGTGACTTGCCCAGGATCGTACAGCTAGGATTTTTACACATGAGAAAACTGTGACAGATGAATAGGATCACAGAGGTATGTAAATCTACATTCTGCTACCCCCAAGACAGCTTAGTTCTCTAATTTCACAGTTTATCATGATGCCACCAGAATGTTTGTGCAATTGGAATCTTGTGAGGCAGTTATTTTTCCCCCTTATCTCACATCCTTTCTCTGGCCAAAATCCAAAGCCTCAGAAAACTTCCAAGAATTCAGTTTGCTGAACCAGCACTCCCTTTGGTATTGTTCTGAGAATCTGAGGGTTACATTCTGATTTTTGACCCATGGAATGTCACAAGATTCAAGTAAGGTCTTTGTTGTGCTTTGCTGTTTATATTCCGAAGTTGACTTGAAGTACTCACTTTCATTTGTAGTCCCTCTGAGCTCTTCTGGCCTTGACTATAGTTTTTGGCATCAGATTCTCAGGTATCGTGGAGAGCATCACTACTTTTAGGATAATTCCCAATTCTGTAGTTCTAAATCAGAAACAGAACATCCACCCAGAGGGTTTAAGATGATATCAATTTTCTTGCTTTGGGGCCAACTCTTTTTTTTTTATCTTTTTTAAGCATCAGCAGATTCCAAACACAATTTCTGGCAACTTCTTTATACAATGTGACCTTGGCTCACTTAAGGTTAATTGGCATTCTGTCTGCACATTATCCTTCTAAATAAATAGTGAAGGTCCTTTCTGACTTTTCCTGTATTTAAGTACAAAACGTGGCAACAGGATCCATTGTCATTTCAGTACACTTGAAATATACTTTATTAGTATTATTTCTCTGTCCTACTAACCACTGGCACTTCTGAATTCTTTTTAGCCTGTTTCATATGACTCCCCTTAAAACATTTTCCCCTCCAGCCTAATGGAAATACATTCCACCTCCCTGCAGTCTCCCATTTCTCTTATTTTGCTGTGCTCTTTTCATGTGTTGAATTCCTCTGTGTTTTAAAATACAATTTTCAATGAAATATCCTCTAGGAAGTCTTCCTTTGTGCCGATTAGTAATGACCTTCTATCTCCGTTCTCACACATCACATTATTTTCTAACCCCCTGATGCATTTAGCCCCTAATACTATACTTTATATGTTTCGATCTTCCCCCATTCCTCCCAAAACTGTAAGATCCATGAGGATGGAAACTAGGTGTTACTTAAATTTTGGATTCCCAGCCCCTTCCTTTGCATGGTCTTTTGCATAGTAGATGTGTTTAATAAATACTTATTGAATAATTAAATGAATGTTTTGTGTTCATATTATAATACCATAGTAAGATTGTCTAGAAAGTGAATAAGTACATGATTGAAAAATAAAGCAGCATGTTTTTAAAGTCTCAAAACACTGAGAATAGATTTTTTTTTAATTAAGGATCAATTGACCTTTGTTCACAGTGTCAAATGTTTGTCAGACATTTAATTTGTCAAATGTTTGAGCCTTTCAATATAAGTACATTTGTTTTAAACTCAGAAATTTGTTCATTGATCTAAGAAATCATAAATCCCTTACCCATAAAGGCATTGTAGTTTAGTATAACTATTGAGGTTAAGTCACTTAATCTCTGAGGGATTAATTCAGTCCTGTTTCTCCTATACCTTTATACCTTGGCAGCTAGGTATGGTGGGTGGATGGATATAGCCAGTGAATAGATCCCATCTGGCCTTAGATGTCTACTACCTGTTTGACCCTAGATAAACCACTTAGCTTTTCTCTGCTTCAGTTTTCTCATCTGTAAAATGAGGATAGTTACAGCACCTATACCTTCCAGGTTGCCATGAGGATAAAATGAGGTAATACTTACAGAGGGCTTTTAAAAGTCTTAAAAATGCTACACGATGTTTGAAAAGAATGTATGTGTAGAGCCCATATAAGATTGCATGCTGTCTTGGCGGGGAGGATCTAAAATTTTTGGAAGTGAATGTTGAAAACTGAAAACAAATTAAAAAATTTGGGAGGAATGCTACATAAATGTAGAATATTATCACTGTTTTTATAAAGTTATGTTCAATTTCATATAATACAAAACAGCAACATACATTTCTCTAACACTTTAAGATTTACATAGCTCTTTCTTCATAAGTATCAGTTTTTACATGTTCAGATCCCTCAGCTGAAGGTAGAGATTGCATCTTGTTTTCCTATCTCACTCCTTGTCTAGCATAGTTCTCTGCCTGTAGTAGGTTGTTAATATATGTTTACTGAGTTGAACTGAATAGAATTGAAGTGAAACAATTCAGGTATGGGCCAGCTGCTTGTAGGCTTTCTATCCAGAAATGTGATGAGGATTTATGATATTTTACGTGTCCTTCCAGCCATAAAAAGTGTGTGATTCTGTCCTAGTCTATGGGAAGTGCATTTGAGGTACCAGAATTATGTGAGGAATTGAAACAGTGCCTATATATAGCTATATGGCTAGGCAATCTGCTTTAAATAGAAATATCAGCCACTCCAATCCCACAGGCCTGGAGCTAAGACTATTTTAATTGCTTTGACTGAAAATTTTCATCAGTGTGATTCTCAAAACCTTTGGCCACCACGCAAGAAGACATAGATTGAATCCCAAGGTGTTCTTCACAGGAAATATGACCCATAAATTTTAAATGATGCTATCCTACAACATTGGATAAGAAATTTTATTTTTAAATATAACTTTCTGAGTTAAAGGGTTAATTCATAGCCTGAAAAAAATATGTTTCTTAAAAAGTTGTGGTACCAATGTTTTAAGTTTTGCATAAAATATTTTTGCTTTTAGAAAGTTGTACATACTTTTCTCTCAAATGTTCTCCTAAGATAGGTTCAAATGTGCTGATTTTTTTACTAAAGGCTTTTGGAAAACCCATTTCCTAGCCTGCTTTCTAAACTTCTAAAATAATTCTCTCTTCTAAATGTTGATCTTTTTCCTGATGATTTGGGTAATACAGAATGAGCCTGGGGACTATGGTGATGGGCTCTCCGTAAATGAATAGATGTCAGAAAAAGAGTCAAAACCTTGAATTAAAATTCCTTCTGCTGCACTATTCATTTTCAGACCTGTCATCTCTAAAGAGGTATTCTTAGATTTCCAATCACATATTGTGGAACTTTCATGATAGGATTTTTTAAAAATATAAGTAAATGAGGAAATTTGACATGTTTCCAGAAAGTACCGTAGAAGAAGCCCCTCTCCTTTTTTTAGAGGTATTCAGTTCATTTATTTACTGGGAGAAAAGTGTAAAAACATAAGTGATATACAGCTGTGTCCTATTTCTAAATCCACTCAAAGAATCCTGGTAAGAGCCCATTAAAAAAAAAGTGTGAAAGGGCATTACCTGGAACAAATGACATAGAGAATTTGAAAATGGAATCTTAAATAGTAATAATAAAAATCCTTTTGCCTTTTACTGTCATTAAGAATGAAGCAAGGTCTAATTGAGGTTATTTTTTAAGTCTTTGGCATGTAAGGATGGAGAGGCAGCCTGGAGGAGTGGAAAGAAAGCTGACCTCAAAGCTAGGGAGAACTGGGTTCAGGTTCCTCCTCTTACACAGGCTGCTTTTGTGACCCTAGTCAAGTCATTTAGCCACTCAGTGACTTGGGCAACTTTCTAAGACCATTAATTGCAAAAAAAAAAGTACTGACCCAAATTTCCTAGACCAGTTAAATCACAGTTCCAGTCTCTCAAGTCCCAATTAAAATCCCATCTTCTACAGGAAGGCTTGCCCAGCCTCTAATTCTCCTATTTCCTATTTTTCCTGCTTGTTGGTAGATATTAGTTTGCTTATTGTCTCACCCATTCGATGTGAACTCCTTGGGGGCAGAAACTGTCTTTTTCTCTTTTTATACCCCCAGAACTTAGTACTGTGCTTGACACATAGTAAAAGCTTGATAAATGTTTATTGATTAACTATCCTAGCACATAATTGTATGAGCAAGGACCCTGGCATATACAAGAGGGCCTGCTATCACAGATTCTTTGATCTGCTTCTCTGAAAGGAAAGGCAACTTTTGGGGGGTCAACAATTACTTTAATCAAGCACATATATCATTCACTTCATTCAGAGGAAAAAGTCAACACCCTGAACTTCAGAGAAAATACAGAGAAATAAAGATCAACAGACAGTGCTTCCAGCTGCCTGACAGCTATCAATACATACATCATAAATCAACAGACAGCTATCTGACTATACATACATAGTTACCAAAGAGAGAAGCACTAACATCTAGGTTTTCAAAGCCAGGGGGCTGCTTAGTGGCTTCCCAGTGTCTCATCTGGCACATGAACCTTCTTCCAAAAACTAAGCCCCAAAGTAAAGCCTCTCCTCAGAGTATTTATATACTTTTCAGAGCCAGTGCATCATTAACAAAAGGTATGGACCTTGCTACAAACCTCCTCTAATCAAACTCCCCTTAATGGGCAAGCCCATTAATGAGTGGGTAAAATCTTTAATCCCATTAGCATTACAATAATACACATGAATGTCCTGGTTTCCTTCAGATTTCAATCAAGGCCTGCTTCTGCAGCAAGCTTTTCTCAATCTTCCTTACTCTCAGTGCTTTTCCTTTGAGATCCCCCCACACATTCCCGCCCTATTCATCATATGTGTATATGTATATTATATATACAACATATATATTATATGCATATATGTGTGTGTATATATAAATATATATTTATAATATATAAATATATGCGTGTATGCATGTACGTGTGTGTCTATCCCTTTTTTACACATAAATGTTTGCACATTGCATGTTTTGTACTCCATTAGACTGAGAGCACCTTGAAACCATTTCATGTCTTTGTATCCGTGGAATTTAGCACAGTACCTGAAACATAGTAGGCATTTAATAAATGCTTGTTGAGTGACTACTAGTATGATGTATATATTACATGACCTTGTAATGGCTGAGAATAAATGAAGGGACATAAGACATTCCAAAATCATAGAAGCCCTTTAAAATTTTTATTCTCCTAGTAGAGGAGCAAAGAAATCTGTTGTTGAAAGCTCTACACAATGCCTTGCTTCTTCCAAAGGCTACTTGCAAGCCATTTTGATTTATTCTGGGGATGTTTTTGCAGTGCTCCATTCTAAAGATGCCCTCCGTCTGATATTAAAGTGCAATTGTTTAGCTTTAGTTACCCTTTCAGACCACTACCCTTTAGCAGATGCAAAGGGAAAAGAAATTAGTTTATAGTTGTGACTGATAATAAGTCATAGGATGAAATATGGTTATATCTACATTAGAAGGGAAATAATAAAATTTGTTCATTCTGTGAGATTTAAGTTGTAAACCCATGGTAATTCTGAGAGCCAAAGAAGGCAATTGAATCTATTGTTTTTAAGTGCCTTTGAAGAGAGACCTTTACTCTTCTGGATTCCATCTGTGAGGGACTTCCTATTGATTCTTGTGATTTCTAGTGCCCTGTATGTGCAAGGAATTTATTCTACTTGAACAGCCATTGCTTTTTCTCACTTTCACAATAAAATGGCACTTTTAAGTTTATTTCTCTTTGCTCAGTTGGATGGCATCTTCTTCTTTGAGTCACTAGAATACTGATCCTGTTCCTTTTGGCTAATGACTTGGGGCAGGATTTCTTTTAGAGTGAACCCTTGCAGACACTGATTTATTCTCTTAACTGCATTTACGTCTTTGTTAATGAAGGAGAAATGTCATTTTCCCCTGTGAACATCATTCAGAGCAATTATTAAAACAAGTGGCCTAGAGTTCAAACTTGGAGGCCTGTGTTGGTGCCCATCCAAGAAACCTACATCCTCCTTTAAAGCAATATTACAGTTGCAGGCTTGTAGGGTCTCACACAGCAGTTCTGCTCTGAGCTTTGATTCTTGCTTGCAAGAGTAAGAAACTGGAGTTTATTTTAATTGACTTCCTCTATCTATCTCTAATGACTGGTTTCCATTAAAACCAAGCCCCTAGCTGTGCATGCTGGTGGAAGGGCTCATTTTCTGATCTTAACTACCCCCATGGCTTCCTCTAACTGAATTTTGACTGTCACAAAATGACTTGCAGCTAACCGTGTGACTTCCATGTATCTAATCAGTGAAAAAAGGATGTGAACTGGAAGGATGCGGTAGCCCCCACTCAGTCTGACTACTCTTCTCTGCTCCCTCTCCCATCTAGTTTAGACACAATCAAATTCAATCACCAAGAAAATAGATTGGCATAGAATCTTCTGGAGTCTATAAGTAGCCCAAATCAGTGAACTTGGTTTTTACTGAAACTGTTTCAGACTTGATTCTTTTAAGCCTCTTAAAGCTTTTATCTTAACCGTGAGGAAGTCAGAGATATTCTAATACAAGTTTCCTCACATCCTTGGCTGCCTAAAATATAATGATATGATAATCTTTATGTCCCTAATCAGTCTTGGTTTGTTGATGTTTTTTCTATAGGATTTAGAATAGTTATCTTCCTTCACCAAACTCTTTTTTGTGTGTTTTTATTTATCTGAATAGTATTCTGGTTTAATTTTTCTCCCTGCCTCAAGTCTCTCCCTTCTCCTATACATCTTGCACTTAGCTGACAAAATGATTTTCCTAAAGCACAGGTCTGATCATGCCACTTACATATTCAATAAACTCCACTGACTTCCTACTTCCTCTAGGATCAAATACCTTTCCTTGGTCTTTAAAGTCCTTCACAACTTGGCTCTCTTCCTTGCCCACACTATGGTCCAGCTCCAATGGCCTTCTGTTCCTCATACAGGGCATTCCAGGCCCTATCTTCATGTATTTACCCAGGCTGTCCTCTATCCTTAGAATGCCACCCCTTCTCATCTCTCTCTCTTAGAATCCCTAGTTTCCTTCAAAGCTCAGCTCAAGTACCACCTTCTGTCTAAGAATTTATCAACTACTAATGCCTTCCCCACCAAAAAAAAAAACCTCAAACCAAAACCCAACTAACTTACAGTCATTTTGTCTGTGTCTTGTATATACTTACATATTTACTTATCTCTTCCTCCCCCTTGCAAAAAAAATGTAATCTCCTTGAGAGCAGAGTTTATTTCAATTTTGTCCTTAAACTCCATGACCTACAATGAGACCTGACCCATAGCAGGCACTTAATACATGCTTGTTGATTGATTTACGTCCAGGCCAAAACAATTATATAGTTTTTTAGAACCCTAAAAAAGTTCCTTTGGAAATTGACCATTTTTAGGTACAGTTATTATCTACAGGTGCATTAAATTTTGTGTAAAAGAAAATAGAACATGCACAACTCAATGAGAAAGCTAGCTGTGGTTGAGTTTGGAAGTGATGAGAGCTGTCATAAGTGGTACTTTTAGGGTCACTGGGTTCTTCCTGTAAAAATGTGTCCTCAATTATAACAGCTCATATCTGTCCACTGACATTCTCCCTGGGCCGCTGAAGTCCAAGCCATAATAAAACCTTTGACTGTTTGGGCAGGTTCTTGAGTCAGAGAACCATAGAGTTATAGAGCTGAGAGGAACCTTCAGATTATTTAGCCCGTTCCTTTAATTTCAAGATTAAAAGAAATCTAAAGCCTAGAGAGGTTAAATTATACAACTTATCAGCAGCACAGCTTCAGTTAGAACCTAAGTCTCCTGGCTCCCAAATGTAGGTGAATTTTACCATCCTGGGGTACACCCTTCTTCAGGTACCTTCCCATTAATGTCACTCCATGTCCTATGTCCAGTATTGCAGGGTGCCTTGAGGGGCTGCGGTGACTAGAGCAGCCAACACCATCTAAGTAACTAATGTTATAGAACTTCGAACAATCAAAGGAGAAAATGCAGAAAATACAGAGGAAGTTCAGGGACTTTGGGGTGAGCAATGAGTTCATCTTCTGTCTTTCAGGGTGATTGTTTCAGTCATTTTACATGAATGATTTTATTCATGTGGAAAAAAGGAGGAAAAATCCCATTCCAAAAAAGCTTCTAAAATCTCGACCCTTGCTGCCTGAGAAACATGCTATACATTATATGCAGCCTTGACCTGGATAACCTTCTCTTTGGCAGCTTTTCTAGCGAGCAGACTTTTTTTTTCTTTTTTTTAATATCTGGGAGCTCTGGCATTTTTAAAAGACTCTGCATCATTTCAGAGTAACATTCTCTCGAGGTGGGCTACTGTGATGTATAATTACATCCTGTGGAAAATGATGGTGGTGTGAAGGGTGATGGTGGGGGAGGTTATTGAATCACAAAAACATGTTTCTTATTCAGGAAAAAAAATGACTATATGTGGGATGTTCAATTTCCTTGTGTTCCAAGTCCATGGAGTATTCAGCTCCTTAAAGTGCAGGAGTCGTTGATATTCAGTGAAGCTTGTCTTGTTTCATTTTTATTGTTTCATAGACTTATTACTCTTTGTGAGTGGTTCCCAGGTTCATTGCCTCTTCCCAAAATGTAGAAATCAAGGTAACCAGAGAAAATACTTTAATTACATATTAAGTAGAATAAAAGCACAAGTATATTTATGAAAATTTCAACATAAGGTAGAGAGAGACCCATTAACTGAAATCCCTAAAATATATAAAATGTTTTTTCATAATGGAGAGTCTGTGCTTGGGTTGTTAAATTGTATCCACACATTGAAAATATACCCTAAGCACTAAATACAGTCTAAATATGCATGTTGTATCCAGCTCTTTCTGTAAAATATTTCAATAATGCTGGGATTGTGCGACCATCATCTTTCTCCTGGTCTTATTTTCGTTATCACCCTTAGGTATAGGTGTAGGTATAGTATATATATTGGTGTGTGTGTATATATATATATATACATATATATATATATATATATGTATATATATATATACACAAATATTAGCATATTATGTATAGTTATAGTAGGTAAGAATTTCCTCAATTATTATTTTCTTTTAATTTATTTTATCTTTTAATAACTATTTCCTACAACTTCTCACTAGGACTTTCCCATCCCACCCCCAAGTCATGCCTCTGCTTTGGTTGAACTTTGTTTTAGTACCACTGGCCCTCTCCTTTTTCTGATATCACAAATCATGTAAAACTTTGGAGAGGGGAAAAAATAAGAAAGTTAAACCAAAGTGTCAAGTGTTTAAATTAAGGAGATATATATATGTATATATATTCCACCAATAAAGTCCTTCTCTGACACTTCTTTGATTCATGCAGGTACGACTCATTCTCAAAGGTTATACCACAAGAGCTATATTTGCAAACTCATGGGAGAATTGGGCATGGCATGGACATGACTGCAGGTCTTGATTTTTAGATGGCCTGGAAATGGGAGGGCAGAGCCCTATAGGTGAGATTCCTTAGTTTCAATGAAAGGGGAGTAGAAAAGCCAGAGTGCTGGTAAGTCTGCCTCACTTAAAGTAAACCAAATATGAAAATATGAAGTTATTTCTTTTTTTACAAAAGGATTCATAATATAATTCTTTTAAATACCAAGCTTCCCTGAGGCATTTGCAGTGATTTAGTTTACAACATTCAAAGTACAGTGTTGATATTTTTGTGGGATTTTTTTTTTGGAAAGCATCTATTTCATAAAGATATGTGTGTGTATAAAATTTGAAGTATTTATAACTATTAAAAGAAAGTATTTGCTTACCTTAGAAAAATCTTACGATAAGCAATTTGACTTTCCTTTGTTTATTAAAAAGAAAAGAACGTTGAGAAGGAAGAGGCAATAAAAATGAGAATGACTGAATGTCTACCAGGGTTGGGGAACCAGCGGCCTTGAGGAAACAAGTGGCCTTCTAGGTCCTCGGGTGCAGCTCTTTGACTGAGTCCAAGTTTTATAGAACAGATCCTTTTATTAAGAGAATTTGTTTTGTGAAGTTTGGATTCAAAGGCCCCACTTGAGGGCCTAGAGGGTCACATATGGCTTCAAGACTTCAGGTTCCTCACCTTTCACTAAGTTATATATGTCCTAGGAATAAACTATCTTTTTTTTCTTGTTAATAACTGTACCTGTAACTGATAATCAGCATGCCCTGATATATATACCCCTCCCTTCTCACATGGAAGGAGCAAAAAAAAAAAAAAAAAAGGATGTATTGCTATCTTTAGTGTAAGTTATTGTTCACTGCAGGAAGATGCAGAAATCTTAAGAAGCTTCTGTCCATGGTGTTTGGGTCCTGAACTACTGAAGTAATTTATAGCATCACTGGTCCATGCCAGATCTGTAGCTTGAGAGTTTCCAAATCTGAAAATTGGTCTTAGGATCATAGATATATGGGAAGCTGGGAAGATATATGGGAAGACCAAGGAGTTGGTCTAATAACTCATAGATTACAGAGAAAAGACAGAGCCCTTAGACCCCAAAGCCCTTCTCCCCACTTTCTCGATTCCCTATATTTACAAACTTCTGTTCCTGAATCTTTGATTTCAGTGAGGTAGATACTCCCTCTCGTGACTCAGTTGTGGCTTATCACATTAACTGATGATGATGATGAAGATGGTAACTCATCTTGATATGGAACTTTAATATTCAGAAGAGTATTTTTTCTCACCACAGGTCTATGGAACATGTAGCCAGATTATTGGTGCCTCTCCTTCACACTTAAATGATGTGTCTCTGGTCATATTTCTAGTCTTAGAGACATAATTTGAACCTAGGTCTCTTACCTCTGATTAGTATACGGCACTGTTGCTGAGTTTCTGTAGCCAAAAACGTAATCCACTGGTGACTGACCTTTTGATGGTGAGCATCTCTGAAGAAGCTAAGTGGTATAGTGGATAGAATATTGCAGTTGGAGTTGAAGAGTTGAATTCACATTCTGCCACAGACACTTCTTAGCTGTTTTGCCCTGAACAGGTCACTTGTAATGAGGCAATAATAGCACCTGTTTCATAAGGTTGTTGGGAGAATCAAATGAAATAAATGTTATGTTTCACAGACTTTAAACCACTCACTGTATACTTGCATCTTGTTGTTAGCTAGCTGATCCTTAGCAGTCCATCCCTTGACTCCTAACGTAAACATTTTATTTAAAATTTGGTGTCAACTAGCATTTTATACTACTTAAGGTTTGCAGAGCGCTTTACAAATACTATGTCATTTGATCCTCAGAACGATCCTGAGAGGTAGGTGCTATTATGAAGTATATTTTACAAATGGGAAACTGAAGCAGCAAGAAGTTAAGTGATTTGCCCAACGTCACACAGGTATTAAGTGTTTGAAATGGGATTTGAACTTAGGGCTTCCAAACTCCAGTCCACTGTTGTGTCAACTGCACCAGTTCCCTATCTTAAGGAGAGAGGTTGATTTGTTTTGTTTTTTCCTCTAGAGGCAACTAGAAAGACTTGAGTTCATATTCTGCTTCAGACTCTTACTAATTCTATGACTCTAAACAACTCACTTAACCTCTGTATACCTCAGTTTCCTTAACTGTAAGATGGGGAAATAGTCCCTTCTTTACAGAGTTGTTGTTTGATGATCAAATTAACTGGTATTTTAATGCACTTACCACAGTGCCTGGCACATAGTAGACTCTATACAGATCTAGTTCTAGATATATATGCAGGCCCTATATGTACAAACATACATATACATACATATATATGTGCTGTTACCTGCCCTTTTGCCCCCAATTCGGCATCCCCAATCTGACAGTAACTTACTATTCACAGTAGACACTTAAATATTTGCAGAACTGATTTAATTTTCCAGCTTAGTAGGAAAGAGCTAATGCCTCACTGTTATAGCCTGTGAGAACCGCACAAAAACTTTCATGCCATAAAAAGAGGCAACAGAACAGGACTTTAGTTAAGGAGACTCATCTTTTATGGGGATTCTATCTTAGGATGATAGACTTAGGACTTGAAAGGACCTTCAAGATCATCTAGCCCAGGAGTCTTTAACCTAGTACTCATGAACTTGGTTTTTAAAAAATATTTTAATAACTGCATTTCAGTATAATTGAAATTGTGCATGCACAGGCAGGTTTGATTTTTTTTTTCACTACTGAGAGTAAATTAATGTAGATATTTACAACAACATATGTGTTGGATAAATTTTCTGGTTGTTCAGTCATGTTCAACTGTTTGTGACCCTGTGGACCATAGCATACCAATATTATCCAGGGTGTTTTCTTGGCAAAGATACGGGAATAATTTGCCATTTCCAGTAGATTAAGGCAAACAGAGGTTAAGTGACTTGCCCAGGGTCACACAACTAGTAAGTATCAGAGGCCAAATTTAAAATCAAGTCTTCCTGACTCCAAGGCACACCCTCTATCCACTGAACCTCCTATGTGCCTCAGACATTTTCTGGGAGCAAAAATCTAATCTACCAAATAATAAAAATGGCCTTTTTACACAAAGTTTATTCTAAGTGCCTCACATTTCTTTGTGATGCCTTTATGCCCATTCTATTATATTCTATAATAAGCCTCCATTTAGGGGCTATGAAATACAGATCACCAGTGAGAGGTCTAAATTTGGTGCCTACTCCTCTTGGCTGCCATCACTTTTCTTTCGTCTTTGGCTGCTTCAGGCTGCCTTTCCAGACTTACTGTCATCTTCGTTATAATAATATTAATTGTTATTCCTGATACTAGCTAGCACTTTTTATATGTTAATGCATTTGATTTGACTTTCACAACAACCTGTTGAATTAGGTACTAATACTGTCCTCCCTTTACAAATAAGGACATTGAGGACCAGAGAGGTGTAAGTCACAGGCACAAGCTCATTATGTTCCTGGCATATCGTAGGAACTTTAAATTTTCTTGATTAATTGTTCCCCTCCCCCACCAAAGAAATTCCTGACTAAAGAGGAAACTTGATGCTGAGCCAGTTGATTCTCAGATAATGGAAAGAGTACTACCTTGATGAGAGATGAGAAGACTAAACTTGAATCCTAACTCCATCACTGAAGAGCTGTGTTCCCTTGGCAAACTGCTTGCCTTCTCTGGGCCTCAGTTTACTCATCTATAAAACGGGGTACAACACTTAGATGGTTCACTTCACAGGGTGATTGAGAGGAAAGTACTTTGCAACGTGTAAAGCATATGACCTAAATTAAAATGCTAAAGTAAATATTATAAGTTTCTCTGTACTGATGAACTTGTAGAAGTCTGTTCTTGAGTAAAAGAGTGTGGCCTTCACCTCGCTATAGGAGGCCATAGTACAGCATGCATCTGGTCAAAATGAGATGGGAATTTTGTGACTTTGCCTTCAGGGATTTGACACAGCTCTCCCTAACTGGTGGAGCCAGTGGAAGTATTTCACCTCATCTCCTGATAAATGTCTATGCTTGTCTTTTCTAGTTAACTAATAGCAAAGCTATCAAATCAACAAGTCAGAGTCTCTCAGATGCTTCTCTGCTGCCTGTCATACTTTTTATCAGTCTTATTCCATAACAATTTGAAAAATTCTTAGGTCAGGTAGAGGGGAGGGAGAATTAAATTGGTAACAATTAAGTCGCAGAATATTCAAAGGAATACAAAGCAGTTATGAAAGGAGTCAAATAATAGTAATTACTTGACTGGAAAATAGCTGTTATTCATAGGATAACTGTTCAGAAGGAGGCACCTGATTCTAGGTTCCTTGAGGTTATTTTAAAAATTCATCTTTTATGGCAAACCAAGTAGAAAGTAAGTACTTTAATGAAGCCTCCTGACTACATTTTTGTGATCACTTGGGTTTAATTCAGTAGGTTAGTGTTTTTCCTTACTTGGTGTCATAGGGGTTTTTAAGTTTGTGTATGCCCTTTATAATGCAAAATTTTACTTTAAAGGATTAATGTATAGGAGGACTTTATGAGTTACCTCATTTCAGTGTCATATCTTATTGTTGGGATGTCCCAAATTGTTTTTAAAACATGATAAAATTTCAGATCCCTCTACCAATAAGCTAGACAGTCATTATGATCATGGAGATTGATGGTGCATAATTTACAGAAAGCAATTTAACAAGAAATTAAATTCATAGTTATGTTTGTAGTACTTCCTTTTCTACCTTGTGTGTTACAAAAATTAGTGTCTCATCGCCTCTAAAGTGAAAGTGTTTGTGATAAGATGCTTGAGACTGACTAATAGGAACAGAATTAGCTAGAATTAGCTAGGTTATTTTACAAAGCACTTGATTCTCACTTTTGCTACCATTTTAACCTGACCACTGATGAACAGGGAAGCAGACGACAGCAGTGATTTTAAAGGCACTCTACTTACTGGGTACAGGTGCAGCAGATAAAGTTGGCAATGAAGTCTAGCCTCTAGTGACTGTCAGCCTACCCACTTCCTCTCCACTCAGTCCTCTTCATCCTGCTTCCAAAAAAAGAAAGAAAATGGTAATGGTATTCCTTTAGGTATTTACGAAAAATTAACTGAGTGAAATTCTGCAAACCCTTGTCATTCAGAGACTGTTTTAAGTGTTATGAATGCTATAAGATACACATGTAAGGTACCCCTATGGTACATATATAAAGATTTATCTAGAGATCAAAACCAGCACAGCAAAATGGATTGTTCCCCAAACTGGCAATTGCACGCTATATATTGCTCTTGGAGGAATTGCATTGTATCTTGGAATGTTGAGAAAAATGAAACTATTCACGGGATGCTAGTTGAAATAGACAAGATGGTTTGAGACCCCCTAAGTGGATTGGAAAAGTTAGGGATGAAGCAGTGCCTCAGTCTGGAGAAAATGAAGTTTAATGTATTCATGACATTTGTGAGGCCATGTGTCCAACCTGCCATATTTTTAATAGTTTCACCCCACCACCCTTGCAAAAAAAAAATCATAAAATGGCCCTTTCTATTCATCTTCTCAGCATTCTTTCTTTTCCCTTTCTCTCCTCTCCAGTATTGTGCCCAGAGGTACGGTGATTTCAGTGAATGAGAGAAGGAATTAGACCAGTTAGTTGAAGCAAGTTCCCAGGGTCATTTCTTACTGACAGCTTTTCTGATGGCTTTCTTTTCTCCATACCTAAAGCACTAGAATGAAAAACTGTGATTTTAGGTTAGGAATGGTTACTGTGAGATGAACTTAAAATGAAATGAAAATCCCCATATGCTCAGATACCTGGGGATTTTTAAAAGAAAGTTAATTTTCCTATTTGCCAAGTGATAAAAGGGCATTTTCACTAGAACCGAAAAGGAAGGTTTACATTTGATTAATAACATAAAGATTTTAGACTTTGGTTTTAATAATGCCTAAATCCTTGAATAAATGGATGAATTGATTCTGAAAGTTGATCTTAGAAGTCATAAAACTATAAGTTGTCTGCCTCCAGTAGTCTAGCCAAAAAAAAAAAATCTTCTTGTGTGGTTTACCAATTGAAGAATGAGCTCTTTTAAGTTTGGTTTTCTCTTTGCTCCTAGAATATTGAGAGAATTATTATATGAATAACAAATGTCATAAGTTGTCCATTTTTTTATTATACAAGTTGAACTGATATTTAGGTGTTCTACTAATGAGCAAGACCAACTTTGTTTACTAAAGTGCTTTCATTGTAGTGTGATACAAAGGAAAAAGCATTGACTTTAGAGCTGTAGGACTTAGGTTCTTATTCTACCTCTGATAATTAGTACCTAGGACCTTGGGCATCACTTTTCTCATCTATAGAATGAAAATAGTGGCCTGGTTATTAGCCTTTGAAGTACGTAGATGTGTGATCCTGCTATCCTTGTGGAATATTTGAAGCAAATTGGGGGTGTTACCTCTAGAGGCTCCATGCCTGTATTTGTAGAACAGAAGAAGGGAAGCAGTGTTCAGAGATGGCTAAATTAAATATTTAAGAGGTAATATTCCTTATTGATCCTCCAGCTAATTCCTGTGGATGTCATATTTCCTTCTTGACCGCTGTTCCACCTTTTTTTAATTCTTTGGTCTTCAGCTTCCAATGTTTATTACAAGAGATTGTAATTCTGGGTATCACTTTCCTCCCTTTCTTACAGAGTTTCTTTGAAGGGCAGTCTGCACCATGGGACTCAGCTAAGAAAGATGAGAACAGAATGAAGAACAGATATGGGAATATCATCGCCTGTAAGTGTTGACAGTGTGACTGCTTCTGTATAACTTTCTTTTGGCATCTGATATGATTGACCACCAGTTCCATGCAGGCAGATTTCACAGAACAATTACTTCCTCAATCTAACAGAGAAGCTGAAGTGTGCAAATAATAAAGAAGGAGAGAAAAAAATCATTGATATAGCTCTCTAAGTCAATACACTTCTATTTTTGTGGCTAGTTTATTTTAGATTTAAGGCTTGGTAACAATGAAATGCGAAGGAGGAAAATTCTTTTTAGGAGTAATAAATGTAATAACGTTGATGTCTCTTACCTGCTTTATAAAATAAACAAGCATCATGACATTGGCATGTCTTCATGCAAGAAGCCTGGACTACTCTGCAAATGTTAAAGTATTAATCCCTTTGGTATTTGTTTGAGGAAGGCCAGTGTCCCCCTTTTAAAAACAGGAAATTGAAATACAAAAGTAATATTATTTCTCATTATATCTCACTATATAACATAAAGTAAGTTACGATTTCATCTGAGAAATCCCTGCCTCCTATAGAGTGAAACTGAGAGCTATTAAAACTGGCCACGCCTCATTTGTTCTTTAGCATTACTGAGATGAATTCAGATGCTGATTGACAGGCCTCCTACCAAATCTGTTTCTCTGCTTCTTCCCCCTCCTCTTCCCCTTACCTCTCTCTTGAGATCCAGGCTCACATTTCCAGCTTCCTGCTGTATATCTCTCCCAGGATGTTTTCCTAGTACATCAAATTTCACACGGCCAAAACTGAGCTCATCATCTTTTCCCCTGCCCTTCCTGATTTTCATGTTTATGTTGATGGCATCACTATTCACCATTCTAAGCTCCCAAGCTTAAACCCTTAGGGCTGTAGTCTTCTCTCACTGCCTTCCTCCCTTTTCCAATAATTCTCCATATTTTTTGCAATCTACCTCTGGAATAGTTTTTTCTCTTTTTCCTCCTTCCATTACCACTTTCAGTACTCCAGTTCAAGCCCTTGTTTCTCCATCGTTCCTAATCAGACTCCCAGTCTTCCATTCCTGCTCCTCTCCCGGCCATCAGAATAGATTAATCTATATACTACTGAACAACTTTATCTTCTTTATTCACAGTTCTGATCCTAGCACTACTCTGTTCAGAAACCTTATTGTCTGAAATATAGTACAAACTCATGAGCTGGGCATTCTGGGCTCCCTGAGATATGGTTGCCACCTACCTTTCTTTTTCATACCCTATCCCCACTGCCTAATCTTCTGTTTGTTGAAACTTTCCCCTTTTATCTAGATCCAGCTAAAATGTCCTTTCTTCTAGGGAGTATATGTACAACTCTCCTGCACTTAATCACCATCTATTTTGTATTTAGTTTTGTCCAGACCTGACATTTCTTTGGTTTGAGCAACTCTGATTAGAAAACCACACTCAAGTCAATGCAAATTAGCAATCATTCTTTGTCTTCCAGTCTTAGACTTGCATGGGACATTTAGAATACTGTAGATGTAAACAGCTTGTATTTTCCCTGCTAGAGCATATATTGCTTGGGAGCAGGAACTGCATCATTCATCTTTGTGTTCCCATGAATCCCTAGGAACCTTGCACAATTTAGAGACTCAATAAATGTCTACTGAATGCATGAGTAAAAGGATCGTTTAAGTATTACTCTTTCAAGGTCATACATAGGATAGTGTCTATGCCTTATTTCTGTTAATGGCAGTATTTCACAAATAACTCAGAAGTAATGCCCTGTTAGTGATCTAGCAGAACTAATGTAGTCTCAGTCTAAAGGCACCAAGTTGGGACTCAATGCTAAGTTTTGGAACTGGGAAAATCTAACTTTTTATGGCTCTGCTCCATGACACTCTGAAATCCATAAAGCATTAACATCCTGTGATATTGTTTTATTCACACAAAATAAAAGCACAAACTAAAATTATTAAGGAGATACATGTTAGGCATATTGAATATGGCATTATGGATAAATTTCATTTACTTGTGATAATTTTCTAAGTATGGTAAATGACTTCTATCTTTAATATTATTAAGGCTGGCCTTTCATTAAATATAAGATAAAGGTGTCAGCATGGCATGATTTAAGTTTTGCCAAAAGACACTGCTGACCAAAAATATCAGGCATTCAGGGAGGACTAGTACATGCAGTGTGAGGGCTACTGAGCCCTTCTCCAATCTGCTCTTTCACCTTCGGTGTCCACCTTTCACCCAACTCTCACCTGTGGCTCTGGCAGCTAGGTGGTGCAGTGGACAGGGCACCAGTGCAGGAGTCAGGAGGACCTGAGTTCAAATATTACCTCAGACACTTAACACTCACTAGCTGTGTGACCTTGTGCGTGTCACTTAACCCCAATTGCCTCATCCTGGGTCATCTCCAGTCATCCTGATGAACATCTGTTCACTGGATCCAGATGGCTCTGGAGGAGAAGTGAGGCTGGTGACCTGCACAGCCCTCCCTCACTCAAAACAAAGTCAAATGCAAGTTATGTCATCATTTCTCTGATGGCATGGTCTTCTTTGGCAACGAAGGACGAACACACCTGTGGCTCTAAGACGCTGTAGTATGCCCAGTGACCACACCCTGGTGTCTTGGCAGATAAACTAAGTAAGCCACTTTGAGAGTAACCCGCAGGCCTCAAACCCATCAATGAGTGAGAGGGTTGTATACCGCAAGCATGTGAGGACTTCCCCCAGCAGAATGGGTAGATGACAACAATTTTTTCCAATGACCACGAAATTTTCTGAAGCAGGAACTATAGAAAATGCTTGGACTAAAGCTTGGTCAAATACTAATGATGCCAGAATCATCCACTGCATCCTAAACTATCCCCAATCACCTTGATTTTTGTCCTGCCACTGGACTTGGATGGCTCTGGAAGAGAGAGTGAGGCTGATGACTTCATAACTCTGCCTTACTTAAATCCAATTCACGTATGAGTTAGGACATCACCTCATGATGTCACTGGCCCTCTTGAAAATGAACAATGAATAATTTCTACTCAGTGTCTAGAAAATAGCAGGGTCTCATAATGAATAGTTATGAATGTGTACTTTTATGACCCATCCCTCACCCTGCATGATTCAGCGTGTTGCCAATTTGGAGAAAAATTATTGCCATCCAACATTAGATCTCAGGCTTTGATGTGAGTGTACGTACAAATGAAATGTCTTCACTTCATACTTCTGGAAATACAGCATTCCAACCAGTTCCTGTCTACCCCTTTCATTCAGTCAGCAAAAATAAACAAAAAAACCTACGTTTAACAAGACATGTGTGCCCTATTACGAATGCTAAAACTTACTCCCCTCCAATGATAAATTCATTTTATCTGCCAGACAAACAAGACTTCCCATTGCATTAGGTATCTTTTGACCACCACAGAGAGAATAATAAATGTGTGTATGTATGTGCACAAGAGTAACATGAAGTAAATTAGCCAGGGTGTTGGAGTATTGCCAAGACCATGACCTTGGGATCAATTATTTTGTCAAGCAACAAGTATTTATTCAGTACTTGCTATGTGTCTAGTGCTCTGCTTAACTTTGTGAGGAGATACAAAGAACATATAATACATTGCTTACAATAAAGTTAAGAAAAGACTAATAGTCATGAACAGAGAGGCCAAAACAAGACAATATCTTCTATCAGTAGCTAAAATAGCATAGTAGATGGAGCTCTGGGCCTGCAGTCAAGAAGACCTGAGATCAAATCCAACCTTAGACACTTACTAGCTGTGTGAACCTGGTCAACTCATTCAACCTGTGTCAACATCACTTTCTTCATTTGTAAATAATACCACCTACCTATGGATTGTTGTGAGAATCAAGTGAGATAATATTTGGGTTTTTTTTAATGCTTAGCACATGCCTAGCACGTCGTAAATACTGTATAAATGTTTATTCTCATTCCCTTTTCCTTATTTTTTGAGTGCAGCATTGTGTCTTATTGATCCAAAGTTCTATTGAAATTCTGAGGAAAAAGATCAGTGATGGCTAGCATGACAAAGGAAAGGTTCATGAAGGAATATGGCTCAATCTTAAAGCCTTATTTCACACCTTTACTGTTTCCTTTTGGCACTCTTCTGTCCAGCAAAAATCATGGGATGGATAGATATAGTGACCTTTCATCCTTTGAGTGATGGAAAGAGTCTGATTGGAGCATTAGACTGTGAGCTCCTTCAGAGCAGAAAGTGCTTTTCCCCTTTCCTTTGCATTCCAGTGCTTGGCATAGTGCATGGTAATTAGTAGGTGCTAAGTAAATGCTAGTTCACTGACTGACAAAATATAAGTAGAAATTCAACAAGCAAAAGGTGGAGGGAGACCCTTCCCAGTCACGGGGAACATCATGAACAAAGGCTGTGAGTTGTGAAGGTCCAGAACATCTTTGAAAATTAGATACTAGTCCATTTTAGCCAAAGCAAAGAGGTTATGGAAGGAGGTAATATAAAAGTTTGGAAAACAAAGGTGGCATTGAATAGAAGAGGGCCTTTAATATAAAAACAGCATGAACTTTTGGGAGCCCATAAAGATTTTTGAGCAAAGAAATAATATGACCAGACCTGTGTTACAAGTTGGATTATTTTGTATGAAGATTGAAGAGAGGAGAGAGGAGCGAGGAAGACCTGTAAGGATGGTACTGCAATTATATAGGCAGGTTATCACCTCTATAACCTGGGTTTGTACTAGAATGGCAGCAGTGGGAATAGAGACGAGGGAACAGATGTGACAAGTGTCACGAAGGTGGAACGCTAAGACCCGATGACTGTTGGACATGACAGATGAAGGAAAGGAGACAAAAATAACCCCAAGATGATGAAGGCAGGAATCTGGGTGAATGGTGGCACCAGAGACAGACACAGTGAAGTCAGAGGGAGCAGAGTGAAGGGAAAATAATAAGCCCTGTTTGAGTTTGAGATGTCAACAGAGCTTTCAAGTAGGCATGTCATGAAGGCAGCCAAAATTGTGGGCCTCAAGGTCAGGAAAGCCACAGATTTGGTTATATAGACTGAGAAGCAATCTATAGAAAGGTAAAAACAACCCATCCAAGTGAGTGGGATTTTCAAAAAGCTTCCTCTAAGAGTTCCTATGACTGTTTGCATCAGCCCTAGGAGGCAGGATCCTATACTCACCATCGGTGAATTGGATATAAAATATTATAAGCCATAATCCCAAACAATATAAAACATCCACATATCTAACTCGGTAATTGCATTGCTGTTACTCAACATAATGAATATAAACCAGGAATTAAGATTCAGGAAACCTAGACTTGAGCCTCAACTCTATCACAACTTAGTAAATAAATTACTTATTCTCTCTGGGCATTGAGGGGTTCAAGTACTAAATCAAATGTTCTTAATCTGGGGGTCTTGAAAATTTAAAGATAGATGAATGTAAAGATATATATTTCAATATAATTAGTTTTCTTTATAACCTTATGCAATATGTTCATTTAAACACATTGTTCTGGAAATCAGAGTTTTAAAAAATGAATGTTAAAAATTGTTTTTACATGCAACTGGGAAATAAGATACACAGGCAATGGGGTAAAGAAATCTAGTTTACCCCCATAGTAAAAGAGATGAGGAAATAGATAAAAGAAGAGAGGAGAATGAGAAAGAAGACAGGTTGGGGGAAGTAGTAATCAGAAAGCATATTGTCATGCAGTGGGAGGAGAGGAGAGATGGGGAGAAAATGTTGAACTCAAAATCTTGTGGAAGTGAATGTTGAAAACTAAAAAAATAAATAAATTGAAATGTGAAAAAATAAAAACTAAAAACATTATTCTGAAGAGTTCATAAGCTTCATTAGGCTACTAAAGTACTCTGTACACACAAAAATAAGACTAGGGTATTTTTAAGATGCCTTTGAACTCTAATGATCTGGAGATTTTGATGGAAGGAAAGAAATAAGTATTGATTAAATACTATGTACCGGGCACTAAGCAAAGTACTTTACAAATATCTAATTTAATTCTCACAACAATCCTGGAAGGAAGGTGCTACAATTATCCCATTTTACAATTGAGGAAACTGAGCCAGAGATTAAGCGAATTACCCAGTGGGGCAGATTTGAACTCGGGTGTTTCTAACCCAGTCCCTGTGCTCTATCCATTGTACCACCTAGCTGTCTTTTAACACTGTAGAATTAGATGGGGTAGACCACAATTCTCAAACTTATTTGGCCTACCACCCCCTTTTCAAAAAAGAAAATTACTTAGTGATCCCCTGGAAATCTACTTTCCTTAACACTTTAGCAGGGTTTTTTTTGTATTTACATCATTCAAAATATATATACATATATATATGATATATATATATATATATGATATATATTTATACATCCCCTGTCACCCAGCCTTGGCTTGAAGACTTTCTATATCTCTTAGCACCCCAGACTTTTGAGTTCTAGACTCATGGGCAAGGAGGAGGGGAAACCTCGACTTTGTAAGGTGATAGTACTAGCTATATTTTAAACTCTTTATGGCTGATGCCTCTTAAGTCTTCTCACTGGTACCAACATAGTTTTATTTTTCTAATTAAATTGTTTTGGTCATCCAGTGGTAGGACACTTACTATTTCCAAATGTCTCCCACCCATTCCACTTTTTTTAATAGTATTTTATTCTTTTCCCAATTACCTATCAAGACAATTTTTACCATTCATTTTTACAAGATTTTGAGTTCCAAATTTTTCTCCCTCCTTTCCTCCTCTCACCTCTTCCTAAAATGGTAGGTGATTTGATACAGGTTATATTTGTGCAATTGTGCAACATATCTCCATATTAGGAGGGAAAGAAGAAACAGATCAAAAGAAAAAAAACACCAAAGGAATAAATTGAAAAAAGTATGCTTTGATGTGAATTCAGACTCCATCAGTTATTTATCTTGATGTGGATAGCATTTTCTGTCATGAGTCCTTTGTACTTGTCTTGGATTTTGTGTCACTGAGAAGTACAGTCAGTCATAGTTTACCATCAGTATTGCTGGTACTGTGCACAGTGTTCTCCAGGGTCTGCTCACTTCATTTTGCATCAGTTCTTACAAGTCTCCACAGGGTTTTTTCTGAAGTCTGCCTGCTCATCATTTCTTATCACACAATAGTATTCCATTGCATTTATATGCAGCCGTTCCTTAGTTGATGGAGCCCATTCTACTTTTGGTCCATGTCACTATTAAGAAGTTTTTCTTGCATCAAGCTTAATTCTGCCTAACTGTAGTTTCCGCGCATTGCTCTTCAATTCTGCCTCCTGAAACCAAACAGACTGGCCAAGTCTAGCCCTTTTCCCATGAGATAGACCTTCAGGTACTGTACTTGAAAACTGTTATCATGCACCCTCAATGGTCTTTTCTTTAGGCTACACAACCCTAGTTTGTTCAGCCAATCCTAGTGAAGCATGCTTTCCAGACATTTAACCAACCTGGTTAGTCTCCTCCTATAAATATACTTTAGCACCTGGCATATAATAACACTTAAAAAACTTGTTGAATGATTGATTTGGCAGTGCCTTTCCTAAAATATAGTGCCTGTACCTGATCACAGTATTCCTTTGTTTTGCAATGAATAGTCTGTATATGATGTTTTTAATTTCACAGATACAGTAGCTATAGCAAAACTTAAATGGTTTTTATGGTAGAGTGACTTGTTCATGGACAAAAACGGCATTGAAATCCTTAGGCAAAAATGTACTTTTATACACTCTCTCCACACAGGGATTGAAGGAAGTATATTAAAACCAAAACCCTTCTTGTTGGTGTGAAGGTCATTTTGATTTAGTGAGAAGTCTAAGTCAGAACATTCTTTGTCATAAGAGCTAACTAGAGCAGAGGGAGTCAAGCTTTATAGCTTAGAGATATTTGTAGGCACTTTAAAAAATAGATCAGAATCATTTATAATTAGCACATTTTCTTTTTTTAGGAGCAAATTTCACATAAAAATTTGGCTTTAAGGAAGTTTGAGAATAGTTTTTTTTGTCCTTTGCTCCTGACCCTCCTCTTAGCCTATCTCAATCTATCCTTTTAAAAATATGATTCATTTGCTTTGCAAACCCTTTGTGTCCACAACTTGGGTCATGGTAGATCCAGTTGTCTAATGTCCTAGTTAGTAGAGTGCTAACTAATGGCATTTAAATGTCTTACCATAAGTAGAGAATCATAAGGCTAGAAAAATATTTTGGGTATACAATCCAGTGCATTACCACTTCTTTCACAAATAACAAGAAATTCAGCACTTTGAGTGGATGGGGCAGGGGAAGTGAAATGTTTGGGAGAGAAAAATGGTGGAATGGGCAGATAATCCACTCTAATTCTATAGAAAGTACTATTTCTGTTGGATTCTGTTGGAAATCAATGGCTATTGTAGACTACATGTAGACACGCCTACATGTTCTAAGAAGTGTCAGAGGTTTCATCTAGAGAGTTTATATGAGGCAGGAGGTGCAGATAAATACAAGTAGACAATACATCTCAGAAGATCATTTAAAGGAAGAGGAACCCAAGGATTCCAATAACATTCACCAAGCTTAGGCTGCAAGAGTGAGCCATGTGCTCAGCCTTCTGCGGCCACAGGACCTCATAGATGGTACAGTGAATAGAGTGCTAGACTTTGAGTCAGGAAGACCCAAATTCAAACCCTGCTTCATACACTTGGCAGTTTTGTGACCTGGACAATTTACTTAACCTCTTCTGTTTCCTCATTTGGAAAATAAGAACAACAATGGCACATTCTTTAGGGCTGTTATGAAGAGCAAGTGATAACCTACTCACAGCACTTTGCAGGTGTTAAAACACTATGGGGTAGGGTTAGATTTTAAAGGGTAAACTAAAAGAGGAGAGATAGGCAAGCATACCTGGCTGACAGTTATATTGGACCCTGCTATTAGAAAACAAATGGAAATGCAGCTGCTAGACCCATCCATGGCCAGACTATAACCCCTAAGGGAGAAATAAGAAAAAGCCATTAGGTACAGAAATCAATTGTAATTAAAATTAATTTTGACCCTTTTTCAGGAGCAAATATTACTTAGATCAACATGATTTTAATTTGCTTTAAATGTGTCATCAATATTTAGCACAGAGAGAATTGGTTGGAGGTGAAATATCACCAATTACTGTCTCATTTGTGCTATACTAATAATAACATTACTACAAGTTAAAATTATAAGACCGTTATAGATGTTTAATATTAAGGTATGAGGGTTTTTTTCATTCAGTGGCACTTAAGACGTTTTTTAAACATTATATTTAAGGAATTCAAATTGCAGGCTCAAGATCTTGCATTGTGGACTTTTCTTTTTCCCCTAGCATCATTATTTATGGTAACAATGATAAATACTATCATATTATAATAGTTTAACAACGAAAAGCTTACTATTTCATCCTTTTCTCATACAGCTTCCCTAAAGATATGACACCATTTAGTAAAGTTCTTTCTGACAGAAAAGGAGCTCAGCACTAAGTCATAGCAGTCTTCCCTTACTCCCTGGCATTGGATTTTCCGAGTGACAGAGCACACATATTGTATTACTTGCAGCGGGGGTAGAGAATGAATGTAACTCAGTACATATGTACTCCTCTCACTGTGGAGGCGATAACTCTAACCATAACCTCCCTCATCTGTAACACACTGCACACACGGAAAGCACAGCATAGTCAGGCTATGTGAGTCTGTATCTTGCCATTAGCATAAATATTTCTTTTTGGTTTCACATCTAATCTCCAAAATGACTTTTAAAACAATTAAATGATTCTTTCAATAAGCAAGTGGGTTTGTATCAGAATAAGTCCCTTAGTGCTTGCCATGTGCATACAGAATGGAATAGCATATATTGGTCCGGGACCATTAGAAAAATTGTGATGACTTTTTGAATTACAATAATGGTGGCCATGTTTAGCACTGATCCCATGGCTTACTTTTAAAGGTGCTTTACAAGCATTAAGTTAAGAAACTGATTTGATATTTTAAATTTAGCATCAATCTGTAAACAAATACAAGTAAATCCACCCAAAATCATAATCTGTATAGCATTTTGATCTTACAAATGGCAGCCTTAATTCAAGGTGAGTTAGGTTTCAGGAAAATGGAAGGATGAGCCTCCACAGATTTATGCTTAGAAACTCCACATATTTATTGTTATAGCTTGCTTATATAAAGCTTGCTTTAAAAGAGAGAATTTGATGACCTACAGATTCTCAGTCTCTGGGTCACCGGCATGTAAACAGCATTTCATAGTAGGAGCTGTAGTTTCAAGGACAGTCTTTCTGTTTGAATTTTAAGGCCTTCCTCTAAATCAGTGGTTCTCAAAATGTGACCAGTGTACCCCTAATTATCCCCAAGACCCTCTTCACGTCTTGCTTGAGCTCTTGTAATAAAAAAAACCTCATAATTTTCCTCCCTGTTTCCCATCTCTCTCCTTTCTAATCAATTTTTCACATAGTTAACAAAGTCATATCAACCCTCTTCTACAAGAAGGTTTTGCCATGCATCTCTTCTGCTCAGTGACCTCCAGTAGCTACCAACTACTTCTGAGTAAAGTACAAACCCTCTCTTTGGTATTTAAAATCCTTCTCAACCTGACAGTTTTCCCTTCCAGTCTTATCTCAGATCACATACTTTCATGCATTCTCTATTCCAGCCAAACTCATGTATTTGCTATTTCTCCCCCCTTCTCTGTATTAGCTGCCTACACCCTTTTTTGCCTATGAAACTACCTAACTTCTTTCAAGGTTAGCTCAGTTGCCCATTCCTTAAAGAGCCCTCTCCTGATTACCTGAATTGCTAGCTCACTGGTCCAGAAATGATTTGGCATTTACTCTGCATATGTGGTATTTGTTTTGTACTTATTTATTTTGTGTTGTTTCTTACCAATAGGACATAAACTCTTTGAGATGAGAGATTTTTTTCATTTTTGACTTTGCATCCCCATGCAGCTAGCATATTACTAGCATACTTGTTAGATATTTAGTATTGTTTACTGAATGAATTAGAATGATAGGGCTAAATACTAGAGAACAAGGATTTAAGAAAACATTAAGTGGTGTTAGAGAAGAGAATAGATTAACTCTTTAAAGAAATTTAGGAATGGAAATGTGTCATGCCTTTTACGTGGAAAGATTAGTGGTCCTAGTCCCTTGTTAGGTAAATCCTGAGTGCCAAGTTCACCACTCCATTTGAAAAAAGGATTTGTAGCATTTTATGAACACGGCCAATATGGAAATATGTTTTGCTTGACTATGCATATTTCTTACAAGGATTTTGTTTTTCTTTTCTTCCTTCCTTTTTTCCTTTTCTTTTTTTCTTACTTTTTTTTCACTGTTTTTTGGTGAGGAATAGGGTTGGGCAGCCACATGGGCAGCCCGGCCTGGAGTCAGGAGGAGTTCAAATTCAGATACTTACTAGCTATGAGACCCTAAGCAAGTCACTTAACCTTGCTTGCCTCAGTTTCCTTACCTTTAAAATGAGTTCTAGAAAGAATTGGCAAACTGCTCCTGTAACTTTGCCAAGAAAACCCCAAATGAGTCATGACGAATCTGACACGACTAAACAACAAGAGTTGAAAGGGGAAAACAATAAATGCTTTTTAATTTAAACCAAAGTAATTTTAATGGATAATTTTGTGGGTAGTAGACAAGAAGATCTCAGGACACAAGACAGACAGGAAGAAGGAACATGAGAACTGAGGCATGGAGGCTGTCAGGTGCTGAGACATAAGCCATGGGAGATTGATTATCAGAGGGTTTGAACTGAAATACTCCTCTAAGCAAAGCAACAAAGAGGGCGGTTCCAGAGACCTCTAGCTCTGGAGTATTGGAAACCACACAAGGGAAATAACTGATCAATGCCTTCAACCACCCCAGCAGAGCTTCTCCTTTTCCAGTTGGCAAGTTTGTGACCCCTTTCTGTTACTCTCAGTATAGATTTCAGTTATCTTAAACCCTGTTGGCCCACAGGAATGTTAAGTCTGATATGTATTTTACTTAAAGCTTACAAATATAGGATAGAGATACTGTTGCTTATTCCAGAATAAAGGTTCTTAACCTTTTTGTATGTCATAGTCCTTTGGAAGTCTGGTAAAGCCTATGAACACCTTCTTAAATAATGTTTTTAAGTAATTGAAGGAAAGGATAAGTTTCAGTTGCAAGTTAGTGACAATAAGGATGTAATTTTTTTTGCTCATCAGAGTTCTCAGACATCTATCCACAGAACTTACTTGAGAATCTTTATTCTAGGGAGACAAAAGGTTTGATCAAAAGAAAGTGATCTGGAGTGTTGGAACTAATTTATGACATAAGCCAGACAAAGTATAAAAGCAGTATTAAATGTATAAACCTGGCATAAAAATTTGAGATTCAATCCTTTCAGTGCTAAATTAGTAAGGACAGCAAGATATATAAATGGATTAAACTACAAGCATTATAACTTTCACTTTCCACAGCATTGGCTGTGACCTATTTCTTTCTTCCCTTGTCTTTGAAGAGCAAGCCCTATCCCTCCCCTCTCCCAGAAGGTAGTGAATTGCTTGGAAAGAGGAAACCTAAAGGACAGTGAGCTACTCAATTCTACCCATAAGACGGAAGAGGAAAACAGATGTTACATGCACACTCAGTATACTTACTAACTTATCAAATAACTAACAGTTCAACTTACCTGGCTCCCCATCTCCACCTGTGGCCTGTGAAAGGAAAGAATGTAGAGAATGGATAACAAGGTCAAGGGAAGAATTATTTTGTAATTGTAATTATGTTTTGTAATTGCAATCTATTTACCTAATGAGGTTTGTAGGGCGAATGGAAAGAGCCAGTGAAGATGGAGAGATTCTTTCCCCCATTTCTTCCGGCTGTCTTCACTGTAGAACTTTATTTCTTCTTGGTCCATAAATCTTCGTTAAACTATCAGGACCATGCCTATCAAAATAACAATGCCAAACAATTATTAAGCACCCACAGTTTGCTAAACACTATGTTAGACCCTGTGGGTAACAATTTAGATAAAGTATTATTCCTGATCTTAAAGTAAGGTATTGAAAAATTCATATTTGATTTTAAATTTAGAACTGGAAAGGACCATAGTCCAACTTCTCTGTTTCAGAGATGGAAACTCAGTTCCAACAGAGTTTTAAGTGACTTGCCCATGGTCACACCTGTAGTTAGTAGCAGAATGGAAATTCAGACCCAAGTCCTTTGACTCTTATTCTTTGTACTATATTATATTGATTCTATTATTTTGTAATCAAAAAAGCATTGAAAAAAGTAAGGCAAAGAAATGTAAGTGGGAAAAATGTTTTAAGCAGCATTGATGGTATTGATGGGAACCTACATCTTCTTTTATAATAATGAGATTTGCTAAATAGAAGGCTGTGTGACATCATATAGAACATTAGAGGGAATAAATCTAGATATATTGGGAAGCCAGAGATGAGGAAAAGATCAGATGTTCCATTATCTTACCTCCTCATTATTCCTAAGTCTGTTACAGGATTGAGTCCTTCCCAGCATTTGATCTGTCCTTTCAGTAGTTAGTGTCCCAGACCTTGGACTAGGGGCGTTTAAAAAATATTTTCCATAAATTCTAGAGTGTGTGTACATTTTTAAATTTTTTCTTGTACTTAGACTATAGCACTACCTGTGTATACCCTTGACCTTGAAAATGCCAGAGAAAATCAGTTACATTTTCTTTCACAGATGGTACTTCACATCACAAGACCTGCTAGTTTAGTTTATATCAACATTAAGCTCATTCCTGCCACAACCAATTCTACCAATGTCAAGAAATTAAATTTGGAACAGACTCATCTTTCCTGCCAAAAATAGTCCAGTCAAGGCTTGATTATCCAGGGTAAATCTTGCTTTCACCTCCAGGAAAATTCTTCTGAACCAAAACGTCATTGCCTCTCATGCTCACAGGAAAATGTGAGTCGAACAGAATGTTGGCTTAGAGGAGACATATCTCTTTAGATCCAATGGAGGACAGAAAATTCACACCTTTTTTTTTTTTATGGACAGTAGTTTTTTATTACCTTTATCCAGGAGAACAAAGTTATCACCATTACCTTTTCAAGCTAGGGAGGGGAACCAGATTCTAACAGATTTTGAAGGACCAATTACAATTGTATGTATATGTGTGTGTGTGTGTGTGTGTGTGTGTGTGTATGTGTGTATAAAATCCCCCCCACCTTCATTAAAAACTTCTGCACAATAAATGCATTCAAAATAATTCAAAATTTTCTCAAGTTCCTTTTCTTGCCAGTGAGGACAAACAATGATTCTATATCTGAAAATACTTTATCAAAGTGGGGAGAAAGGAATAGATGAGCCAAAGGTAAAGATGAGATGGTTACTTTCATTCACTTATTGATATAAAAAAAATTCGCTAAGCATCAGAGATGTGATAGGTAAGACACATACATACCTGCCTGCAGAGATCTTATACTACAGAGAAGAGAGATGAGATCTAGGCATAAATAAATAATGTAAAGCAATATTTGCTGACTTCTATTTGACTTGAGAGAAGGGAGATGTAACAAGGCACAATATTGAAGATGGACTTTAAAAGATGACTAAGATTGCATGAGGCAAAGGTAAGGCAGAAAGGGCATTCCAGATTAAACTATCAATGCGGAGCTTTTTTGGGATTTTTAAGTTAATTCTTAGTCAGTCATTCCAACCATTGTTCAAAAAGTAAGGTGCTGGAATCCAGAAGCAACTGAAATTATTTTATAATACACTGTGAAATTTGCTAGTGATTTATTCAGGCAGTCACAAAGTATTTATTAACTATCTACTGTATTCAAGGCACCGGGGATATAAAGACAAATGTTAGATATTCCCTGACCTAACTGACCTTATACTCTACTGTATCATATTGTTTGCTTTCTCAATATGTGAAGGAAGGGCCAAAGGAAGGGAAACAATTTGAAATTCAAAATTTAAAAAAAAAAAGTTAAAATAAATTAAACAATTTTTAAAAAATGACTTATACCCTACTGTTTCCAGACATTGTCATACATGAGTAAGAACTTATTCATTTACTCATTCATTCATTTTGCTAATCCTATAAGTGATTTTTCTTATGGCACCAGGGTGGGCAAATACCAACACAAATGCATCCCCTGCCTTCAAAGATTTTACAGTCTAGTAGAATATACTTTAATTAAAAAGAAAACAGATAGTAAAGTCTTTTTTTAATAACTCAGTCTGTTATACATATGTGTTGAGAGAAATTATAATTAAATAGCCAAATATTGAGGAAATCCAGATTTTTTTCCCCTTCCTATAGCCTCATTCTCTTTTAGGTCAAGCTTTCTCCTTGATTTTGTAGGATCTCCCCCTCCAACTGAGGAAGCTCTTTATGTTCTAAGCAGGCTAGAGGTGGGGAGGGGTAAATTCACTCTAGATTGCCGAAGGCTGGGGATGGTTTGGGAGCCAGAGTGATTAAAGTCAGATGCTCAGTGGTGGGGAACCTGTGACCTTGAGGCCTTATGTGGCCCTCTAGGTCCTCAAATTCAGTCCTCTGTGATTTAGAATCAAATTGCCATACTTGAGGACTAGAAGGTCACATGCAGCCACCAGGCTGCAGTTTCCCTGCCCCAGCCCCTTATTGGAATAGGTCCACCTCTCATTACAATATTCATTCTCATTAATTTTTAACCAATCAGAGTTGATTGCCACCCTCAAGAATACCCCCTCTTCCATGAGCACATAAGGTTCCATGAAGAGTCTTTATCACTGAAGAGTATCACTGACCCCTTTTATTAATTATCCGCTAGCATAATTAATAAAATGATTAATCACCCAGAAACTATGTCTCTGAAACTTTTTATACATCACACTGCTGTGGGTTTATGTGTCTTAAATAGAATGAAGGACAATTAAGAACAAAGACATTACAGCAAAGGTTTTTTTTTTTTAACTGATTTTACAGTAGGAGATGATGAGGAAACTCCTATTTCAAAATCCCTGTTTATGGGAAATGAGAGTTCAGTCTTGACAGAGATGGAAGTCTCTAAGGAGGCCATTATGGAACAACTTGAGACACTTGAGTGCAGTAAATCAGCAGGAATGGATGGCATTCATTCCAAGGTTCTGAGAGAAATAAAGTGTGAAAGAATGGAGATTCTGACAAGGGTTTGCAATATATCCTTAAGACAGAAGCTGCTCTGAAAAGATTGGATAGTCACTAATATGGTACCTGCCTTTTAAAAAGCTGCCTAGGGAAAGTGTAGGAAGTACAGGCTGGTAAACCTTCATTCCCTCTCTGAGAAGCTGGCTATAGAGGTCTGATACTCAGCTGAATTGCAATTCAATTCTTTTCTAACACCTTTCATTCAGTAAGCTCAAAAGACTTCCTGAATGAAACAAAATTGCTGTAAACTTCACTCTGTGAAAGGAATGTGTGTGTGTGTGTGTGTGTGTGTGTGTACATAGATGTATATCATCATTGTTAAACACACCGAAAGAATGTCACTGGGAAGAAAACATTTTTTAAAAAAAATACGAATCTCTTTTCCCTGAAAGAATTATGAAATCAACATGAAAAAATGAATGAATGAAAAAATTGTTCAGCACTCACTGTTTGTCAAGCATAGTGTTAAACCCTGGGCATACAAAAGCAGATAGTTCTGCCCCCAAGGAGTTCATATTCTAATAAAGTGAGACAAAACAGATAGGAGAGTAGTGACCTGGGAGGGCCACTTTGGTCAGGAAAGTTATTAGGATCAGGATGCTGAGCAGCCTCAAGGTGGCTATGGAACTTGTTGAGAACATGATCAAGAAGAAGAAAGAGAAATACAGCATTGGTGGGACCTAAAATAGTGAAGAGGTGGGGCAGTTACAGTTAGGACACAAGACAAAAGTGCTAGTGATGAATGCATTAAAATTTTCACTGCATGATTTCTAGTCCATGAAACAAGATGGCCAGGAAGTATGTTTTAGGCATAATGCTATCTTAAAGATCGTAGAGATAGCTATATGTTGAAATTTTGATTCTCTACATTTACTGTGGCCTACTTCAATTAAGACATAACCTTAAGAGTAAGTAAAGGTTTTTAGATGTAAATTATCGGTCTTTGCTGGACAGTATCCAATGAGCACAACAGTGATGGGGAGCCAAGAAAAGTAGGAACTGCTGCATTTTTTTTTTTACTACTTACCCTGTTATTCTGGGTAACTGTGGCTCTTGCAGTTATTCAGGTACATATATAGTCTCTTCTCTCATTTAAAGGTTACAATCCTGGGAAGAACACTTAGAAAATTAATCAATTGCCTAACATATTGTTCCTTAATTATAGTTTAGCAGAGACCGTTAATACATGAAAATCTTTGCATTTAGAATATAAGGTCCTTGAGATTAAGCTTTGTTTCATTTTTTCATCTGTGTACCTAGTGCTGAGAAGAGTTATAGTATATAATAGGTGCTTAATAAATGCCTATTGATTGATTTTTAGAAATCTTGAATTGAAACCAAGGAACTTTGCCATAAACATTTCTTTTGGTGATCAAGGTTAATTTAAACTCATTCACCCAGTGGAACAGAAGCAGAAAAGAAAAATTCATGAATGTGGACTGTGGACTTGATCCTGTAAAGACCTCAATTTACCCTGTTTGTGCTTTCCCTTTTACTGGTTTTGAGAATAAAGACAGAATCAAAGCCTATTAAGGAAGCTTACAGATCATTTAACACAACTCCATCCTTTTAGACATTAGGAAATTAAGAGCTAAAAGGAAAAAATTACCGACTGACACTTTTTTAACATTTTTGGAAATGTAATCTTTAAAAATATAAGCTATGGTGGGTGAAACCAAGATGGTAGATAAAAGGCAGTTACTCACCTACACTCTCCACAAAAACTTTCTGAACACCTTTAAATAATGCCCTAAAACAATTCCTGGAGCAGCAGAACCCATAAAAGCATAGGGTAAAATAATTTCCCAGCCAAAGATAACTTAGAAGATTACCAGTAAGGGTCTTTTGCACCTAGGTGAGACCAGCACCAGCAAACCCAGAGCAGGCCTTGGGAGCCACTGAATTGGCAGCCATAGCAGCTACTGCTTCCAGAGCTCTCAGCCAACAGATGGTAAGGGGGTAGAAGAACTGGTCAGAAGGAGATTACAGGAGTCTCTCTGCTTCACTGCCCATACATGGATCCAGGTCACAGTCCGGGGTGGCAGTCTCAGGGTGAGAAGGAGCACTAGTATATCAGAGTTTGTGGCTGCAGTGGAGCAGGGACCCTCATCACAGGGCCATGACAGAGAAGAGTGCCTGTGATTACTCACAGGCCAGGAGAGTAGTAAACACACCTTTCCTTAAATCATACCTCCTTGGAAGAACTAAAAACTTACAGATCCTTAGAAGTATCTCTGAAAACAGCTGCACAAAACCCCTGAAACTTGGGACAGGACACCCTCCACCCTGGAAGAAGACTTTAACAAAGTGTTAAAAGTCAAATAATTGACTGAGGAAAATAAACAAACAACAGAAAAAACTCAGACTGTAGAAACTTTGGTGACAGGGAAGATCAAAACATCTACTCAGAAGATGATAATAAGCTGCCAAGAAATGCATTAATTGATCTCAGGCCATTGAAGAGCTCAAAAAGGATTTTGAAAATCAAGAAAGGTAAAGGAAAAATTCAGAACAGAAATAAGAGTCATGTAAGAAAATCATAAAGAACAAGTTAACATTTTGGTAAAGGTGACACACAAAAATACCGAAGAAAATAATTCCTTAAAAACAGACTAAGCCAAATGGTTTAAAAAAAAAAAAGGTACAAAAAACCGAAGAAGAAAAGAATGCCTTAAAAAGCAGAATTGACCAAATGGAGAAAGAGGCATAAAAATGTACTGAATTTTTAAAAGTAGAACTGGCCAAATGAAATAGATACAAATGCTCACTGAAGAAGATAATTCCTTAAAAATTAGAATTGAGTAAATAGATACTAATGATTTACTTTATGACAAATCAAGAATCAATAAAAACAAGACCAAAAGAATGAAAATATAGAAGACAAGGTGAAATACAACTGACCTGGAAAATAGATTCAGGAAACATAATTTTAAAATTGTTGGGCTCCCAGAAAACCATGATAAAAAAAAGAGCCTAGACATCATCTTTCATGGGATTATTAAGGAAAACTACCCTGGTATTCAAGAACCAGAAGGTAAAATAGAAATTGAAAGAATCCACTTGATCATCTCCTAAATGAGACTCCAAAGTGAAAACTCCTAGGAATATTCTAGCAAATTCTACACTAGTAGATCAAGAAGAAATAAAATAAAATTAATATGTGAGAGAAGAATACACTAAGAGAAAGATAGAATGGGGAAAATTATCTCATAAAAGAGGCAAGAAAAACTTTTTACAGAGAAGGGGAAAATGGGCGAGATGAGAGGGGGAAGTGAGTGAACCTTAATCTCATCAGAATTGGCTCAAAGAGGGAATAACATACACACTCAATTGAGTAAAGAAATCTATCTTACCCTATGGGAAAATAGGAGGAGAAGGGAATAAGAGAAGGGGGTAGAGAGACAGCAGATTGGGGGAGATGATAGAAGCAAAACACTTTTGAGGAAGGACAGGGTGAAAGAAGAGACAGAACAGAATAAATGGAGAAATATGATGGAGGGAAATACAGTTAGCTCTCATAACTGTGAAAAAATTAGAAGCATGTTTCTCAAACATATAGAGAACTGAGTCAAATTTATAAAAATAAGATCCATTCCCCAATTGATAAATGATCAAAAGATATGAAGTTTTCAGATGAAGTAATCAAAGCTATGTGAAAAAGTCTCTAACCCCACTATTGATGGGAGAGAAATGTAAATTAAATCATTCTGAGGTACTACCTTATACTTATTAGATTGACAAATGTGGGCAAAATGAGACTTTCATACATTGTTGGTGGAGTTGTGAAATAATTCAACCAGTCTATAGAGCAATTTGGAACTATGTCCAAAGGGCAATAAAACTGTACACACCTTTTGACCTAGCAATACCACTATTAGGTTTATATTCCAAAAAAGATTTAAAAAAAAAAACAAAAAGAAAAAGGACCTATATACACAAAAATATTTATTGCAACTCTGTTCTGGGGGCAAAGAGTTGGAAATTGAGAGGATGCCAATCGGGGAATGGCTGAACAAATTTGGATATGTGATTACAATGAAATATTATTGTGCTATAAGAAATGATGAGCAGGATACTCTCAGGAAAACCTGGAAAGACATGAGCTGATGCAAAGTGAAATATGCTGTATACAAAGTAACAGCAATATTGCAAAATGATCAACTGTAAATGACTTAGCTGTTCTCAGCAATACAGTGATCCAAGACAGCTCTGAAGGACTTAAGATGAAAAATGCTTTCCATCCCAGAAAGAACTGATGGAGTCTGAATACAAATTGAAGTATACTTTTTGTACTTTTGTTGTTTTTTGGGGGGACAGGGAAGAATTTCTCCTTTTTTAAAATTTCATTTTTTTTTAATGTTCTACAATCACTACCATAAAACCTAGATTTTTAACCCCCAAACACCTACCCCCCCACCACTCCCATCCTTCCCCAAGACAGAATAAAAATCTACATAGAATTTACATATACTTTCCTCTTGAATACATTTTCACTATAGTCATGCTATGTAGACAAACTAAAATAAATGGAAGAAATCATATAACAAATCAAAACATAATACACACACACACACACACACACACACACACAAACATGATCTGCTACATTCTGCGAATGAATTCCATATTTCTTTCTCTGAGTGTGGAAGGCATTTTGCCTTAGAAAACCATTGGGATTTTTTTTTTTAAGTTCTTGTATTATTACGAAGTTCCAAGTCTACCAGAAAAAAACTCTCGCACACTGTGGTCATGCTGTGCACAAAGTTCTTTTGGCTCTGCTCCTTTCGCTCAGCATCAAATCATATAAGTCCTTCCAGGCCTCCCTGAAGTCTTCTTGTTCATCATTTCTTATAGCACAATAGTATTCCATTTCATTCATGTACCATAATTTATTCAGCCATTCCCCAATTGATGGGCATCCCCTTGATTTCCAGTTTTGGGCAACTACAAAGAGTGCTGCTATAAATATTTTTGTACTTATGGGACCCTTGCCCATTTTTATGATCTTTTGGGGATACAGTCCTAGTAGCGATATTGCTGGGTCAAAGGATATACACATTTTTGTAGCCCTTTGGGCATAGTTCCAAATTGCTCTCCAGAATGGTTGGATGAGCTCACAGCTCCACCAACAATGAACTAGTGTTCCAACTCTCCCACATCCTCTCCAACATTTTTCATTTTCCTGTTCTGTCATGTTTGACAATCTGATAGGTGTGATGTGGTACCTCAGAGTTGTTTTGATTTTCATCTCTCTAATCAAAAGTGATTTAGAGCAGTTTTTTATATGATTATAGGAATGACTTGTATAGTTGTACATTTGAGACAGTTCTCTATATATTTTAGAAATGAGGTATTTATCCCCAAGATTAGCTGTAAATATTCTTTTCCAATTTACTACATCCCTCCGAATTTTGGTTGCATTGGGTTTGGTTGTGCAAAAACTTTTCTGTTTAATATAATCAAAATTAACCATCTTGCATTTCATAATGCTTTCTATTTCTTCTTTAGTCAAAAATTCTTCCCATCTCCATAAATCTGATAAATACACTATTCCTTGCTCCTCCAATTTGTCCATGGTATCAATCTTTATACCTAGATCATGTACCCATTTGGACTTTATTCTTGTGTACAGAATCAGGCATTGGTCTATGCCTAGTTTCCGCCACACTATTATCCAGTTTTCCCAGCAATTTTTGTCAAACAGTGAGTTCTTATCCCAGAAGCTGGGGTCCTTGGGTTTATCAAACAAGAAGTTGCTATATTCCTTGCCTACTGTGTCTTGAGTGCCAAGTCTGTTCTGTTTCTTAGCCAATACCAAGTGGTTTTGATAATTGCTGTTTCTTTGTTTTTCTTGAGGTTTCTCTTTTTTGGTCCATGTTTTCTTTCATAACATGACTAATATGGAAAGAGGAGCAGGTAGGTGACTCAATGGTTAGAGTGTTAGGCCTAGAGACAGGAAGACTTGTCTTCCTGATTTCAAATCTGACCTCAGGCACTTAATAGCTCTGGACCCTGAGCAAGTCATTTAACCTTATTTGCCTCAATTTCTTCATCTGTAAAACAAGCTGGAGAAGGAAATGACAAACCAGTCCACTATCATTGCCAGGAAAACCCCAAAATGGCATCCAAGTTTATCAATGTCTTCATGTCTTCATGAGTAGGATATGAATGAAAATAACTGAACAACAACATCTCATTCCAAACAGAACAAGTCTAATCTCTCTTTTGATAGCCCATCAGATACTTCTTCCTGAGTCTTGACTTCCACGTGCTAAAAATCCCTAGTTCTTTCAACAGATCCTCCTATGGCAAGGACTTGAGGTTTTTTATCCTTTTACCCACCTCTGGATCTTTTCCAAATTCTATGTCACCTAGAATTGAACATAAGATTCTGATGTGGCCTGACCAAGGCAGTATAGCAAGACAATGACCTTCTTATTCCTCTGTCTTTTGTAATTGCAGCACCAGATCTCCTTAGTTATTTTTGTTTTGTTTTGTTTTTGCTACCTTGTCAAATGCTGATTCGTTGAATGTGAGGTCCACTAGTCCTCTCTTTAAGCTATCATGCTGCCTAACCATGATACTTCCATTCTGTACTTGTGAAGTTTATTTTTTGAATCCACATGCAAGACTTTATATTTACTCCTGTTGTGCTTCATCTTACTAGATTCAGTCCAATTCTCTAACCTGTCGAGATGTTTTTGAATACTGATTTAGTCATTCATTATATTAGCTATCTTTCCCAGCTTTGGGTCATCTACAAATTTGATGAGTATGTGATGTATAACCAATGATACTTTGTTTGTAACTTGATAATGCAAGAACAGAATCAAGGTGCTTTGAAACATTTGTAAAGGAGATATCAACTGTGGCATTGAAATTCACATAGTATATACAACTCCGATAAGATTACTGAAGGAATTTAAGAAGCTAGTGCATCATTTATAGCCACCAATCTTCATCTTTTTGTTAAAGACAAGGTTCAGATAACTCAGGTATATATCTGGGTATATTTGAGAGAGACTCCTAAAATACTATAGCCAAGAAACAATCTCATGTGAGTGTTCTGTGTCTGCTGAGGTGGAGATTCTTTTTCCATAATAGTACTTACCTACTCACTCATCCCCATCCACGTTTTTCTATTGCTTTTTTGTCCCTGCCATTCCCTTCCATTGTGCCCTCTGAAATCTTCATTCTGTAAATAAGTTTTTTCTCATCACAGACATTCTCACATTATTTTCATCTCATTTACGTTCATATATTCATGGCTCTCTCTCTGGAAGACACTGTCCACAGTGGCCCATCTCTAGTAGTAGGAGCATCTTCTCACTACCTCTTGCCACACTGGGATGGAAGGAGTACACAAAGACCTTGTTCCTCGTTGCTACTGATGGTACTTCTCTCTGCCCCTGACATTGAGCAACTTCTACTGCTCTGCTTTTTATTACTGTTCAAATCTTTGTTTCAGTCACCTAATAGCCTCTAGATTATTCCTCCTCCTTCCATCAGGAGTTTAGTACCTGTCTCATAATCTTCTCCTCTACCTTTCCTCCTTTCATACTCAAGGATTTCAGCATACATACTGATTTCCACTCAAATAAAATGGCATCCAAATTTATCGATGTCTTCAGCTTCCTTGGCCTAGAATCTTAATCTACTTTAGCCACCTACAAGGATGACTGCCCTGGATCTCATCATTACCCATAGTCATACTTCCTCTATGTTCCTGAACTATGTTCCTCACTATGATCATAATCTCTTAGTTTTCCGTTTTTTCTCTGCTTCAGCTCTCCTAACTTTAACTCTTTCTTTACCTTTTATGTCTTTATCTCAAGACAACCTTAAATCTCCACTACTCCTCCCTGTTCTTCTGCTCCTATCACCCTGCTCTTCATTTTCTTCCCTTGAACTTATCCTTATCTAATTCAACTAAACTCTGTCCTCTATATTTTTATTCCTTGCTTCCTTCTGCCATGGGCCTATCATTGCCTGTACTTTGCTAAAGCCCAAACCTGGGTTTATATCTGCATTCTCCCATTCTAATTGATTGTCATTGCAGAATTATACTGGCAGATCTGTTACACGTTTGTGCTGTTTAATCTCTCCTGTCCTGCTTTTCTTCATGGTAACTTTTTCCTGTTATACTGTTCCCCAACCTTACCTTCTTATTTTGTTGAGAATATCAACACCTTATACCATGAACCTCTTCTTCTCCTCTATTCCATACTTTAAAACCTTTTGAACATCATCTCCTATTCTCCCCTCCTTTGTTCTGGTCTCTGAAGATGAGGTGGGCTTTCTACTTAAACTCTTGTTCCCGGCTCTTCTATGGAGCATTGCTTTGTTTTATCACTTTCCCACTTCATATCTCACTTCTGTCCTCACTTACTGACACTTTCCTTACTTTCAAGAAAAAAATGTCTCCCTTATCCTTAAAAAAAAGCCTTTCACTTAATCCTGCTATATTCTTAAACCATCCCTCTCATTTCTTATGAGATACTTCTACATGGCTGTCTCATCAATATTTCAAACTCTACACATCTAAAAACAAGCCAACAAGCACCTGTTAAGTGCTTAGTATGAGCCCTACATTGTGCTACGCAATGGGAAATACAGATGCAAGCAGAAAGATAGTCCCTGCCCTCAAAAAGCTTATGTTCTGAAAGGTGAAGACTTACATAAAAGAAAGCAATAAGAGGGGCGAGAAGAGGTTGAGGTGACATAGTAGAGAAAGGTCAGAGTGCAGGAATTAGACATGACTAGCCTTGACTCCTTCCTTAAATGGCAGTTTGGGGAGGAGCTATTGAATCAGAAGGAAAGGCCAAAAAAGTAAAAGAGTACTTCCAGTTTATGATGAATTCTAGAGCTAGAGGAATCTTCCAGATGAAGAAGCTTTTGCGACATGGTAAAATCCAAACTACATGCTGAACAAGTCATTTTATTTCATCCTAAATATTTCCCTTCTCCAATCTTTCTTATTTCTTAGTGAGGGCACCCCTGACCCTCCAACCTCCTACATTCACAAACCTAGAGCTAAATTTTGGTTTTCCTTACCCTAGCCTCAACCATACCCAACCCATTCCCAAATATTATCAGTTCTACCTTTATAGCATTTCTCTTCTGTTTCCCTACTCTCCCCACATACTGCCACCTTCCTAGGTCAAGCCCTATCAGTTACCCCAGTTCCTCACATTTCCAACCCATCCTCCACACAACTATCAGCATAATAATCTTAAGATGCAGATCTGACTCACTTGCTCAAAATTTTTAAATATCTCCTGATTGCATGGAGAATATAATGTAAACTTTTCAGCTTGGCATTTAAAGCCCTCCACAGTCTTATCAAGCCTGTCTTTCCAGGTGTTAGAGAGCTTTAAATGCCAGGCTCTGCTTTTCATTCCACTATTTTCTAGCCAAATTGAGCGGACTTATCATTGCACCTCCTGTCTCTGTGCCTTCACTCAAGAAATATCTGTATTCTCTGGAATCTAATACCTTCTCACTTCCATCATTTTCTCTTAGCTTGTTTCATGAGTTATGTCAGGTACCTCTTCATTCATGAAGCTTTCTCTGATGCCTTGCCTCTGCTATTTGTACATACAATACACATTTACTTCCAAGTTACTTACTTTTCCATGTCCATATAAGCCCCAAGAGGTTAGGAATTGTTTTGTTTTAACTTTGTATTCAAAGGGCCTGTCATGGTGTCTTGTATTAAAGGTACAGTGCTGTAAAAGTCAGTTGACATGCCCAAAATCTGAAATTTTTAAGTTTATAAATGGTCAAAGACTAAATAATGAGGTTTTGCTATAAATATAAATATTCTTAAATCTCTGTTCCTAGTTTTAGCAGTTTAGAAAGAGCATAGTTCTTAATGTCCATTTCTCTTTAAAATAGCATGAATATAAATTATGTATATATAATGTGTTTATATGTTGTAACTATTAGCACACATAATAGAATTTTTTTCTATTCTTTTTTCAGATGATCATTCTCGAGTAAGGCTGCAGACACTAGAAGGAGATACAAACTCGGACTACATTAATGGAAATTATATTGATGTATGTATGACTAAAGTAATGAGCAAAGATAATTGTTTTTTAATGTGTCCTTGAGAGGCCAGGTAGTAAACCCAAGTATGAAACTGGTAGAAACACACTGTTCAAAGTACAGGCCAGGGATATAAGTGCATTATGCCTTCTATATTTATTTTATTTACATCTTTCTCCTAAGTAAATTAAACCTTGCCTCTCCTGGAGAGTAAAAGGAAAGCTTGAGTGACAAGTGGCAAAAGGAAACACTGTGATTAGAATTCATGGTCTTTCAACTCTTCATTATCTCAAGTCTCATAACTCATAAACAGGCTGTTTCATGCCATAATTAACCACAAGGCTTAGCCAGGACCTCTATCAAAAAGAAAGTGAATGTCTAAGAGACATGCTTGCAGCAAGTATACACACTAAAGAGAATTTTACTGTGACCCACAAAGTTTGCGCTAATACAAGTCCTAGGTATATCCAACAGACAAGTTGGTCTTTATCCCAAAGAAGAAAGTGAATAGACTATTAAAAAAAAAAATCACCAGTAAGCATTTATTAAGTACAAGTTATGTGGCAGGCATGGCACCAGGTGCTAGGAAAATACAAACAGCAATGAAATAGCCCCGGACCACATGTATAAAAACAAGAAATATAAAATAAAAATATACAAAATAAATACAGGATAATTTTGTGTAGAGTTTGTTGAGGTTCTCCAGTAAGTCTGAGAAAGTAAGTTGGACTCAGGTCAAGAAGGGCTTTCAGTACCTACCAGAGGAGTTGAGTTTGGATCCTACAAGTAATAGGTAACTACCAGATTCTGTGAAAGACATGACATGATCCGACTTGTGCTTTAGGAATATCACTTTGTGTTCATTTCTGCTCTCTGGAAAATCGGTGATGACATAGTGTTTCATGGGAGAAAGGAGAATTACTTCAAAAAGAAAACTAAGGGAAAAAAAAGAGATATAAGAGAGGCAAAATGGAAACCCCATCTATATCAGAGTTTAGAAGTAGAAGATTGTGATAAAAATTAGGAAGGAGAAGGAGATTTAGAGATGTAAAGTGGGTAGGAGATGCCATTTAAGGGATGAGGAGCTGAACCATGTATAGAGGATGTAGCTTCTATTGCTAAGGAACAATGGACTAACGTACTGTTAATTGAGAGATCATCCTGTAGGGTCAGTGGGAAAAATTTGTGACTCTCTACTCAGTGGTGCTGAGAAATCTATTTTTTGACCTGATAGAAACAATAGAGAGACATCTGCTGTCTTCCCCAGAAATGCACCAGAGGCTCTTGAGTACTGGCAGACATAATGACCACCACCTGTGTCAGGTGTTCCATGTAGGGACAAGTGATATCAACAAAAGGAACTTTAAAAGCATTAATAAGGATTCTGGTGACCTGGAAACCACATTTTGGGAGCACATCCAGAAGATAGTGACCCTGATGATGAGAGGAGTAAAGATTATGCAGGAGGAAAATAATTGAAGGAATTGAAACCTAGGGTTTAAAAGACTTAAAAGGTTCATAGAACTATCTTCAAGAATTTGAAGAGGTATCTTGTAAAAGTGGAATTAGATTTCGTATATTTGGCAGAAGGGTGAACAGTAGGTGAAGTTGCAGAGAATTAGGTGTAGACCTGAGGTAAAGAAAAACTTTCTAGCCATTAGAGCCACCCAGAAGTTGAATGGGTAGGTTCTCCTTCATTGGAGGCTTTTAAAGACTAAACAAACCATTTATTGGAGATGTTATAAAAGGAATTGTTAGTTAGATTTGGATTTTACTAGATTTCCTTTCACATCATTTTTAGCTCTTAGATTCTGTGACATTAATAAATTTTGGCTGAATTGAATTGAATTGGCATCACCTTATAAATCTGAATACTTGTCAACAAAAATATAATCATTCCTTTCTCCAAATCAGCCGTTTCTTGGAGAATTTGTCAGTAGTACTATTGGTTGCCCTCCTTTATGTGGACCAAGAATATGTTATTTTCGTTTTCTGTCAACAACTTGGCATAATTCCACATTAAAAAAAAAATCAGTTTGCATATTAATGTGACAAAACCCTGTAATTCCTAATACAGTGATTTGCAATCTCTTGTCATCATGGCACTTTAAAGTTGCCTTCAAAGTACTGTGCAGCTGTTAACTAGGACTTCTAATGCAAGCAAGACATTTCATTAAATATGCATACTGTTTAATTATTGAAGACTACTTCCTTGTTCATTCTGTACCATGTTAACTTAATGTTTTACATTAGAATAAATTCTTTAACAGACAGTATGTTTTCTGCTGAAAGAATAAATGAAATCAAAAGTCAACTGGAAATCAAGGAGCAGTCAGAATTACCTTTTAAGACCATAATTTGCAGAAAACAAACTTTAATATCCTCACCATTCATGAGAAATAGAAGTATCTATCTTGGTCTAAAGGCAGGAATATGTGGTTTTGAGTTAGAAAATCTGAGTTCTGGCCCTTCCACTTATTTCCATTTTGCCTTAGGCAAGTAATTTGGTTCTTTAACATAGACTCTGGAAAGTTTAGTTTCCTCTTTAGTAAAATGAGGATAGAAGTAGTTGTAAAGAAAATGCTTTGTAAACTGAAAAGTGATATGTTACGAGCTATTATTATGTACATTACGTATTATGTATTATATTGTTACTATGTGTGGCTGTCATCACTTATAATTTCCTAGCGACTTTCACATAAAGGCTTTACCCTTGAAATTGTCACCTTCAAATAAGAGTTTTTACTTCCTTTGTCTCCTTGTCAGTTGTTTTATACTGGGAATTCTTATTAGGGTATAGGGTTATACTCTGTAGCTACTCAGGTCCCCTGCTATCTCTGAAGTTCTGTGGTTTTGTAGATCAAGATCATTAGTTAAGTATTACCTGTGAATGACTCAAAGAAATTTTAAATATTTCTCTTAGAAGCTTGCACAGAACACTGCTTCTTGTACATGTTCCTGGAATTTCAGGAATGATTATTTGGAAAGCACGTCATGCCCCAAACATCAGATAAAATCCAAACCCAGACATACTGTGATAACTGAAAACTCAGACGATGAAACAAGTTTGGTTTTTGAATTTAAGAAATATTTACTGGACTTGGCAAGGAATGTCTGTCCTTAGAGCACATTTCATTCATTTCAATAAATAGGTAATGAGCTTCTATTCCAAAAAGATGATCTCTGGCCTTCTTCCTCTTAAGATAAGACACATATGCAATTAACTAGAATTCAAAGTGATTGTAACAAATGCCAAGCTAATGATACAGACTAAGTGCTATGAGTTTTAGAGAGATACTGAGATTATTTGTAGCTAGTATGATAGGAGAAAACATTATGGAAGATGTAATATTTGAGTGGATCCAAGAAGGATGGATGAGATTTCTAAGAAATGGAGGGAAGATATTCAGGATAGAAAGAATGATATGAGAAAGGACACAGAGACAGTAAAGTTACATTGAGGGGGCGTAAATTAGCTAGAGTATAGAGTTCCTATAGAAAAGTAATGGGATATAAGACTGAAAAAGATTAGTTGGGGCTACTTTATGGAGGACCTGGAGTATTGATTATTGAGAAATTGAGACTTCATTTAGTGAGTAATAAGGTTTGTTGAATAAGGGATGAGTTTCTAGGCTCTATATGAGCAGGCACTACTTAGGATTTTTCCCAGTGCCATTTTGTAGTATATACAGCACATCATCTATCTGTATGAAAGAAAATTTGGTGTTTTTTTAAAAGTAAAAAAAAAAACACGACAGACAAGCTTACAAGTAGTTTTAATAATCTTTATATTCTATCCAAAAAATTCTTCAATATGTTTCATTATATTTGAGCATCTCATTGTGAAGTACACAAAAAACCCACTAAGCAGACTTCTGGCAAGATGGCAACTAAGTGTCCATGACAAAGACTAGCTCCTTTTCACCAACTCCAAACAGTAACAAATTAACTAAATAAAATAAAAGAACAGCACAAAAGCGGGAAAGAAGAGGAATCCTCACAGGAAAAAAACTGATGAGAAAACTAAGGGTAGGACTGAAAAAATGAATAAAAATAAACACAAAAGGAGACCTTTGTGCAATGCATAAATAACAAAAGTTAAAAGAAATCTGACAATATAGCCCCTTAAAGGGGGTTATCCCTCTGATTTACACTGTCACTGACAGGTTGGTCCCTCAAAATAGTGAAGTAACTGGGTGGTACAGTGGATAGAGAGCTGTGTCTGGAGTTAATATGTGAGTTCATATCCGGTCTCAGACACTTAGTAGTTGTATGACGCTGGGCAAGACATTTAGCCTCTACTTGCCTCAGTTTTCTAATCCAAAAAATATGGATAATAGTAGTACAACAGCTCCCAAGTTGTTTAAGTAATCCCTACTTGAGATCCACCAGGGAAAGATTGAGAAATTGGCCACTCAGACCATTCATAGGCACACTTCGGTTCAGGCTCAGCCTCGTTTCTATCATCAGCCCCTCCAAAGCCACTTTGAAGACTTTTCTTCATGACATAGTGCTAATCCTGAATCATCATGGTCAAAACTGGCTACTGAAATTGCGCATGCTTCGAGGACTGAGTCTTTATTGGTTAATCCCATCCAGAGTAACCAGCACTATAACAGTTCTTGAGATACTGTTGTGAGAATTTCTAGAGTAGTTTATTAAGTCAGTAAGAAATAAAAAGGAATACCTGGAATCTGTAAGAATCAAAATTTGAAATGAACATAGAATTACAACCATGAGAATCCCTATCTTAAAAACATCCTGGGAAAAAACAACAACAATAAAACAGTAGGCTTTCTAGGGATAGAATGGCTCAGACCAAAAAAAAAAAGTTACAAAATAGGAAAAAAAAAGCAGGAGAGCACATTTTTGAAGTGCTGTAAACAAATTGACATATCAAAAAATATCATTTTGAATAGCATAATACTTTTTGCAAAGACAAGAGCTAATCTATGATATGTAGAAAATAAGGGAAATTACTTTGTGCCACCAAAATGCCTGTCCTGAAAATCAGAGTATTATTCATGATAAGAAAAGATAATTTTCAAAATTATCAGAAACTATCCTTTCCACTAAAGAACAGAGGCAGGTATAGCATTAATTTGACACACAAAGTGACCAAGTATCAGAATTTTAACAAGGCAAACGTAACTTATAAAGCAAATGTGAGTAAAAGATTACTCCATAGTATAAGAATATGATAAGACTGAGTTTGAAAGTGAAATTCCAGCCTTGGAGTCAGTAGTGGGATTTGAACCTAGATAATCCAGTTGTTGGTTAGTTTTCTTTCCATTCACTATGCTCATCTGAAAAAAAACAGCTGAACAAGAACAAATAGAGGTCTAAAGGAAATAATGAACAAAGAAATTATCCCTTGAAGTTGGGCATCACAAGTGAAAGTCAATCAAATAAATAGGTAGAACACTGAGGAGGACTAAGTAATCCCTAAACATATATTCTAATCTGGATCAGATGGAGAAGGTTTTATAAAAATTATGCCAGCAAAAGTAGAATCCAAGGAACTGTGTGAGTATGTAGTGTGGGGTAGAGGAGTGGGAGAGCAGCTAAAGAATTAAGAGAAGCCAGGGAATAGAGAAACGGAGGAATAAAATTCAACTGTTATATATGACAAAATATAAGTTTCTTTGTGCTACTACTTAAAAAAAAAAAAAAAGACTAGACAGGACCTAATGGAACCAAAAAATAAAATGAACAATTATAGCCTTGAACAGTAATGGTTTGAATTCACCCATAAAATGTGAGTCAGTTGCAAAAGGAATTAGGAAATAGAATCCAACAATTTATTGACTACAACAAACATACCTAAATTATGAGAGTCAATATGAATTCAGTGATTAGAATAAAGATGCTTTAGCTAGTTGCACCAATAATTTTGCTTGATACTGTAACATAGATAGATCCATTCAGAAAGACAAGCAAGGAAACTATATGATTGTTAAATCATCACAGGGTGTGAATAATATTGTTATATATGACAAATGACATAGAAGCTAAGTTATTAAAGACAAACAAATGTCTAGGCCTAGATGCTAGAGTTAAAAATGATTGAAAACTGATTTTTTTTTCTAATAGAACTTATTTACAAATCTACCAAAAAAGATAAAGAAAGAAGAAATTCAAGACCATGTTTAAAAAAAACTATATTGAATAAACCTATGGAGGCTAATAATAGGAGTCTTAGAAAATACACATTTTCTCAGGTGCTATGAGCCTTGAGAGAGATTATGTGCTATGGCCTAAAGTACTAATAAAGGCAGAAAGGGAGAAACCTTATACATTTCCTTAACAGATCATAACACAATAAAAAATTTAACTAATAAAGGAGACAGGAACAAAAGTTTCAGATATAAATTAAGACAAAAATCCCTTAATAATGAGAGAATAAATCATAGAAATAATCAAATATTATGTTAAAGAAAATGATGAGTAAGAGAACAAAAATTTATGAAATGCATCTAAAATAGTCTTTAGAGGAAAATGCATGTCTCTTGAACACACATTAATAATGAGAAAAAGATAAGACTAATGACTTGAGCATGCAATTGAAAAGTTAGAAAAACAACCAATTAATAACCCTCCAAAAGCACACAGTGATTTTGAAAATTAAATGAGACATAAACAGAATCAAAATAAAAACAATTAAAGTGGCAAAAAGTTTTTAAATGCTAAGGAAATTGTTTGAAAAATTAACTAATTTAGATTTTTTAAGAAGAACACACTATCAAAATCAAAAATGAGAAGAAAGAAACCATAACCTAACAAACCCTAGAGAAGAAATGAAGATATAATCAGTTAATCAAACAATAGTCCTAATGACCTGGATTCATCTTCTGACCTGGCCTCTGACTTAAATACATGTGTTTGTGTTTGTGTGTGTGTGAAATATACATATATGTATATATGTGTATCTTCTTTGTTGTCTCTCTACCACTGCATACCTTCACACACACACACACACACACACACACACACACACACACACACAGAATGTAAGCTGCATAGAATATGTAAGAATGTGTAGAAATTATTTGATTTACTGTATTTGTATTGTACTATACTCTATGTATCCTATCACAGTGCCTGGAACATAATAGGTTCTTAATGAATGCTGACTGATTGTCTAGCCTTAGATAAATCATTTCTCCTCTCCAGGCCCAAATAACTTTCTAAAATCAACTGTAAATGATATCACAATCAATTGATGAAGGTAGTTTCCATACCAGGCAGCTTCCTACACCCTTGAATCCAAGGGTCCAAACTCTAAAAAAGAGCAGGTAGGTAAAAGAAGATGAGGAAAAGAGAGGAGGTAAGAGGAAGGTAGCAACAAAAGAAAGCAGGCAGGAGAACAAGCGAGAGTAGAAAGGCAACAAAACTAAAAAATGAAATTGATAAAACTTCTAGAAGAACATTGGAATTAAGAAAACAATTAGAGTTAAAAATATATGCATATATAATGAAATTCAAACATTATAAATCTGTTATGAACTAATATAAAGCTATAAGGTTATGAGCTATTTCTAAATAGATCAATAGTGAAAAAGGATAATTTTGCACAGAGAGATGATTTTTTCTATTTATTTATTCCTTTAATTTCCCTCCAATTGTTATCACTAGAATTTTTGCAACTATGTGAAATACTAATGGCAAGAGAGCACATCTTTGCTTTACCTGTGTATTTAATGGAAAAATGAATATCTCTCCTTTGCAAATAATGTTCATCTTTAAGTTTAGGCATGTAATTTTATGATGTTAAAAAGAATCTGAACCAAAAGTAATGGAGAGGATTAATAACTTCAAAAAATTAACAGTATACAGAAAGGTCGTTAAACCTCCTTAGATTTTCTGTATTTTAATAACAAAAAAATGATACACAAATTCCATTCAAAATGACTATAGAATGCACAAAATGTTTAGGAGTCAAACTAACCATATATGATTAAGCCATGTGTTATTACAAAATACTCTAGAAATCAAGGGAATCCAATAATTGGAAGGACTCTTCTACTCTTCATGGATGAATCATACCAGTATATTAGAAATTAAGATAGTATCTATTTTAGTCCTATTCCAATCAAGTGATCAATAACTTAATTACTACAAAATAATAATAGTATCATTTGGAAAACAACAGGCCTAGACTTCTTAGGGAAATCATGTGATAAGGAAGTGGTAATGAAAAAAGTAGCATTTACAAACTTTAAGAGCTATTAAAATAACTATACTCATCAAAACTGTGTGGTACTGTTTAAAAAATTTTTAAAGTAGGTCAGTGGAAAAGAAAAGATAAGCAAGTATCATAAATAATCAAACTCAGTAGCCCATGGTTCAGTAAATTCAAGAACATAAACTATTTGGAGAATTCCCTATTTGACAAGAACTGCTGGAAAAATTAGAAAGCAGTTTGGCAGAAAATAGATTTAGATCAGCAATTCATATCAGAGACCACAATAAGTTCCAAATTGACATGTGACCTTAATATAAAAGGCAGAAGCATTAAAAGAAAATGAGAGAGAAAGTAGAGTGGAAAGAAGTGTTATTTACAACTGTTCCTAGATATGGTGTCTATAACCAAAACATGCTCAAAAGGGATCATAAAAGAGAAAATATACAATTTTAAATCTATAAAATTTTAAAAGCTTTTTACAAACACTACCAACAACAAAAAGTCAATGCATCAAGAATAAGAAGGAAAATTGTCCATGGTGGCAGGGAAAGGGGCCAGGGATCTTTGTGTCAAACCTTATTGCTTATAGAATTAAATTCCATCACACACATATATTGTCATTTGTTCATTCAGCCATTTCCTAATTGTTGACTTGTTTTCATCTTTGCAGTGCTTTTACTTATTACAAATAGAACTACTATGGATATTTTCATGCACATAGGTCTTGTCTTGTTGTCAAGTACCTCCCTGAATAGAAACTGGTATTGCTAGGTCAGTGGGTAGAAACAATTAAATCCTATTGTACATTTCATAGCAAAACCTATTTGTCCTCTGAGAGCCAGCATTGTATTATTTCAGAGAACCCCTAAGTTGTTGGTGTTTATTGCGTATCTATCACTTCACAGTTGTCATGTGATAAAAAGTGGTATTGCTAGGTCAGTGAGTGGAAACAATTTTCTAACTCTTTTACATAACTTCATATTCTTTTCCATAAATAATGAGAAATGGGGGCAGACTTGAAGGAAATTATGCAGAACCAAAAAAAAAAAGATATATACAGTGACTATAAGTACATAAATGAAGACAGTTTTAAACTATAATAGAATTTGAACTAAAAACTATAGGCACCACTGGTATTCACTTATGTAAACTCATTCACGTGACAAAGTATGACTAGCATCCGAGTAGGACCAGTATAGGGTCCAGGAGAAATGCTGGTAAGTCATAATTCCCTAAGGACATGGAATTTGGGGCTCAAGGAAGAATTTGCCACTGTACCTTATCTCCATTCAGAATGGCTGTAAGGACTGCCTAAAAAATTCAGAGAAGGGATCCTGCAGCCACCAGGATCAAGTATATCAAGGGCTGGACCTAGAATCATGATGACATGAGTTCAAATCTACTTATTAGTAGTGTGATCCTGGGCCAATCACTTAACCTGTCTTGCCCTCATTTTTCTCAGCTGTAAAAGGGATATAATAATAAGTAGCATCTACCTCTTAGGGTTGTTCTAAGGATCAAAGGAGATGATATTTATGAAGTACTTAGCACAGTATTTGGACATGTGCTTAAGAAATGTACGTTTTCCTTCTTCCTTAAGACAAGGCAAAACAAAATTACTCAACAGTCAACCCAAGGAATTGAGTATCCTATGATAGATAGTACCTCTTGTAGTATATAGCTGAAAGTCTGCTTTTGGAGGGAATTAAAATAAGACTCCAAGGTCTCTATTACATTATTTATACTTTCTTACCAATTTGGAGGTGAAAGGGAAAAAATTGAAAGCATTAGTTTAAGATAAACATTGTACTTTTTTGTGAGCCATACCCATCCTTTGCCAGTTCTACCCTTCCTAAACCATAAAGTCTCTAGTGACTTCCCACATGCTTTCTCAGTTGGGCACCAGGTACAGGGGCTGCCCCTTGAAATTCTTGTTATTAGCTGTTTGGTGTCACAACCTTAACATTGTTTAAGAAAAGCTGTTAGTGTTAATATTGATAAGCTGTCTATACTAATAGAATAGCATGTGGGTTAAAGCCCTGGCAAGTTGCCAGTAACAGCCCCAACCAAATGAAATCCTGTTGTACATTACATAGCAAAACCTATCTGTCCTCTAATGGGAGCCAGCATTGTATTATTTCAGAGAATCTATACGTTGTTGGTGTTTATTGCACATCTGTCACCTCTCACCTCACAGTTGTCATGTGATTAAATTATTCATGCCTCCCTTGAAGTCATCATGACTCTTAGATATGATATCCCTTCCTTTGTTAAAAGAAAGTCAGTGTATTAGATATGTTTAATCTCAGTACTGAATATGTTAACTCCTGATATTTGCTGGTGAATTCATTTCAGTGAATTTAACAAGTGACTTGCTCATGGGTTTTAAGTTTGTCAAATAAGCCTTTTTTTTATTTTTTTAGGGTTATCACCGGCCTAATCACTATATTGCCACACAAGGTAAGTTTAATCACAATCTTGATGTCTTTTACAAGTTCTGTAACTCCTTTCTCATTTCTTTTCCTTTGGGCAGTGTATAAACTTAGGTTGCAAAATTGTTTATTGCATTGTAATTATTAATTTGTTTTCCTGTTGTAAATACCTTGGATTGGAAATTTTAGTTAATTCTACATTTGAAGATCCTTAGAAGAGAGACTTTCTGTATACTTCTGTATATACTTTACCTAAGCCTTAGAGAAACTCATCCATAATTCATAATCTTAGAGCATTCTCTGAAGCAAGCTCAGGGAGATTACTCGTTGTCACACCACTAATAAATGTCACGGGCAGAGTTTGAATCCAGGCCTTTTAGGCTCCAAGTTCAGTGCTCTATCTATTATGCCATTTTGTCTGTCTGATTTCTTTAGTTCATTAAAACTTGTGCTCTAGGTTTTTTACAAGATGCTTGTATTGCCCTCCTTACTGCTTTTTATTAATAAATAATAGCTATGAATAATTACTGTCATCAGAAAACTAGGGCTTTACTTGGGACAGAAAATATTGTTTTAAATACTTTTTAGCAGTAGACACTGGAGAATGTAATAGGCAACAGCAAGAATTAGTCTGGGGACTTTGAGAATTTTTTTCCTAGTAAAGCAGCTTATTCCAAATGACTTCTGTCCAACTTTAAATGTAAGCCTTTATGTAGTATAAAATCACATGGTTATTATAAGGTGGTATGAAACACTGGAAAGAGTATTCTTGAGTCAAAGGATCTGAATTCAAATTCTACCTCTGATGCTTAGTGCCTATGTGACCTTGAGTTACTCTGTAGTCCTTAGTTTTCACATCTGAGAAAGGATGGAGTTGGAATAAATAACATTTGAGGTCCCTTCCAGCTCTGTATTTAAGATCCTTTGACCCAGAGTACTCCCCTCATATTCATGGTATGTCAGAAAAAAGCAAAGTAAGCCCCCACAATGGATTAGGTGGACCTTCAAAGATGAATTTGTAGGATGACATGAACAAGAATCACCCAACATGAGTAGCTGTTGATGGATTGCTGTAAGACTCATGGCCTTAGAACATCATTAGAGGGGACATCCATGTCAGATATCCCATATCTATCTGAGTATTGTCAGAGTAGTTATTATAATATCATGAAACCATGACTGATTCCTCACTGCTAGGTGTCAATCTCTCTTCCATGTTTACCAGATTTATTCTAGCCCTTCTGTTATCCAGCCTCTAACCCCACCACTTTCTTCAATGTTTCCCCATGTAACCCTGACCCCTACTTCAGTGAAAATATTAAGCTTAACCAATGTGTGCTCCCTCAACTGCCTTCCTCCAGACTCCTGTCTTCACTCATTATCTACAGTCTCAGAGTAAAAAATGGACGTTGTTGCCAAAACTTACCCTTCCGCCATTACTCATAGTCCTTTACACCTCTCGTATCCTACCTCAGTCTTCCCCCTTTTCTCTTCTCAATTGCTTTCTTTTCCTAAGCCAACAACAAATCTCCCTTATCCATAGCCAAAATACTCTCCTGTCTCTCTACTACTTTTTGACAGGATATTTTCTTAAGGACCCAGGACAATGCATTGACCCATAAAGATTCCAGAGGACTGGCACTGATACTCACTGCCCACCTTCTGACAGCAAGTGATAGACTCAAGATGGAGAATGAGACTTATTTTTAGACATGACCAATGTAATGGGGGGGGGGGGTGTCTAATTATTTATATTTATTATCAGTGTTTTGTTTTCTTCCTTTTTTCCAGTGGGGGAAAGAAGAAGGTAGGTGGGAGAGAAAGTGAATACTTAATTTTAAAAAAATAAAGTACAGCATTTGAGAAGGGAAGAAGGTAGTTTGTTGCCTCTTCTTCCTTAGATAACAGTAGCACCACCTTCTCCATGTCATGGTGAAAATCAGATAAAGTCTATTTACAATTCTTAAAGCCCACATGAAATGTAAACTATAATATAATAACATGAGTATGATACATTAATATTATATATTACTATAGTATAACTGCTGGTATTAGTACCTACCCACTCTCAGGTCCTTGTAGACTTCCTTCCATGCACACTATTTTGCTGAAACTGCTTTCTCCAAAGTCACTCACTTGGTTAACAAATTCAGTGACTTTTACAGTCCTTACCCTCATTGACCTCTGGGTAATATTTGACATTCTTGGGCTCAGTGCCCTCTTCCCATTGTCTTCATGAAATGTCACAGTTGCCCTTTTATCTCTCCCTCTAAATGTTCCTGCTGTTTTCCTACACTTCTCCTCATTCTCCTCCCCCTCTTTAAGTATCAGCCATGCCCCAGGCCTTTTCTTCACGGAAAGATACTATCTGCTATCTCTCTGGGCAATCACTTCTACTCCAGAGCTTCACTTACTTCCTAAATGGAAACGATTCCGAGTTCTATATCACTACCTGCAACCTCTCCACAGAGCTCTGGTGTCATATTTCCAACTGCCTGTTAGCACCTCTGACACAATGTCCCTAAAACTGAACTCATTATCTTCTCCCCCAAATTTCCTCCAAACTTTTCTATTTCTATTAAGGGCACCTCCATATTACCAGTTAACTAGGCTCAAAACAACAGAATCCTCTTTAATTGCACTTTCTGTAGGATCAGGGCAGCTGTGTAGTATAGTAGATAGAGTGCCAGACTTGGAGTCCGGGAGATGCATCTTCCTGAGTAGAGATCTGTTCTCAGACACATACCAGCTGTGTGACCCTGGTCAAGTCACTTAACTGTGCTTACCTTAGTTTCCCCATGTGTAAAATGAGCTGGAGAAGGAAATGGCAAATGTTCTAGTATCTTTTACCAAGAAAACCACACATGGAGTCATGAAGGGTCAGACACAACTGAAACAACTAAATAATAGCTCTATGAGATCATAGGTTCATTTTAGTACTGGAAGGGACTTGAGCAATAATCTTATCCACCCACTTATTTTCCCTATGATGAAATAGACCCTAAGTGAATTGATTCACTCAACTTCACATAGGTAAGACGCAACAGAACTACAGTTTGATCCCTTCTTCTGACTGAATTCAGTTTCCTTTTCACTATTATAATGTCTATTATAAAATGTGCAGATTGCTTAATAACTCTCACCTTTTTCCTTACACCATTCTCATGAGGTAGATATTTAGATATCATTTACAAATGAGGAAACTGAGGTGCTGAAAGGTAGATATTTGCCCATAGTCACATAACACATGGAGGGGGGAGAATCAAACTCAAGTCTTTGATGAAACTCTGTGCCCTGTACCATAGCGCCCTTCCCATTCACACCACCAGTATCCAATTAGTTTGCCACTCCTGTCAATTAACTTCAAAAGTATCTGTTTTTTCATCTATTTTTCCTTTCTATTCTTACTGCAGACAACCTATTAAAGGTCATCTCCTCTTCTCACTATTATAATAGCCTCCTAAATAGAGGTGTTGTGAAGCTCAAATGAGAAAATGGATGTGAAGTAGTGTACAAACATTAAAGCACTGTATAATGACAGATATTCTTTTCATCATCATCATCATTATCCTACCAAGCCTCTAGTCCCATGACAACTTCATTCCCTGATCTTTATATTGTATTCTTGTTAAACTCAGAAATAATGTTTTAGAGAAATATTAAGGTGTTCTGGTAAAAAATTTAATAACCAGTATTGATGGGGGTGGGAGAAGAAAGGAAGTGCATATACATACATAATTTTAAGTTTAATCTAAAATATTAGCAGTGTCTTAAGTCCTAACAAATAGATAAATGGAGCCTTGATTTGGATTTCCGATTCCTGAAGTATAAATACAACACTGAAAATTTAACAAATGGCTCTTTGCTATGTCAGTGTTGGCTACAACATGCCTCTCCTCTTAGCAGCTCCTCTGATTTTAGTCACTCCTCCCCCATAACTATCCTTTCTCACCACTAGGCATATAATCTTCCTGTTAGGTCATTGACTCCATCCCTCACTTACTGAATAACATCCATTGGTTCCTCATTATCTACAGAATCAAATATAAACTTCTTATTCTGCTATTCAAAGCCCTCCAAAATCTTAGATAATTTTAATTTTATAATATCATATATTCTAGCACAACTGGACTACTTTCTACCATGCGTTCTCAGATTTTCATCTCCCACTTTCATGTGTTTTCTCATGCTAGCCCCCATGCTTGGTCTTTTTCTAACAAACCTCCCTGCCTATAGAAATCATCCCTGTCCTCCGGGAAAACATATTATCTTCACCTTGAAAACATCTCTGACCCCCTCCAATTTGCCTCAGAACTTTAAGTAGATTTCTCCATTTTGCTTTTCATATGTTCCCTTGAATTATAGTTATTTGTATACATATATTTTCCTCTCTGTAGCATTATTAGATTTTTTTATTTTGTTTCCATTAACAAATGTTTATTTTTTTCTCCCTCTTATCACCCTAATTTAAAAGAAAAAGAGAAAAACAAAATTTTATAACAAACATGTGTAGCCAAACAGAATAAATTCCCACATTGTCCACGTCTAAAAACGTAAATCTCATTCTGCTTCTTGAGTTAGTCACTTTTCTGTCAGGTGGGTAGCATAGGCCTCTGAAATCATGGTTGGTCATCACTTTGATCAAAGTTCTTAAGTTTATTAAGTTTATTCTTGTAGGTTTACTGATAGCGGTGACCATGTCAATTCCATCTTTGAGATGACCTTTATCCATAGGTTCTCTGTAGTTCAGAATTCATGTCAAGGATATCATTCCTTGAGGCAAGTGTACCATCCCATTTGTAGCTGCTATGTCACATGCCTTCCTTATCACTTTTAAAAAAGAAGTTTCAATGGGAAAATTTCCATACGTAATTTAAAGATACACTGAATCTAAAGTTTAGAAAGAAATTCTAATTTTTAATGACTCTAAAATTTCAGTAGCCATTCAGATAGGCCAAAGAAATATCTTAATTTATCGTGCTAATTAGACAGTCTTCTGTGTGAGCTGGATCATTTCATTTAATCAATGAAATCATAGGTCTGTTGGAGCATTGGAGTAAGAGTATCCTCTAGAAAAATCCTCTAGAGGAAGATCATCTTAGCTTCTCTAAGACTTGAGCGAGCTTCTCTAAGACTTGAGCGAGCTATCAAAGATAGATCAGTCAGTTAACAAATGTTTATTAAATGATTACTTTGTAACAAACAATACGCTAAGTGCCGGAAGTACAAATAAAAAAAAGTAAAAAGACAGTCCCTGCCCTCAAGGAGATTCTATTCAAACAGAGAAAGATATTACATAAAATTAAGTTGCAAAGGGGAACCTGGGAAAGGAAATGAGAGGGATGTTAGAAGAAGTATAGAGTATAACCTGGAGAGAAATGAGACCTCTGCTTTCTTGGGCACTCTCCTTAAATGAGGCATGTCCACTCTGAATTCTAGGGCTGAGAAAGGCTTCAAGATGAAGATCTAGGATGTGGTAGAGGAAATCTAGAGTATAGCCTGGTGAGGAGACGAATGAGTCTCTCCAAAGTAGAAAGATTTCATATTTGGCTATTGATGATGAAGTATGTGTCTCTTCATTTCATAACCTATAAACCAGCTTAACAAAGCTTTGGAAACCTCATCCTCAAAATGACTGGCCTCCAGTTATGAATTTTTCAGCCACATGAATTAGGAAGACATATTTACATGAGTTCAGCATGAGTTCCAAGGGTATTCACACCAATGAAGTCACAGCTCTGTCACCATGAGACAATTCCCTCATTTTTATTAGTTCCAAAAAACTTTCTACTTTATTTCTCCTGAGCTATTTATTTATAGACACAACTCCTTATATTGCTTATTTTATTTTTGATCATGATAAAGCGGCAGATGCAGAAGAAAATTATCCATGGTTAATTGTTGTAGTAAATGACTTGACAAATATTACAATCCAGAGACCAGGATTTCTACACATGCAAAGAACATGGATTAAAAATAAGAAATCATTTGTGACTATATGTTCTAGAAAAAAATGAGATGAGGGTCACTTTTTCTGCCTGGCTTCTAGAACCTGGGTAGTTTTCCTTCCTAATAAATATAATTCTATGCAGTATAGAAGACTGAGGGAAAAAGTCTAGACAGTCTGCCTAGTTTAATTCTTTTCTCAAACTTGCTTCACTTTAGAATAAGAAACAGCGCAAGAAAAAAGTCATAGTTTAACATTTTCCCAAGGTGATTATTTCTGTTGTGGTTCTTAAAAGATATAGAACATTCCAAATATCTATCACTAGGGAAAAAATAAGGAATAACATTTTCACAGGAGAGGGAGAAGTTAAGAGAGGAAATAAAATGTTTATGAAAGTTCAATATGCATTTGGCTTTGAGTCTGTCTTTTTGGAGGTGGAGAGGAGAGTTGGATTTGAACGCCCAAATCTTCTTCTTGCCAATTTGGATATGTTATCTGGCTTCTAAATTTCTAGCCAGAACTCTAGATACAAGGGCCTACTCATACCATTCAATGACTTTAACAGAGTATAGTCTGAGCAATTCTGCAGCCCTGGCAGAGCATTTGGAAAACCAAGCTGCAGCTAATTTCTAGTAAAATTCTTAAAAGCATTTTAAAGGACAAAGAGATGATTTCACTCCTCTCTTTTGATGTGTAACTTTGGATTTGCCTCCCTCAAATCATTGTGTTGAAAGGAGCTCCCAGGTGCAGCTAAATCATCTAATTTTGTTTAAACACATTCACTTCTCCTAAAGATAATTAGCCTTAGATGTGAAGTCACAATTAAAGTAAATCTTTACTCATTTGGACTAAAATTGCAATCTTAACTGTAAATTCCAAGTTGACAAATTTTAAGATATGCACCCCTTTTACTATTTTGAAATAGATGGTGATGACGTTGTATGTTTTGTGAAATAGGGGATCCTAAGAAACCTGCTGTAATAAATAGTTATGGATCTTTCAAATGAACATGATTATTATTTCTCTAAAAGGTTTATTCCATCAAGGTTTCATTCAGACTCTATCTAAAGGTACCCTCTGTGAAACTGACAAACATATATAGCTCTGTGTTTAATATCTCACTCGAACTCACCATTTGGCACACCCTTGAACAAAAAAATCTCTGTAGTCACATGGTTCATGGAGTTTTAATACATAACTTTAAAAAAATCCCTTTTCTAGGAGCATCTTCATGGCTGCATCTTACTTTACTTACAATAAATAAATAGTAAATACAATGAGATAGCTGATAATTTTCTCTGTTTCTTAGTTGTGTGATTGTGAAGATGTGCTTTCCTATAGAACATTTCCTACCTGTTCCTTTCTCATTATTTTTTTATCAAGGATGCCCTCATTTCATGCACAGACGAAGGTTTTATGGAAGTAAGAATTCAGTAGTCCCACACTGATGTCTTTTCTAAGTTAAGGAGGGGGGCCAGGAGTGATGCAGTGGGAAGATTGAAATGTCTAATAAAATCATCTTGGAAAGATTTTAAAGTCGTCACCTGAAGCACACACATCTTTATGTACGGTCGTTCTGTCCAGCATCATTGTAAGTGCTATTGTCATTTCCTTACATCAATTAATCAAGCTAATAATTTATCAAGAACCCTGCTTTGTGCCAGGCACTGGAATTAGGCAAGAATCAGACACTGGCATTGAGGACCTTACTTTCTCCTGGAGAAGGGGCAACATGTGTATATATATAAGTATATACAGAATAAGCACATAGAATTCATATATATATATATATGATGTGGTGAATCCATGGACAGAAGCTGGCAGATAGGTCCAGTGGACAGAGCTCTAAGTTTAGAGTCAGGAAAACCAGAATTCAAATCTTACCTCTGATAATTATAAGTTCCTTAAGCCTCTGTGCTCTGATCTGTAAATTGACAAGGTTGGATTCAGTGGTCTCTACCATCTTTTCCACTTGCAAATAAATGATCCTCTGTCCTCATTGTTAAAGAGAGATCACCTTTAAAAATTCTCATATTCCTGACCCAGGTCTCCTGTTGCATCTCTAATTCATTGTTCCTAAAATAATACAGCTTAACTTGGTCTTATTTAAAGCTTTCTGGAGGATTTTTTTTCAATGACTTTTATTATGAAGCTGTACCGGTACCAATGAGATGTCAAGAGGCCTAAAGGAAGACCTTCAGTGAGTGGGATACAACCTTTTAAGAAGAGTTATTGGAGGATGTGGAAAAGAATCACCCAAAATGAGGAGCTGTGAGAAATCCATGCAAACAATGGTATTAGAGAAATTGTGCACATTGATGAGCGCACACATCCATTGAAGTGAGACTACATGACTCGTAATCCTCCATCATTTCTTTTCCATAGTATGTGAGAAACAAGGCTGTTCTTTTGTCACTTCTGGCAGTCACAACTTTACTTAACAAGGAGATTTTCTCAGTGATCACTTCTCTGTTAAAAAAAAAAACCTATCATGCCTGTGAGCCACCTTGTCAATTAGATACAGTATAAATTCTTGATCTTGGCATTCAAGAATTCCACAGTCTAGTTGCAACTTATCTTTTCAGTCTCATCTTATACTACTGTTTACATGTCCTATGCTCTGAACAAACTAGACAACTCTCCATTTCCCTTCATCATCCTGCGCTCTCCTCTCTCAGCACCTTTTCTCATACTGTCTCTTTGGCCTCCAATATACTTCTCCCATTTTGCCTTCCATCTGAAATTGCTGAAGTTCCTTTTCTTCATTAAAGGCCCAATTAAGGTACTATGTGTTTTATAAAACTTTCTGTGGCTCCCTCTGGCAGGTGACAATGATCTCTCCTACCTTAGATTTCTCATAGTAGTTTGCCTGGATCTTCCTTTTGTATTTCACTCATTGTCATATCTTTCATAGTTATTTCTGCATATAACTTCCCTTCTCCCCACCATTTGACTTAAATGCATTATAAACATGGCCAAAGGATCTGTCTAGGTATTCAAAATACTTTGTGCCATGTACTTGGCAGGAATTTAATATAATTGTTGAATTGCATTGGATTGGATTTAGTTGGGTTGAAATCAAGAAATAAGCATTTATTAAGCACCTACTGTGTGCCACACCCTGGTAAACTGTTTCCCCATATAGATTAAACTGAGTTGAGGGCAACTGACAGGCCTCAAGCCTGTTGGTGAGTTAATGGAATGTCTAACCCAAGAATGAGAAGACTTCCCCTGGCAGAATTTGTTCCAGTGGCCATGAAGGTGGCTAAAAGAGATGCTGTGGGAAGCTGAGAACCTGGTCAGATATGGAAGATGCCAAGGTCATCCAGTGCATCCCTGGCCGTCACCAGTCATCTTGACTTTTGTCCTGCCATTAGACTTCAGTGACTGTGAAAGAGATTGAGGCTGAAGACTTGGTGCTGCACTCACATCCACTTCATACACAAGTCAAGGCATTACCTTTGATGTCACTGGTTCTGTTTGAAAATGAAGGTCAAAAACAAACCAAAAAAATAACAAAACCAAACTGTGCACAAGGCACTGAGCTAAGTGCCAGAGATCCGGAGAAAGGTAAAATTAATCCCTGTCTTCAAGAAGCTCAAAGTCTAATGAAGGAGCCACATGCAAACAACTGTGTACAAACAATATATGTTCAGGAAAAATCAGAATAGTCAACAGAAGGGAGGCACTAGCAGGAAGAAAAGACTTCAGGAGGTCGGATTTCAAGGGAGACTTGAAGGAAAACCAGGGAGTATTTAGTGACTGAGTTGGTTTTTGGTGTATTTAAATTCCTTGTTGGGCAATTGTTTTGCTTTAGCCCAACTTCTCTCAGGAGTCACTTTTATTCATTTCTTATTTTTTATAGTTGATAGGCAGCTAATACAAGCATATAAAGGGAATGATCACAAAGTTTAAATGAGTGATGTCCAATTAATGTGGTATCCTTGGATAAAATGAATATTCTAGTATCCAAAATTCCTGAGAGCAAGCATGGTATTCTTTCAACTACTTCTCCTTTCCCCTCAGTCTCTACATCCCTCTCCTCCTGCAGAGAGATTATTCTTTGAAAAGAAATATCATTAAGAGAAGTCACATCGAAGTCTCTGCGGAGTTAGTTTGATTGATATTTGTTTGTTCTGGTAGGCTTTGTCAGCTGCATTCAACACATCAAATGCTAATGAGGAAATATAATTGTATGCAGCTTAAAAATGGCAAATGTAATCAGTTTGTAATAGGCTACCAATCTCCCTTTAACAGAGCTGGGAGTTGCATAATTACCTGTTTATTAGAATATTGCTGTTTTTCCAATGTACCATAGTTTGCTCCCGACTCATACTTTCCAATTTGGAATCATGTATATATCTACTGCATGTCACATGGTACTTATTTTTTGTTGTGTTTTTTTTTCCTGCAAGTGGAAGAAAATGAGAATTTTTAAAAATTTAATATGAAATCAAAAGGCTGTATATCCATTTGGGAAAATAAATTTGGAACCGTGTTGTTCTGATTAGAAAATTAGCCTCTCCTTTCTGTTATATGCCTCATGCATAATATAAGCAGTGGCCTGGGCATGCCATTAATGAAGAATCCTGATAATCTGCCGTAATTGGCACTGACAACTAGAATATGTTCATGGGTCACCTTTATAAAAAGAATCTATTCTTGGAGCTTAGTATAATGGGCAATAGAAGGACTAATAAGCGAGGCAATCTTAAAACCTTTCTTATGTTCTTCCTGCATTGCTGTGTTTTTAAAGCCTGTTCACAACAAGAAACTAGAAGCCTACATGGACTGCCCAATATAATGACAACCAGTTTCATTCCTCAGATTTGGAAACGGAATGATTTTCAACAAACTTCTTCAGTGCAGAGGAAAAGTGGTGTATTGTTATATCTTTATCTCTTTTTTTTCTTTTCTAATGGTCCTGATTTTTTCCACCAGTAACAGACTCTGACCTTTGACGATGATGGTAATGTTTCTGTAAATTGAGTTGACCGCATGTAAGCCACATCTGATGGTTTTTAATATGTTCTTCCTGTCTCTTCTCTCTGTTTAATTATTTTCTGTTGTCTGGCTTATATACTGGTGACTTAGTGTTAACCTCATCACATCTGACTGGCCAGGCAGGATTAAAAATGTTACAATCAAAATTTTCTTATTCAGAAAATCAATTACTATAAAATGGGTGGAAGGAAAGGAAGCCAAGGCTGGGGGTAGGCAAGGTGTGGAAATCACATATATTTCTGTGAAACTAGAGTGGATTCTACTACGCAGTTGTGGCTTAGGAAGTAGTGTTCATTTTAATGGACAAATTACTAAAGAGTTTGGCAACATTATAGTTATTCACAATACCTGGTTTTTTTTCCTAAATCTTTTCATTTTACAAAGCATTTTCCCATAGTTAGCTCTTTGATGTAGATGGAGCATTTTATCTCCTGTTCTGTAATATAGGGCAGGGCTTTATCTGATACTCCTGTCCTCTGTGTAATTGGTGCTCTCATCCAACTAGACTGTTCTCGATGCATGCCTTGTACTTTTCTTTCACAGTAGCTTTGTTGAAGCTCTTCCTTATGTCAAGTATTCCCTCCTCTTACCTTGTGAATTCCTACCATCCTTTAAAATTGACTTAAATGTCATCTCCTTCCATGATGCCCTCACTGATTTCTCCAGTTGATAATGACCACACACATAGTTTCTCCCTATGTAGCATCCAGAATTTAATAAAAGTCAGACTGAGGCAATTCTCTGAGTAAGATATTCTCTGTTAGCAGGGGTATGCAATCTGGTAACAAAGGGTCTTATTGGTCAACCTCCATTTGTGTCAAAAGAACCAGAGGGAGGACCAAACATCTTCCTTCTGATTGGCCTAAAGATACGTCACTTAGGCCTCCCCTGGCAAATATAAGACAACCCTGATGAGTGGACATTTTAATGAGGAGGGGGCTAAAAGTTCTTAGTTCCATTACTTCATCATTGGGGGAGAAGTTTAGGAAAAACAAGGGCATCTTCTGGAGAGGCAAAGCACCCTGCACAAGCTAGTTAATGAGCAGATGCCTTTAGGGCTGGGATTAATTTCCTTATTTTAATACTTCCTTCAGAAAAAAAACAAACCTACCTTCAAAGGTTGGGATCTGAGGAAATTTTTTATCATAATAAATAATATAATGCAACATTAACTTTTCTTATCTTTTCTGTACCTTTTATATAATGCATGTAATCATGTATTATTCCATATTGTAGTTAATCTTGTATGGATATTTCCCCAATAGACTATAAGTTCTATGAAAGCAGGGAGTAAGTCTCATCTAAATTTATCTCCCCTAGTACCTAGTATTCTGCACATGGTAGATCCTTAGCAAATCTTTATTGAACAGAATTCTTGAAAACCTATGGTACTAACTTGCCTAAAGTTGCATACCCAAGATGTGACCGAAGTGGTAATAAAATCTGAGACTTCTGATTTCTTGGTCAGTTCTACTACATCATAACCCTCTCAATTATAGGCTTTAGGTTTTGGTTTTGGTTTTTGTCTTGGGTTTCTTTTCATTTTTTAAAATTACATTTATAATCTGTCCCTTACCATAAACAAAAAAGAAGAAAGGAAGGAAGGAAAAAAGGAAGGAAGGAAGGAAAACATAGGGTATAAAACAGAAAACCCTCATCATAAACATGCATCACTCAGCAAAACCAAATTCATGCATTGGCCATACCAAAAAATGAATGTCTCTTTCTCTGCATTTTAAGTTCATCACCTTTCTGGGAGGAAGTGAGTGGTATTTCGTCCTAAGTTCTTTGACTCATGGTTTATCATTGCATTGATAAGAGATCTGCCAAAGTTGTTTTTCTCTTTAAAGTTGTTGTCATTATGTAAATCGCTGTAGTTCTCTTTTTATTCTGCATTGGTTCAGAGATTTTGCTAGTATCCTCTGAAATTGTCCATTTCATCATTCTTATGATGAAATTTTCCATTTTATTCATCTACCATAATTCGTTTAGCCATTCCCCAATAGGACACTCTCTTAGTTTACAATTTTTGGCTACCATGAAAAGAGTTGCTATGTATATTGTTGTACACATGGATCTTTTCTCTCTTTTTTGAGAGATATTGATATTATAGTCTTTAGTTTTGCAGGAAGAAAGAAAAAGACATTTCAGATGGGAGGAGTAAAATGTGGGTAAAGGTAAAGGGATCTAATTAAAACAGTTTTGTGTTGTTGTTTAGTCATTTTTCCATCATGTCCAAGTCTTAACAACCCCATTTAGAATTATCTTGGCAAAGATACTGGAAGGGTTTGCCATTTCCTTCTCCAGCTCTTTTTGCATATGAGTAAACTGAGGCAAACAGGGTTAAGTGACTTTATCAGGATTGCTCAGCCAGTAAGAGTCTGAGGCAGTTTTCTTGGCTCCAGGCCCAGCACTCTATCCATTATGCAATCTACCTGCCCATAAACTAGAACACTTTCACGGTGAAAGAAAGGACAAGCAGATGAAGGGTCTTAAATAATGGAATGAGGAGCTTGACTTGGTATGAAGTCAATGGAGACCTATTTGGGTTTTTATTCAGGAGAACGACATGATGGAAAATGATATGTTTTAGAAAGACAAATTGGGTAGCAGGAGAGACAGGAGAAGGGTAATCAGCAAAGATACCACCAGTTGTGAGACCTTTGTAAAAATTCAGGGGAGAGATGATAAGAGCTAAGTGGCAACAGGAGGAAATGGCTACAGATGGTGGTAAGAACTTTGTGTTCCATACTTATTGCTACCTAACCTCCCAAATATACTTAATGAAGTGAAATTGAAGTATATGACATCCTTAGAAAAAGTACATATTTTTATCATTGCTATTGCTTTTTATCTTTCATTAAATATGTACTTTATGTACTTTTTTTAAATCCACAAAAAAAGGCAATTTGTCTTTGTCTTTAGAGTTATTATGGGTTACTATGGCACCTTCCCTAAGTCAAGACAAATAGGGTATTTAATGTATCCTCTGAACACCCCTCAAGAACAGATATTACTTTGCCCATTTTATAACTGGTCAAACCAAGAGACACAGATCCTTAGTAAACTGCCCATCAGTTAAGTGTTAATGGATGACTTAGAGCTGGAATTCAGATTTGCCAAGTCCCAGCACCAAGGACACATCTCACTTACAATTGCCATGTTTCACTAGAATATGGAGCCAAAACAATCAGTCTTCTGTGAGACAACCACAACATCTAAGAATTTCATCTAGAACTTCCTGGAATATGGAATGTAGTCAGTTTTTTTTCTCTGAAAAAAAGTTTGTGTTTACCCTCTTAACTGTAGCTTATACGTTGTACTTTATCATTCATTGAATATATTCAGAGATGTCAAACAAAACTGAAGCCAATGTAATTTTTGATAGGTACTGGTGGTTTCTAATGTCCTATTAGGAGAAGATTGCCATTCTGAGCCTCTGCATTCATATAAGCTATTTACACTATTTTTTTTTGTCAGACTGTGTTGATTTTTTTCATAAGCCTGAGGAATTCTTCTTTTCATTTTAAGCATTTCTGGGAAGAACAGGCATTTGAGTGATGAAATGGTATTAGGTTGTTTCTAAATATATGCAGTAAATTAATCAACCCACTATAAGGTGATTCACCAGCCTAGGCTCTCCTTTTGAAGTTTACAAAATACAAGTTGGTCTTCATCCTACAGGAGAAAGTGAAAGGGCCAGAGAAATTTACTCCCCAGGTTATAAGAATTAAATGTTTCTTGTTATTATAGACTAAGTGCTTCAAGGAGGAAACAAAGGAGAAAGGGGAATGTGAAGAAATAGAGGTGAATTATCCCCTATGTCAGGAAGATAGATGATAGAAAAACGGTGCAGAAAAGGAAGTGAAATGATCCTGCTAAACATGTAGAGCTCTCTAATGGGTGTGAGACTCCTTCTTTATGGGGAGGAGATAGGGAAGTTGGACCATATCTGGAGGAAGCAACTTCTTTTGCTTCAAAGATTGATGATGTAGATTCTTGAGTGCAATTAGCTGAGAGACCATTCATTTGAAAGAAAGAAGAAAATCATTGTGCCCCACTGAGGGCACTGAAGCAGCTAAATGTTAGCCTGCCATAAACAACAGAGATGCCAGCCATTTCTCAGGGCATATATGTATCATATGAAAATGAGACTCCCCAAAATTGTCCAGCCTGAAAACCACTACACAGTCCTGGTCATTCATGTGGGGTTACATTAAACAAGATGAAATCAGGAAAGTGTTCCTGGGGATTATAAAGCTATGGGAAAATGACTAAAGATCTGACAGCTGTAAGTGGTGTTCCTCACTACTACAGATTAACACCACATGATTGAAAAGGGAAAGTCAGAAATGAGAAGTGAATAGTTTAACTAAGAGGAGCATGTATGAGAATGGAACCTGAATAAAATATAGTAATGGTTTTCTGATTTTGAGGTGAGGAGCAAGTGAATCAAAGAAGCTATAGAAATAAGGAGGGAAATATGAAAAAAGAGATTTAAAAGATGTGGGAATTCTGAAGAAAGCAAATGAATTTGGGGAGGAAAAAAATGGGAGCAGGTTTGGAAAGATTTTAGCCTAAGGAGAAGGAGAAAGAAAAGAACTCAAGGTAAAAGAGAAAAAAAGTAACCAAAATAAACATGCACCAAAGAAACAGGAGAAAGAGAAGGGTTTGAGTTCTAGGACAAGGAGAAGGAGATGAATGATATAGCAAATTGCCTTACCTGCCAAACACAGGATTTTTTTTTGATCCAAAAGGATAACAGGGTCTCTGGAGTTTACTGAGCAGGGGTGGGGACTCATGATATTAAATTTGTGCTTTAGGTAGAAAATAGCTAACAAGTCAAGAAATCTCCAATTGACTGAATTGGTCAAAAGAGCCATCAGCTTAGCAAGAATAGAAAAGGGCTGAAAAGTACTTCTTCTACTTGTGAAAAGTGAAAAGATCAGAAGTGCGATAATCAAGTAATTGCCATGATCAAATAATTGTTATGCAGTCAATCCTCAGCTTTCATGGGGGAAATATTCCTAAAAATGTGATATGGAAATCAAAAATGTAAATGTTGATACAAGGAACTTATAAGAAATAGGGGGTTAGGCACCCATGACCACCAAAAACTATAATCTTTCATTAGAAACTATCAAAAATATACCATTCTGAAAACAGTTTTTTCACAAAATGTTAATTCTGATATATGTACTTTTCCTAACAGTAAAAATGAAATACCCCGTAAAATGCAATATACACAATAAAATTGGTAACATGCAAAACAGTTTTTCTCACTAGTAATTCCTTATTATTCTGTGACCTTTTATGGTAAACATTGATTTCAGACAGTATTCACTTTTCATAACACGTAAAATCTATAGTACCACAAATAAAATTCTTAGCTGAAACATTTTTTAATCTGAATCTTACCTTCCACTATGAAGCCATTTTACTGTATAGTATACTTCCATAAACCTCTCTATTTTGGTTCCCATTGAAAACCAAGGGAGAAGTTGGTGGGACTTTAGTTGCTGCTGTCAAAACATGATGAGATTAGCGAGGTCTCCACATTACCTTAGAGCCCAAAGGACTTACACTACACTTTGGGGCATAAGTGGAACACAAAACGTGAGTTTTAAAGGCAATGAAAATATACAATGAATGCATGGGGAGCCTTTAGAGTGGTAAGGTGAACAAGACCAGTGAAGTGCCTAGTAGGAAACTAGCCTCTCCACAAATTTGTGAGAGGCATCCATTTTCTTCCTCCACTGAGTGTAGCCACAAATGTGCATGGTTGCCAACGCAAAAGTAAAAATGAGATTACTAATAAAATCACATGAATGCTTGAAGTAACAAAATTTCAATGTACAACTGTTGAAGATTGTATATGCTAAAAGTGTTCCCCACTCTAAAAGAGAATGGAGTGTTTGTACCTTAAAGGTGAACTTAAATATGAAAAAAGGGAGGAAAAAGATCCAAAGGGGAAAAGGGAAATCCTAAGGTTCAAGGGCTAGAGGGTAAATATACGTACACACACGACAAAAATAAAAGAAGGACCACTAAATGTTTCAAGGTACTTAACAGATAAGATGCTCTTTTTGAAAGATAGGGAATTCATGATTCTGTATACATAGGTGCCATTAGATAAGAGATCACTTAGTTTTAGAGAAAAAAAATGTAAATAGTGATGTTTGCCAGTTCCTTAATGAGGAATCTTCTTCCCAGAGTTTGTATCTAGGATCTGATAGAAAACCTCCTAAGATTAATCATACCCAATGACTACTATGACCTTTTGGTGTTTTCACAAGAACATATGGCTAAAAATACAGGAATCATCAGATTTTGGCCAATGAGAAGTACTTCTCACAAGGTTTGGTTCGAATATATTTATCTAGAGTATTTTTAATCTAATTAAGAGGCATTGTAACTGAAAAGGAATGGGGCAGGAGAATATGTCCTGTGAATATTTGCCAAATGATATACAATGAAGAGTAGATACAATGTAGTGAAACTCAGAGATTCACAGGAAACAAAAGAGAAACAAAAATAAACCTGTGTCTTCACATTTAAAAAAAATGCATAATCCATTGATTACAAGAAAAATATACTAGAATCCTAAAACAGAAGGCAAATTGGACCTTGTGTATGGCAAAGACTGGTGTGGTGAATCTCATGAATGAAATATGGTACAGGAAGGGCATTATTTAATTCATTTATTCAAATGGAATAGAATACATTAAAGGAGAAGAGACAGTGCAGAATAGCATTGTTTATTAAAGAAGGATCCTAATTCGAGAATACCTGCAAGGACCAAGCTGTGTTAGATGATATATTGCCTTTTTTTAGTCCAAGAAGCAAAGACAGTAGGATAAGAAGGTTTATTTCAAAAAATATTATTTTTAAAGTGTGCCAAATGAAATACCTACACACCGTCTACTCTTAAGGAGCTATACGTATTTGCTTGAAGATCAGCAGAAGGAAAAGCAGAAGTCAGTAGATTGTTCTACAGACCACTTAAACATAAGGAGGAAATACGAGGAATAAAATTGAAAACCTGACATGAAAGCATGATATTGTCATAATAATAACGGTTTCAACCCTCTTGATGTTTGTGGGTGTTCTCTTTCCCCAAAACAGAGTAGCTAATACATTTACGACTTGTCTAAATGATCATTGTAGCCATCAAAAGGTAAAAATGAGTGGACAGGACAATTACAAATCTGTACCTGGTTCTTACTGAGGAGGAACTCCTTGCTGATGTCACAACTTTAAGATAATTGGGGATACATCATTATTCAATACTGTCATTCATGATAGCTGACAAGAAAGTTGTTCATGTCTAATATGCAACCGTGATTAGAGAGAACAGATTTCAAAGGGTATAGAGAAAAGATAGCTATGATCTTGGCCTATACTTTATGGGGAAGTTGGCCAAAGAAATTGGAACTATCCCAAGGACAAAATTCTGAAGACACAAGTAGAAATTATTCCAATGAGGAGAAAAAAAAGAGGCAAAGGTAAACCAATAAAATCAAATATTTAAAAGACACAGGCATAAAAGAAAATAACTGAGAGTGAATTCAAGAGTAGTCCAATGCCAGAATGAATTGAGATTGGTGAGATAAGCTTAGTTTAAGAAAATGGGGATAGTATTTGTAGTTTTACTACAGACAAGAAAAAAATTAAAGGAGGAGTAGGGGATCGTTGCTTTAGATGGGATGGGATGGTAACAAACACTGCTAAAAGGACCAAACTATTCCACTTCTAGTTTGCTTTTTTCTCTTCCAAGGGAAATGAGTTAGAAGGCTGGAGCAAACACATTAACAGGGACTGGAAAATCAAAATAAGTGAATAGAGGGCCAATCAGTATCCAGCTGCAAATCACCAGACCTGAACACAATACATCTTGGAGTGAAATGACTAGTTGAATCACTGATCATTTAAGATTTTTGAGTAACAGAAAAGTTGCTTAAAAGCCTGAAGAAGGGCAGATGTTCTAGTTCTCAGACAGGGAATGTGGAGTCTGCAAAAAACAGGTGAGATAGCTTGATTTCTAAAGAAGGTGGTTTCCGAGCACTTTGAAAGGGAAGTAGTGATTATGAAAGGCCAGTGTGACTTCAAATAGAACAGGTCTTGCCAAACTAAATTGATTTATTTTATGGACAGAGTAATTAAACTTGTAGATCAAAGGAATGCGTAACTTATGCATAATTTAGATTTTAGCAAAACATTTCACAAACTCATGACAGATTAAATGGAGAAATATCAGAGAGGTGATGATATTGTGAGGTGAATTTGGAGCTGGTCGAATGATCAGATTCAAAAAGTCGTCATTAATAAGTCAAAATCTTTTGGACAGAAGTCTGTAGTATCACGTCCCAGGGATCTCTCTTTCTTTTGCCCTGTGCTATTCAACAGTTTTATCAGTGACCTCGATGAAGGTATTAAAACCATCCTTGTCAACTTTTCACATGACATGAAGCTTAGAGGGTCAGCTGAAATATTTGCTGAGTCTGGATCCAAAAAAGAGGAAACTCATCCCAGGCAAAGGGGATAATTTGTGCTAAGGCACTGAGATAGGAGATGTAATGTCATGTGTGAAGAACAAGAAGTCCAGTTTGGAAAAGAGTATGTGAAGGGGGTTAGTGTATCAGAAACCTGGAAGGGCACATTTGAACCAGGCTGGTAAATGCCACACTGAAGAGCTGATATTTCACAAACTTCACCCTACATAGTCTAGGGTTTGACTAAAGTTTTTTGAGCCAGGAAGTGTCAGTGTCAGACCTGGGCTTTGCAATTATCTCTTTATCAGCCATGAAGAGAATGGAATAGAGTGGGGATAGACTTAAGTAAGGAGGACAATTAGGAAACTATCACAGTTATCCATGGGGGAGGTGATCAGAGTCTGACCTTATGAGTAAAGTAAAAAAGGAAACTTGTAAGAGAGGATGTGGCAGTAGAATCAACAAGACTTGACCATTGGTTGGCTGTATGGAGTAAAAGAGAATGAGGAGTCAAGGACAACTCTCAGGTTGTGAATCTGAATGCCCAGGAGGAAGGCAGTGTCCTTTTCAGAGATAAGGGTGGGTTCAGGAAAAATGAACATATTGAGTTTTAGATGCTTACAAGACACCAACTCTGTGTCCAACAATCAGTTGGCCATGTGGAACTAGAGCTCAGGAAAGAGTTTTAAGGTCAGATATCTAGATCTAGAAATTATCTATATATAGATGATAATTCAGCTCATGCAAGGTAGTGAGGCCACCAAAACATGAGATATAGAGAAAGTTAAAAGGAATGTTTAGATAGGTAAGAGGAAAACCAAGAGAGAATAGTATTGTAAAACCTTGTCAATAGTGCGAAATACTGCAGAGTAGTCAGGAAGGATGAGGAATGACAAAATGGCATTATATTTGATCATTAAGAGATCACTGGTGACTTTAGAGAACTGAATGATGGCATTGGAATCCAGATTACAAGTGGTTTAGAAGAGGGGAGGAAAAGGAAAGACAGTAGCTTTTTCTTAGCTCCTATTTTACTTTTAATGGGAAAAGAGATAGGATTGCAACCATTATAAAGAGAACAACTTTGAAAGACTTGAGAACTCTGATCATTGAGATGACTAACCATAGCTTCAGAGCACTGATGAAACATGCTTCTCTCCTTTTGACAAAGGCAGTACGTTCAAGGTACAGAGCAAGATATATGAAGGTGGCTAGTGTGTGAATTTATTTTGTTCATCTATGCCTATTTGTTGCAAGGGAATGAATATTTTTTTGGGAGAGGAAGAGAATTGGTGTGAAAAAGGGATGGTGATGATGCTGAAAAAAAGAGGAAAAGTGTGGAAGTATGTAAAGGAATGCATAAAAGAGAATACAAGGAGGCTCAAAAGAAAGATTTTTGACTTGATTTCAAGAAAGTTTCAAAACAAATGTGGTAAATATGCTACATTTTTTCAAGGAGTCTGTATAGATGCAGTGGAAATTCATAGTTTCTTATGCAATATGCAATACTCTTTCTTTTCTTTGTTTATTGAAATGTTATTATTTGTCTGTTGGTATATGTCAAGTGTAGAACAACCAAAAACAATTTTTTGTAAGTAAAGTGGCTGTCTTTGGCAAGAAGAAAGGCCATTTTCTTTCTTTTTTTTTTTTTGACATATTATTTTTTAAATTATTTTCAGTGTTCTATAGTCACTACCATATAACTTAATTTCCTCCCTCCTTCCCTCCCCCCTCCCTCCCTGAGATGGCAAACAATTTTATATAGGTTCTACACAAACATTCTTATTAAATACATTTTCACTATACTCATGTTATATATAAGAATTAAAAGGAATGGGAGAAATATAACAAACCAAAACATAACACAAAAGAAAATATCTGCTACATTCTGTAATTGAATTCCATAATTCTTTCTCTGGATGTGGAAGGCATTTTGCCTTAAAAGACTATATGGGAATTTTTAAAGTCCTTGCATTGCAGTAAAGTTCCAAGTCTACTAGGAAAAACTCTCACACATTGCAATCATTGCTGTGCACAAAGTTCTCTTGGTTCTGCTCCTTTCACTTAGTATCATATCATATAAGTCTTTTTGGGCCTCTCTGAAGTCTTTCTGTTCATCATTTCTTATAGCACAATAGTATTCATTACATTCATATACCATAATTTATTCAGCCATTCCCCAATTGAAGGGCATCCCCTTGATTTCTAGTTTTTGGCCACCACAAAGAGTATTGTTATAGATATTTTTGTATATGTGGGACCCTTTCCCATTTTTAGGATCTCTTGGGGATACAGTCCTAGAAACAGTATTGCTGGATCAAAGGTTATGTACATTTTTGTAGCCCTTTGGGCATAGTTCCAAATTGCTCTCCAGAATGGTTGGATCAGCTCACAGCTCCATAAACAATGAATTAGTGTTCCAACTCTCCCACTTCTTTAACATTTATCATCTTACTGTTCTGTCATGTTAGCCAATCTGATAGGTGTGATGTGGTACCTCAGAGTTGTTTTGATTTACATCTCTGTAATCACTAGTGATTTAGAGCATTTTTCATGTAACTATAGATATCTTTAATTTCTTCCTCTGAACACTGCCTATTCATATCCTTTGACCATTTATCAATTGAGGAATGACTTGTATTCTTGCACATTTGACTCACTTCTCTATATATTTTAGAAATGAGGCCTCTATCCCAGACACTAGTTGCAAAAATTCTTTCCCAGTTTTCTGCATCCCTTCTAATCTTGGTTGCATTGGGTTGTGCAAAAACTTTTCAGTTTAATGTAATCAAAATTATCCATTTTGCACCTCCTAATGCTTTCTGTCTCTTCTTTAGTCAAAAGTTTTTCCCTTCTCCATAAATCTGGTACATTATTCCTTGCTCCACTAATTTTGTTTATGATATCAATCTTTATACCTAGATCATGTCCCCATTTGGACTTTATTCTTGTGTATGGTGTCAGGCATTGGTCTATGCCTAGTTTCCACCACACTGTTACCCAGTTTTCCTAGCAGTTTTTGTCGAACAGTGAGTTCTTGTCCCAGAAGCTGGGGTCCTTGAGTTTATCAAATGGAAGATTGTTATATTCATTGCCTACTGTGTCTTGAGTACCTAACTTATTCCACTTGTCTACCCCTCTTTTTCTTAGCCAGTACCAAGTTGTTTTGATAATTGCTATTTTATAATACAATTTGAGATCTGGTAGAGCTCGGCCACCTTCTCTAGCATTTCTTTTCATTAGTCCCCTTGATATTCTGGACCTTTTGCTCTTCCACGTGAATTTTGATATTATTTTTTTCAGCTCTAGAAAATAGTTATCTGATAGTTTGATTGATATGGCACTAAATAAGTAAATTAATTTAGGTAGAATTGTCATTTTTATTATATTATCTCAGCCTACCCACAAGCAACTGATGCTTTCCCACTTATTTAGACCTGACTTTTTTTGTATGAAAAGCGTCTTGTAATTTTGTTCAGATAGTCCCTGGATTTGTTTTGGAAGGTAAACTCCCAAATATTTTATAGTGTCTACCCTAGCTTTAAATGGGATTTCTCTTTCTATCTCTTGATGTTGGGCTTTGTTAGTAATATATAGAAATGCAGAAGATTTGTATGGGTTTATTTTGTAACCTGCAACTTTGCCAAAGTTGTTCATTATTTCAAATAGGTTTTTACTTGAATCTCTGGGATTCTCTAAGTATATCATGATATCATTTGCAAAGAGTGATAACTAGTTTCTTCTTTGCCTATTCTAATTCCTTCAATTTCTTTATCTTCTCTAATTGCTACAGCTAATATTTCTAGTCCCATATTAAATAATAGTGATCATAATGGACATCTTTGTTTCACCCCTGATCTTATTGGAAAGGAAGCTAGCTTATCTCCATTGCATATAATGCTTGCTGAAAGTTTTAGGTAGATACTGCTTATT
>CM053773.1:62905248-63016823 GCA_028658325.1 Potorous gilbertii
CTATTCTAATTCCTTCAATTTCTTTATCTTCTCTAATTGCTACAGCTAATATTTCTAGTCCCATATTAAATAATAGTGATCATAATGGACATCTTTGTTTCACCCCTGATCTTATTGGAAAGGAAGCTAGCTTATCTCCATTGCATATAATGCTTGCTGAAAGTTTTAGGTAGATACTGCTTATTATTTTATGGAAAGCTCCATTTATTCCTATGCTCTCCAGTGTTTTTGATAGGAATGGGTGTTGTATTTTGTCAAAAAGCTCTTTCTGCATCTATTGAGATAATCATGTGGTTTCTCTTAGGTTTGTTGTTGATATGGTCAATGATGCTGATAGTTTTCCTTATACTAAACCAGCCCTGAATTCCTGGTATGAAACCTACCTGATCATAGTGTATTATGCTTGTGATAAGTTGCTGTATTCTTTTTGCAAAAATCTTGTTTAAAATTTTTGAATCTATATTCATTAGAGAAACTGGTCTATAGTTTTCTTTCTCTCTTTTGGCTCTTCCTGGTTTAGGTATCAGAATCATATTTGTGTCATAAAAAGAATTTGGGAGGACTCCTTCCCCAATTTTCCTAAATAGTCTGCATAGAATTGGAATTAACTGTTCTTTAAATGTTTGATAGTATTCACTTATAAATCCATCCAACCCTGCAGATTTTTTTCCTAGAGAGTTCACTGATGACTTGTTCAATTTCTTTTTTCTTAGATGGGGTTGTTTAAGTATTCAACTTCCTCTTCTGTAATCTGGGCAATTTATATTTTTAAAAATATTTATCTCTCTCATTTAGATTGTCAAATTTATGGGCATAAAGTTGTGCAAAATAATTTCTAATTATTGTTTTAATATTCTCCTCATTGGAGGTGAGTTCACCCTTTCATTTTTGATGATGATAATTTAGTTTTCTCCTTTTTTTTTTAAATCAAATTGATCAAAGGTTTATCAATTTTATTGGTTTTTTCATAAAACCAACTCTTAGTTTTATTTATTAGTTCAATAGTTTTCTTATTTTCAATTTTATTAATCTCTCCTTTTGTTTTCAGTATTTCTAATTTGGTATTTTCTTGGGGATTTTCAATTTGCTCTTTTTCTAGTAGGCACTCAAAGATATAAAACTTCCCCTAAGAACTGCTTTTGCAGTATCCCATAAAGTTTGGTAGGTTGTCTCATTATTGTCATTCTCTTGAATGAAGTGATTAATTATTTCTGTAATCTGTTGTTTAACCCACTCATTCTTTAGGATTAGATTGTTTAGTTTCCAATTGGTTTTTGGTTTATGTTTCCACAGCCTTTGATTACATATAGGTCTTACTGCATTATGATCTGAGAAGGATGCATTGACTATCTCTGCCTTTCTGCACTGGATTGTGAGGTGTTTATGCCCTAGTATATGGTGCCATGTACTGCTGAGAAAAAGATATATTTCTTTCTATCTCCATTCAGTTTTCTCCATGTGCCTTGTACTGCTGAGAAAAAGATATATTTCTTTCTATCTCCATTCAGTTTTCTCCAGAGATCTATCTTATCCAGAGTTTTATTCACCTCCTTAACTTCTTTCTTGGTTATTTTAAGGTTAGATTTATCAAGTTCAGAGAGGGGGAGGTTGAGGTACCCTAGTAGTATAGTTTTGCTGTCTATTTCTTCCTGTAACTCCCTTAACTTCTCCTCTAAGAATTTGGATGCTATACCACTTGGAGCATATATGTTTAGTAATGATATTGCTTCATTGACTATGGTGCCTTTTAGCAGGATATAGTTTCCTTCCTTATTTCTTTCGATTGGATCTATTTCTACTTTTGTTTTGTCTGAGATTAGGATTGCTACCCCTGCTTTTCTTACATCAGCTGAAGCACAATATATCCTGCTCCAACCTTTTACCTTTACCCTCTGTGTATCCCCCTGTTTCAATTGTGTTTCTTATAAACAACATATTGTTGGATTATGGTTTTTAATCTATTCTGCTCTCCATTTCCATTTTATGACAAAATTCATTCCAATCACATTCACAGTTGTGTTACTATCTGTCTTTCCCTCCATCCTCTTTTCCACCCTTTGTGCTTTCAGTTCTCCCATCTCCTTTCCCCTCCTCAATAGTTTTCATTTTTGACCACCACCTTCACTCCCTTCTTTCAGCACCCCCCCCTTTTATACCCCTTTATTTGCCCCTTGTATTTGATCCAGAATTTTTCTGGGGAAATATTTTATGGTTCTTTCAAGGTCAACAAGGGGAGGGGGAGAGAGCATTTACTGATCACTCCACAATTTTGGCTCACAAAAGTTCAAGTAGGTGATTTATAGACATTTAATCTACGGGCTGATAGTCTCAGGTGGCTAATACCTGGGGCTCAACAGCTCTCACTTGCTCAACTCTGCTGGTCTCCTGCCCTGGGCTGCCACTCTACTGTTCTGCCGTGCTGTTGCTGCCTCACACTGTCCCGGGGCTTCCTGCTTGGCCATGCCATGGTGGGGACGTACTATGCTGTGCACGGTATGCTCCTCCACCTCCACTGAACAAATCTTTCCCATAGACCTTCCAGTCTGTCCTGGGCTGTAAATCTGCCACAGTCTGTCTCCTATTGGATTCTGCACCTTCAAAATTTGGTCTGATTGTCTTTTTAGAGGTATCTGAAGGAGTTTGTCTAAGAGTTTAGTTAGGTGAGTAATTGCTCTCACTCCACCATCTTGGCTCTGCCCACGAAAGGCCACTTTCTTATCAGAGATTGAAGCAAAAGAGGGGAGAATTAGAGACTTGTGCCCTGAGTTTTTCAGTATAAAGTTCTCAGAAGAGGGATGTCACAGAAAATGACCGGTATTATGTCAGTCAGTTATGAGGTGAGATTCTCTATTGAGACACTGGACAAAGGGAGTGCCATGGAGATCTGTGAAGTCACAGACTGTGAGAGTTAGAAGGGATCATATATTCCAAACCATAAACTAAAGGAGTTCTTACTAGAGCATATCCAAAAAGTGGCCAACTAGCTTCTACTTAAAGACTTTCAAGGAGGAGTAACACTTCCTCTTGATAAGAAAAAGAATGGAACTTCATCTTGTGGGGAATGGGAAAGAGAATCAGTTAGAGAGAAACAAAAATGGTGCCTTGCTTCAGAGACAGTTCATTCAGATTAGATAACACAAACTGGAAGTAGACCCAGTACTGCGGTGTGATTTCCTCCAATAGCAAGTGAGTAGGAGGATGGCAAGGTTGAGGCTTACCAAGGACTGAAAAATAGTAGAATAGAGAGATAAAGATTCAAGTGTAGAGACAAATAATGTTGAACTGGTGGAACTGATATATTTATAACTGAGAAAGTTCATTATAAAATATAGTATAATTGAGACCTCTTGTCTATATACATATGAGAAAAAGCAACAGCTCCCCTCTTCCTCCCTCCTTCTTTCTCTGTCTCTCTTTTTGTCTCTCTCCTTCCTCATCAAATATATACTTTCAATATGGTTTATCAACGTGTTTTATCATTGCTCCATAATTGTTCATGTCCTTATAGCAAGGTAAGTCATGGATCACAGCTGTAGAGAAAGGAGGGGCTTCAGAGATCATCTCTGTCAGCTCCCTATTTTACAGATGGTGCCATGGAAAGAGGATTGGCTCTGGAGTCAGAGGACATGGATTTAAATTCTGCTTCTGATATCTACTTACCTGTATGACCTTGGGCAAGTCGCCTAACTTCCCTGGGCCTGTTTCTTCATCTGTAAAATAAAGTGGTTGAATTAGAGGCCTCTGAACTCTTTTGAGTTTGAGGTCTGTGTCCTATAAGGTTAAGCAACTTACCTCAGGTCACACAGGTAGTAAGTATCAGAGTCAAAATTATTTGAATCTAGGTCATTTGACTCCAAATGAAGCATTCTTTCCATTTTGTTTTGCTATTTCTTACCAACTAATGATGTGAGCAACAATCTTGTTGCTACAAATAGCATTGTAGTGGAATTCCACTATTCTTGGGAACATTTAGAATTGGAGTTAATGGTAGGGATCAAGTGATAGCTCTTCACAGTTACCAAGGTGAAAGTTACTACTCTAACAGAGAGTGGAAAAGAATGGTCTGCAAGGAATGTTGACCCCTGGGACTTCCTTTACCACCCACCACTCTAAATACGCACATTAGCCTGAATACCCTGGGAAGAGAAGGTAGAACTGGCATTTTCTTGTAAACCCCCCCAAGTTGAGTTTGAACCATATCCTCTAGGGTCTGGCAATTTAATGAGGAACTCAATTTTGAAGTATTGTAATGTGACTCAGATGACAAGTTTCTGTCCTTGGACCTTGGTTTAGTCAGACTCAAGATTCAAGGAAGATGAGAACAGCCTGTGCTCACAGGGGACTTACCTAGTTATAATTTAATGATATTAAAACAAAGGATACTATGAAGGCACATGCCAGTCTGTATTAGATCTATCCACAGATTCAGGACTTGCTGTGGTCCAGTGGGAGTTGGTTGACTCTGCTGTGACTTTCAGACTGATCTGCGTGGTTTCCAAAAAACTGGAGCATAAGGTGTTTTATGCTCAGGAGCAAATCTAGGTTGATGGCCTGGACAAATATACCAAAAGAAAGATAATCTCTGCCTTCAAGGAGTTTGCCTTCTAATGGGGAAAGATTACATAAGCATGAAAGGAAGTTGAAAAAGGGAAGTCTATAACTTTACCTGCTGAATTCCTGCTTGATCTCTAGGTGGTGCAGTAGATAGAGTCAAGGTTAGACTCATCTTCCTGAGTTCAAATCTGGCCTCAGATTTGGCCTCTTAGCTGTGTGACCCTGGACAAGTCACTCAACTCCATTTGCCTCAGTTTCCTCATCTGTAAAATTAACTAGAAAAGGAAATGGCAAACTACTCCAGTATCTTTACCAAGAAAACCCCAAAAGGGGTCACAAAGAGTAGGACACAACTGAAAAGAACAGTGTTTTAAAGCCCAAGTCAATCTCTGCCTCCTACATGAAGCCTTCTCCATTCTCTCTAGTCACTAATATCCTTTCACTTCAGATCACACATAACACTTTGGCTCTAACCCTTTCTGAACTGCTTGTTGGGTAATTGTATTTCATAGGTTGTTGACTCATGGACCAGAGGGTCACAGAAGTAGAGCGAGGAGGGATCTTAGAGGCCGACTAGTCTATGCTCTTATTTTAGATATGAGGAAACTGACGAATGAACTTGCCCAAGGCCATATAAGTAGTAAATGGCATGAGTGGAATCTGAGACTTTTACGTCTTATCTCCATACCAAATTATAAGAGGGCAGGTGGGGGGGTAGGTAAGGGGGGAAACATCTAAGTTTTATGGTAGTGATTGTAGAACATTAAAAATAAATAAAATGAATATATATACATAGAGAGAGAGAGAGAGAGAGGAGGGGGGGAGGACAGGGACTATGTTTTGTTTAAATGGTGTTCCTTCCTCTACCCTCATGCATAGTGTTCTTTGCACATAGTAGGAGCTTAATAAATATTTGTTGACATTTATCTGAAGTGTCATGGCTCCTTTGATCCTTAAAATGATCAAATGGGCAACATTTCCTTAAAAGACAGTATGCATTTACCTGATAAATATGTAGCATGTCATATACTTATAAATTACATTGTTTCCAAATATAAGCAGGGTTTTTGTTACAGCCCAAAGGGGCATTTAAATCCATAAATATTTTTCTAAATATGATGACAAAAGAATTTGCTTATCAATATTTTGGAGGGGAAAGTTCAAATTGTAATTCTCCCCAGAAGACTTTTAGTCGGTAACAATCTTCCTACCTTGAAAATAATCAAATTCTAGAAATGAATGTTTATAATGGAAATTTTTACCAAGTTCCAACTACTAGATGACAGTTTGAACTCTGTTAAAGTAACTTCGTTCTGTTTACAGTTACCTAAATTGTTTTTATTCTGTATTTCTTCCACACGCTGCATGTTATGTGAACATTTTAATAAGGACTTTCAGGAACACAAATATGGGTTATTTTTTACTCCAGCTAAAAATTCTCTTTGAAGCCTCTGAAGCGATAAATAACAGTGCTTTGAATTGTACACTTTACTTTTCTTGGCAAGTCATTATTGTAGCTAAAAGTTGACAAAGCCTCAGTACAAGTTGTGCCCTCCATATAAAAAAGCTTTTGTTTTCTATATTCTGGTCTCCAGATGGAGATGAACACTTGAAATTATTTTATGATGGATTCAAGGAAATAAATTTTAAAATTCAGAGCTTAGCTTTTCAGTAAACACCTTTTGTTTTTTGTTTTCTTTTGTTTCTAGTTCCTCTCCTAGCATGTCAAATGCAAATTCTGCTCTGGACCATCTCATTCTTTCTAGCTAAAGCCTCCCTATACTCAAGTGGCTTGTAGATAATTATATATTTATACGTTCATTTCATTTGTTTTCTTTGAGAGCAAACTATAAAGGCATCATCTAATAAACTTTAGAGGTTCAGTGACTTAGATTGAATGCAACAATGAATCATGCCAGGGCTAAAATTCAAGGTCCAGTTTCCCACTACATTTGATAACCAACCCGTGGTTATCCACAAACAGTCCAAAAGCCTTATTTGAGCCATTTATTTCTACAGTTTTACCAAATCTATTATCTACTCTCAGAGCAAAATGGATCAAATTCATAATCGTTTATTCTCCTTGATATCATCCACTTAGACATGCAGAATCTCAGACTTGGAAGGAATCTAAGAGGTCAAGATATACATGAAAAGAAATTTCCCCTATTAATAGGAATTATTAACACTCACAACCTGTAAGACTTGATTTGGATGGATGGATTGATGGATGGATGGATAGATAGATAACGAAGTTAATTTCAATATAATTTATTTCCTTTGTGATCCCATATATTTTGCTTTATGCATTTTAAATGGTATTGAATATACTAGAAAATTGCGGAAATTAAAATAATGTAACCTATCAAAAACATTAAGATATAGTATATAAAGTGGTAGCCCTAATCTCAGGAACACTTAAGTTTCTGCCTGTGACATTCACCAGCCATGTGACCATGGGCATGTCACTTAATTTCTCATTTCCCCAGGAAACTCTTTCCTCTAAGTTACTAAAGAGTTGTTGATCTACATTACTGTGAGGATTTTCCCTACTGGGAGTCCCTTATAGTAATAAAATCGCTGATCCAGAACCCCCTCCCCAAAAGAGTATTATATCAAAGAGACACAGTTGTTTTAGGATAATGCAAAACATGCCTGCCATTCTCAGACCAAGTATATTGATGTAGTAAAAAGTTTGGTTATTTAATTGCTATTGAGAAGAAATCAGTGTGGGTTTTAAGGACATCAGTTGGGACCCCTTCACTGCTTGGTACTCTCCATATGACCTGGGACAAACCTCTTCTTCTCTCTTATTTTCAGTCTCTTCATCCATGAAATGGATGGAAATGGAAATCCATTAGAGTGCTGGATTAAATGACCCCCGAGATCTCTTTCAATTAAAATCCATGATCTTTTGATCCTTCCACCCATGAAACCCTCTCCATATCTCCACCTACAAAAAACTCTATCTAAAGTCAAGGGTGGGGTGGAAAGGGGCAGAAATATAACCTCTAGACGTCATTCATAAGTTTCCTACCAACTGAAAATGTATTTAAAGCATTGTTGGGAAATTGTGTCAAGTCTATCCCTTGAGACAAGGAAGGCCTAGGTGGAGTCAGTCACTTCCATTCCCAGACTTCTCCCACACAGAAAATGGGATGATTTGTTCTTGTGGTTACCAATGGAAAGAGGAGATTGTTTGTACTAAGTTCTGTCTATGTTATTAGCCTGTATCTATTTTATTCATTTATCAGTTTCATTCCATTTTTTCTTTCATGAAAAAAAACCCAACAACTACTTATCCCACATGGATACTGAAAAAAAGCTTGATTAAAGAAGGCAGAGATGAATGACTGCTTTTATTTCTATGGCAGTGTCCCCTTACGCATCTGAATTACAGAATGGTGGTTAGTTTTTTGGGGTTTTTTCCCCATCACTTTGCTGTGACAGAAGGCAGCCAGATCCTCTGGGTCACCAAATGCCTTCCCTCAGAAGTCCGCTATTCTGTTTTCCTCCAGTATTGCCTTCTCTCTTTGCCCCTGTCTCCTGGCAGGGAACACAGTGCATGCTCAGGCTCTCGTGAACAGGATCTTCTGAGGCTGACACTGATGAATGCTTTGTGAATAAGCCAGCAGGAACGTCTTGTGTTGTGCACATCTGTCATGTTCCTCTCTTGTGGAGCCAGGAAGGCTTTCTTCAACTCTGCTCCCTTCGCCCTCCCCTTTCTTCATGTCATATTCCTGTTCCTCCTCTACAGCATGGCCTGAAAGAGCTGGCACCCTCCAGAATGGCTGTTTCTGTTGTGGTCTTGTGGTCTCATTGCCATGAGGGTGTGTAACCACCATCTTCTTATTTTTCTCAAGAAGAGTTTCTCTTTAAGAGCACAAACTTTCATTTGTATAGTCAAAACTTACTGGCCTTTCATATTTTATCTTGTTTTCCCTGGCAAACCTAATGTTACTGTTGAAAGCTCTTTACTCATTGCTATGCAGTTGAAAGTAAGAAATATTCACTAAAATACAAAGGAACCCTGGTTCAAGGGGAATACTAGAAGCTAGGTGGTACAATGGATAGAGCTCTGGGCCAGGAGTGAGGAAGACATGAGTTCAAATCCTGCCACAGAAATGTAATAGCTGCAGCCCAGGACAAGTCAACCTCTTAGTCTCTGTCTTTCTCAGTTTCCTCCATTTTTAAAATGGAAATAATAATAGCACATCCCCATCTTTCCCAGGGTTGTTTTGAGGATCAAATGAGAAAATATTTATAAAGCCTTTAGTACAGTCCCTGGCACATAGTAGGTGCTTAACAAATGTTTGTTTCCCTTCCCTTAACCCTTAGTGAATTACTACATTCTGTTCTTGTTGCTTCCTAAACCACAATTACAAGGGGAACTGTGCATTTTCTTTTCAACATATCACCCTTGCTCCCCTACAATGCAATGCACTCAATATTTATTAGGCATTTACTCTGCTCAGAACACTATGCTAGGCACTGGAGATCAAGACAAGAACAAAACATCTCCTGCTTTCACAGAGCTTCCATTGTACTGAAAGGATACAGCAGGTACATAAATCCAATACTAGATATAAACTATAGGAGAAAGAATCGCCTGAAGAGATCACCTAAGGTTTCAAAGTCAAGCATTTTAAAAATACCTACTATGTGTCAATCACTATGCTAAGAAAGGCAAAAGATAATCCCTGCTTTCAAGGAATTCACAGTCTAACAGAGAACATGCAAACACTTGTGTAGAATAAGAACATAGACAGGATAAATTGGAAATTATCAACAAAGGGGAAGGCACCAGAAATAAGGAAGATAAGGAGAGATTTCTTGTAGAAGGTAGTATTTTAGCCAAAAGGAAAGAAGGAAACAAGTGCTTATTAAGCACCTACTGTGTGCCAGCCATTACTACTAAATGCTTTACAGTTATCTCATTTGGATCTTACAATGACCCTGTGAGGTAGGTGGTAGTATTATCCCATTTTACAGTTGGGGAAACTGAGGCAAAAACAGGTCAAATGACTCATCCAAGGTCATACGGCAAGTAAGTGTTGAGGCTGGAGTTGGACTCAAATGCTCCTGGCTCCAAGCCCAGTACCCACAGAACCACCTACCTGCCTCTGACCAAACCTTGGAAGCCAAGGGGCAGAAATGAGGGAGAGAATTCCAGACATGAGAAATAGCCATTGAAGATACTCAGAGTCAATAGATGAAATGACTTGTACAAGGAAACCCCAAACAGGCCAGTATTAACTGGATCTCAGAGGACCTAAGGAAATAGAAAAGTGAAGAGGAATCTGGGTGTAAAAGCAAGGACCCCAACATGCACAGGAGGACCTGCTATCACAAGTTCTTGGATCAGCTTTTCTAAAAGGAAAGGCAACTTTCAAGAGGTCAACAATCACTTTAATCAAGCATATGTATCATTCATTTAGTTCAGGGGGAAAAGTCAGCACCCTGAACTTCAGAGAAAATACAAATGGAGAAACAAAGACCAATAGACCCAACAGACAGGGCTCCCAGCTGCCTGTAAGCAATACATACATCACAGATCAACAGACAGATCCAGTTGTCTGACCATTACATACATACATAGTCACCAGAGAGAGAAACACCAACATCTGAGCTTTCAAAGGGGAGAGGGGGCTCCTTAGCGGCTGTCCAGAGTCTCATCTGGCCAAACAAACACTTCCAATGAGTAAGCCACAAAGTAAAACCTCACTTCAGAGTCTTTACACACTTTTGTGAGCCAGAGAGCCTCACAACCCTTGAGAACCAGTGCCTCATTAGAAAACTAACAAAAGGTGTGGGCCTTCCCTAATCAAGTTTCCCTTAATGGTCAGGCCTATTAATGGGTGAGGACGCTCCTTAATCTCATTAGCATTACATATTTGTTCAGTTGTGTCCAACTTTTTGTGATGCCATTAGGGTTTTCTTGGTAAAGACACTGGAGTGGTTTGCATGTCTTTCTCCAGCTCATTTTGCAGATGAGGAGCTGAGGCAGACTGGATAAAGTGACTTGCCCAGGGTCACACAGCTAGTAAAGTGGCAGAGGCTGGATTTGAACTCATGGAGAGGAGTCTTCCTGATTCCAAGCCCAGTGCTCTATACAATGTACCACCTAGCTGCCCCCAACGCATTTAAAAGAGTTTAAATGCCTCAAGATTTTATATTCAATCTAGAAGGTGATAGGATTCACCAAAGTTTATTTAATAGGAGAATGACATGGTCAGAAATGCACTTCAGGAAGATTAATTTGAAGTGAAGGATAGACTGAAATTGGCAGAGATTAGGTAGGCCACCCACCAGGCTATTGAAATAGTCTAGGCATGAGCCTGGTGGTACAGGTATCAGTAAAGAGAAGGGATATGTAACATACTGGATGTATTACAAGGTAAAAAATCTACAGAATTTGTCAATTGATGGATATGGGGGATGAGAGGATGAGAAGCTGAGAATATACCTAAGTTTTAAGCCTGTGAGAGTAGGAGGATGTTGGTGTCTTCAACAGGAATAGGGAATTTTGGAGGGAGGGGAGGAGGTCTGAGGGGAAAGAAAACGAGTTGAGTTTTGGACAGGTGAGATACCCATTTGAAGATTTCCAATTAGCAATTAGTGATGCTAATATGGAGATGAGAAGGGAGGTTGGGATAGATAAGCAATTCGGAGAATCCTCAGCATATAGATGTTAATTCAATACTTGGGAGCTCATGAGATCAGCACCTAACTGAAGAGGGGAGGACAGAGTTTAGCTGAACCTTGGGGAAAGCTGTGAATTCTGAAAACTGAATGGGAGGGATTTCAAGAATGAATTCCTGGGTAAGAGGAGGGTGTGGAGCTCGCAGAACTGCCAATAGTTCAGTTTTGCTGGAATTTAGAGTGTTGGAGTTTAGAAGGGGGCTTGTATGAGATAAGGCAGGAAAGGCAGGTGAAAACCAAATTATGGAGAGCCTTTAATACAAAGCTAAATAATTTATATGGTATTTTAGAAGCTACATGGAGAAACCAAAATTTTGTATTGTGTTGTTTATATTGGTGCAGCATGGTCAAATCTGTGCTAAAGGAAGATCATTTTTTTTTCAACTGTGACAGAGGGGGAGGAATAGATGGAAAGTAGGGAGATCAATTAAAGGGCTATTGTAATAATTTAGAATCTAGATGAAAGGTAATGACAGGGCCTGAATTAGGATGTAGTTAGAGAGAAGGGAACAGATAGGAAAGATCAGAGTTCAAAAGACTTTGGTTCAAGTCAGCCTCTGATGAGACAGAATTATTTGTGATCCTCAACTAGTCATTTCATGTTTTAGGCAGCTCTCTAAAACTATCAATTACCGGGAAAGTAGAGATTTTCTTTGATACAGGGAGTTCCTCACCAGATAGATTTCATTGGTACCAATGAAATCAAAAGTCAGGTTTAAAAAAAATACACATTTTTGGGAGGGAGCATTGTGCTGTGCTTAGCATCATGGAAGCTCAGTCAGTGTGAACATAGGGAAGTCATTTAATCTGTCTGGGCCTCAGTTTTCTATAAAATGAGGAGGTTGAACTAAGTAATTTCTAGGCCCCTTTTAGTTCTAGCTCTGTGATCAGAGAAGACGATTTATTAACATCAAAGCCAAGGCCTTTGTGTTGTTCTTACAGATAATGATGGCCTTCTGACCAAGAACTAGAACTCCAGAGATCTGAGTTCTAGGCCTTCTTCCACCACTAATTCACTTTCATTTAATGTATATTGTTGTGGTTTGGTTATTTTTCAGTTGTATCTGACTCTTCATGATCCCATTTAGGTTTTGTTTGTTTGCTTGTTTTTAGCAAAAATACTGGAGTGGTTTTCCTTTACCTTCTCCATTACATTTTACAGATGAGGAAACTAGGGAAAAAGGGTTAAATAATTTACCCAGGGTCACACAGCTAGTGAGGGTATGAGGCCAGACTGGAACTCAACAAGTTGAATCTTTCTGACTTCAAGCCTAGTACTCTATCCACTGCATCACCTAGCAGTCACCCTTTTCCCTCAGTTTGCTCATCTATAAAATGAGCTACAGAAAGAAATTATAAACTGCCCCAATATCTTTGCCAAGAAATTCCCAAATGAGGTAGGTCACTGAGAGTTGAACATGACTGAACAACTAGATGTAGGACATTGGGCTAAGCTACTACTATAGGACGTTAGGTGCAAGATGACCTAAACTGGACCTCAATTTCCATGTCTGTAAAATGAGAGGGCTGGGGTATATGATTTCTGGGATCCATCCCAGCTCTTCTGTTCTATAATTGTGTGATTTTCCAGTTGGTATGGCTATTATTAGGAAAACTGAAAAATAAAGACCACCAAATTTTCTTTGTGAAGGGACCATTTAAATTCATTAACCTAAATGCCATTTCATTTCATTATTTTAAATAACTGCTTTTGACACTAATTCTGAGAAAGAAAGAAAAGAGGTGTTTTTCAAACACTGATTTTTCTGGTGTCACTAAATTAAAATTCCAATCCAAAGCACTTAATACTAATTAGTGGACTGACTGAAACATGGCTAGCCCTATAATCTTATATACAAAAGATTTTTTTAGGTACTATCCTTACACTATGCCTTTTTAATAAAACAGTAGTCACATTTTTTTAAATTACGAGGAGTAATAAAAGCCAAAGATTGTTTTCCTTCTATAAAATAACCCTGAATGAACACACTTTTAATTTCATTAGTTATTCCTGCTTAGTGCATTTATTTTGTGAGAGAGCATGCCATAGTATAGAGAGTGCTGAATTTGGAGTCAAGGAAGGCTTGAGTTCATACATGGGCTCTAGATATTTATTAGTTGTGTGGCTATATGATCTTCATTTTCCTTATCTGTAAAATGGGGGTAATGCCTGTAAATAATAACCTCATAGAGTTGTTGTTAGATAATGTATGCAAAGCGCTTTATAAGTCATTGATCATATGTTAAGTGCCTGCTATCTGCCAGGCACGATGCTGTGCACTGTACAAAGTTTGAGAGGACTATGTAAATATCAATTGTTGTTTGTTATTATTATATAATATTATGCATAATAATATAATATATTATATTGGCAGCTAGGTGGCGCAGTGGAGAGAGAGCTGGGCCTGGAGTCAGGAAGACGAGTTCAAATCTAGTCTCAGACACTTACTAGCAGTGTGACCCTGGCCAAGTCACTTAACCTCTGTTTGCCTTAGTTTTCTCAACTGAAAAATGGGTATAATGATAGCACCTACCTCTCCAGGTTGTTGTGAAGAGCAAATGAGATAGTGATTGTAAATCTCAGTGCCTGGCACATGGTAAGCATTATGTAAATTTTAGTTATAATGATAAATATTATCATCAACATTGTTATTACTTAGATGGTCTTAGGAATTCCATAAATTTAGCCATAAGCCATAGATCTTCTCACCTTTGGCATTCTGCTCCCACCAAAATACCCAGATATGTGAAGAAGCTATCCTTGCATCTGTGAGGTTACCCTTTAGTATAGGAAAACTGCCACCCATATAGATCACAGTCCATCTTTAATTTATTGGCACAGTTCTAGGGAGTCGAGTCACGGAATGGTTCAGTGACTTGCCCAGAGCTTCACAGCAAACAAAGTATCTGAGATCAATTTTGAAGCCAGATTTTTCATATCCCCAGCATTCTTTCACTACATCATTTGTCCTCTTCAATTATTATTTTTAAAGAAAAAGAACAGAATAGAAAAAAAAACTATGTGTATAACAGAATTCCCCACAAGAAAGAATAAACACATCTTTCACCTATCCATTGGGGATTATCAATGCAGAAGCCTACTAGTTCTCTCTGTGACATCATTATTTCATTTGGGACAGATGAGGGTGATTTAGAGCTTGAACTGTTGCATTGTGCTTACCTTTTTTGTCATACCACAGTAAGAATGAAAAGAAATATGGTTAAAGAAATATGGTAGTGAAAAATCCTTTAAGAATTTACAGTGAAAACTGGTTCCAGAGTCACCCAGGGGTAGCTAATTCGCTGAATGTTAAATAATTGCTTCTAAGGGCCAGCCATACAGTAACTGCAGCAGCAGTAACAACAACTCGTACAAAATTGTGCATCTGAAGCTTTCAGCTCACTTTTATTTTTGTGGCAATCATATTGAAAGTGGTTCATGCCTAGAGTAGCATCTTTTTTCCTTAGAAAAAATTCTATTAGAATCTTCATGTGCTCCTTCTGCTGCAGTAGTATTTGATGCCTGGCAATGAGAGATTTGTAGTAAAGAATACAATTCCATTTAACAGACATTTCGTAAGGGCCTGATCTATTCAAGACATTGTACTGAGTACTAGTCTTGGGTCACACAACTAGTGTCAGAGAGGTGGGGTTTGACCCCAGTCTTTTTGACCCAGTGCTCTCAATACTCTATCTACCAAACAAGCTAGAACAAAAACAAAACTGTTTCTAAGCTCAAAGAGCTTAAGTTCCAGTGGGGAGAGGTCAGAGAGTCCCCTAACAGCTTAGGGATTGAGAAGGGCCTGTATAAGATGGCACTGAAGTTGAGCTAGGAATTTCAAGTGAGGATATAGGTAGAAAATGAGCATTCTAGGAATGGAAAATAGCTTATGCAGAGCAGGCAAATGATGGAATGTCATGTATAAGGAACTAGTAGGCCAGTTTGATGTGAATCTTAGTGTTTGAGAAGGAAAAAAGTGAAATATCTGGAAATATAGACTAGAGACAGATCACAAATAGTGTTTTAATAGTATTTTTCCCAATTATATATCAAGACCATTTTTGCATTCATTTTATAAGATTTTGAATTCCAAATTTCCTCACTTTATAAAATAGTAGGCAATTTGGTATAGGTTGTGCATGTGCTACCAATGAAACGTATTTCCATATTAGTCACAGTTTTGAAAGAAGAAACAGAAAGAAGAAAAAAACACACAAAAGAATAAAGTGAAAAAGTATACGTCAATCTTCATGCAGAGCCCACCAGTTCTTTTTCTGGTTGTGGATAGCATTTTCTATCATGAGTCCTTTGTACTTTTCTTGCATCATTATATTACTTAAGAAGAGCTGAGTCATTCATAGTTGATTGTCACACAGTCTTGCTGATACTGTGTACAATGTTTTCTGGATTCTGCTCATTTCACTTTACAATAGTTTGTACATGTCTTTCCAGATTTTTTCTGAAATCTGCCTCTTCATCATTTCTTATTGCGCAATAATATTCCATTTCTTTCATATACTACAGCTTACGTAGCCATTCCCCAATTAATGGGCATCCCCTCAGTTTTCTGTATTTTGCCATCACAAAAGGCCTGCTATTAATATTTGTGTACACATAGGTCCTTTTCCCTCATAAAGGGCATTAAATGACAAGCAGAGGAATTTGTTTTATTCTAGAAGGGATAGGCCAGTCAGTAAGCATTTATGAAGTGCTTACTATATGTCAGGCACTGTGCCCAGTACTAGGAATACAAAACAGGCAAAAGATAGTCTCTTCCCTCAAGGAACTCACAGTCTAATAGCGGAGACGAGAAGCAAACAGATACATATAAGAAAAAAGCTATTTATAGGAAATAAATAAAAGGCACTAGAATTAAGAAAGATTTCCTATGGAAGATGGGATTTTATTTGGAACTTGAAACCAGTATACAGAGATAGAAGGGAGAGAATTCAAGGCATGAGAAACAACCAGAGAAAATGCCCAGGACTAAAAGATGTGAATATCTTGTTCATGGAACATCTAAAAGGCCATTATCTGAATTTTTGAGTATGTGGTAGGGAGAAAGGTGTCAGAAGCCTGGAAAGATAGAGAAGCCTAGGTTATGAAGGCCCATTGAACCTTCTTGAGCAAGTGAGTGCTATCATCAGGTCTGTTCATGTAGGAATATTTGGTGGCTAGCTGTATAAAAGATGGATAGGAGAGGGAATAAACTGTAAACAGGAAGATGAGCTTTAGTCATTCAAGGGAGAGATGGTGAGGCTCTGAACTAGGGTGGTAGCCATGTGATTGAAGACTGGAAGGAAAAGAAAGATGTTGTAAAGGTAGATTTAGCAACTGATTAGAAGTAGGGGATTGAGGAAAAGAATTGAGAATAACTCTAGAATTGAAAGTCTAGGAGACAAAAAGGATAGCATCCTTGACAGAATAGGAAGGGTAGGAGAAAGGGTTAATGTAAGGAAAAAGATAGGGGTCACTTAATACAGTGGAAGGAGCATGGGATTTGAAAGCAAAGGACTAGAGTTCAAATCCCACCAGTCATTATACTACCTGTCATTTGTTACCTTTGGCAGGTCCCTTAATCTAATTAGGCCTAAATTTTTTTTTGACTGTGAAATGAGGGTCTTGTAGTGTGTAATCTCTAAGGTCCTTTCCAGTTCTAAATCAATGATCCTATGAGGAGTTCCATCTTTGACACATGGAGATAAGATGCTGATATTGATCATGTATGAGGAACATCATGATGATGATTTAACATGGTCCAGGCGGAGCTGTCCAGCAGGCAGTTGGTAACTGAACTGGAGCTCAGGGCAGTGATTAGGGTTGGGTGTAGGGGTCATATGCATAAAGATAACCAAACCCAGGAGAGCTAAAGATATCACCGAGAAAGTGAGTACAAAAAGAGAGTCAAGGACAGGGCCCAGGAGCCACCCACACATGGTGATAGATGACACATGGATAATGTCATAAAAGAATGGTTCACTAGGTTTTCAGGATATGAGAAAAAGACACTCAGAGAGAAGGGCACTCAGATGGTTTCTTCCACTGACTTTGCTAACTTTCTAGGACTACCACCTTCCAGAGACCAGTCTTTCAGAATCCCAGTTCACTGCTGCACCTGTCCTTCAGCATACCAGCATAATGCTTACTCCAATGCAACTTTATGTTAGCTGTATAATACACTCAGTCTACAGAGGAATAGAATCTTGGAACATTGCCTACATAATCCTTCAGTAATTTATAAATACACCATTACATATTACTCCATGCAGCTGTGTAAAGTAATTTAGACTTCTACAGTCATTTCTACTTCACAGACATATTTCCATCCTCATTATTCAAACTTCGAATTATTTCTTTAAACTCTTATGGTTATTGAAGAAATAAGTTCCACTGTTTGGGCTCTAAGATAGTCTCTTAATAAATATTTTTGTTTTGACATCTTTTTAAGAATTATATTTAGCATGTCCTTTTGCTATAGTCACTTGTTTTACACAATTTGGCCTTGAGCTCACAAGATTTTGATACATGTTTAATAAATATTTATATTAAAGTTTACTACGTAGTAGGTAAAGCATTGAACTTGAAGTCAATAGGCCAAGGTTTGAATCCCATTTCTGACTCGCTATATGATTATACAAAATTAATTAACCTCACAAAGTCTCTTATCTATCAATGTAAGAGTGGAGATCGAGTCAAATGAGATATGTATCACAGATGTTATCCTTCCATTTTACATAGAGAGGATCAATCCTCACCCTTACACATAAGAGAGTGTCTAGAGTATGCCCTACGTGTAAAAATGATGATAACACCTTACAATACCTGCCTTACCAGGGTATTGTGTGAAAAGTGTTTCTAAAAACTTGGTGTGTTCCATAAATACATGGTGTCCCAAAAGTCTTAGTGCACTTTTGAGCTTTCATAGCTTTGGGGATACGCTGCATTAGTTCTTATTATGAATGAATAGAAAAGGAGCTTTTCTTAACGGGTGGAGGTTTAAGCTTAGAATCAAATCTCATCTGTGACACAGGAATCCAAGGCACTTGACTGACCTCTCCAAATGCCTTAGGAAACTCCCTAGGATTTATCTGGTGGAGGGAATTTCCATATTCTCAAGAGAAATCACAAAGGGATAAAGGCTAAAAAAACTGCCCTCTAAGCACTAGCCAGACACTAACCTGGAAGTTATCAGTTCAAAGAACTTTCCCAAAGTATATGACACCTCTATTCTTGATAAAAAAATTCTGATGTTTTCATCATTTCCTGGCCATGCTCTGAAATATCTTATCTTGTCCTGTCATGAAATGTCTCTCTCCTTTCTAAGCCAATACTTTTTTTAAGCAAAGTTTTCTCAAAATTGTACGCCCCTATAAGATTCCTTTTCTGATGCTGGGTCCTCCCATTTCAGTTCTGGGAACAATAGGTGAGGCTATGTCTCAATCAGGCACTAGTTTTCCTGGTCTATTGCTTTTCCTCCAAATGAATATTAATATAGATAGCTATTAACATCTCTAAAATCTAATCACTCAGAGTCCAGCCACACTAGAGAGATGAGGTAATCAAATCAACATAACCTTTGCTACTGGAAAGAATGTGTGAAATCTATTCCACGGGGGCTTTACTCATCTTCCTAAAGACTTTCCAAATCAGAACATCCCTCCTTCAAATCACTCCCCTATATATGTGGTCTCCTCCTTTTAGAATGCATGTTCCTAGAATTCAGGGACTGTCTAGTTATTATATTTGTATCCCTAGTACTTAGCACAGTGCTTTGCATTTAGTGAGTGCTTAATAAATGCTCATTCCTTCATATCATCTAGGCTAACTCAGATCTGTATAAGAATCTCCTCTGTGGGTAAAATTGTCAGTGATACCACAAACCAGAACCAGAACATGATACTCTCAATTTAGGAACCAACAGGGGTTTATGGAGTTCACCAGCAAAGGCGCCCCACCCGCAGGGCAGAGAATCCCTGAAGGAACAAAAGGACAGAGTCTGTATTGGTTTCAATTTAAGCAGGAGGTGAATTGGATATGGGATTCTGGACAAAGCTATTTATTCTTGGGAGAACTTGCAGGTTATTAAATAGAGGATGTAGTATCCTGAGATTGGACAGGCCTTTTACTGGACTAGCATCAGGGAAGGCTCTTTTTTCAGGTGAACTATGTCTTCAGCTCTTCCCTAATATAAAGACTGCCCTTGTTGCTTCATCGCAGTAAGTTCGCAGAAAGAGTCCAGGTTGCAATCCAAACAAGGTCAGGTACAAGATGGAGGAACTGAGGGCAAAATGGAGTTGCTGCATCCAGACTGTTTAAAGATCTCTGACTAATGGAACTCCCCACACCCCCCACCATTGTACCTGAACACACCTCTCAAGGCATCCCATTCTATTTTTTTGGATAGTTTGCCTCTTTGGAACCCACATTCTTGCTATCAAGACATCCCATTCTGTTTTTGAATGGTTTACATCTCCTGCTTTGGGCACATTATTCCTGATTTCTGCCTTCTGGGCAAAGCAGAACAAATCTAATCTCTTTTCCATCACAATTTTTCAAATACATGAAAATAGCTGGCATAACCTTCCTAATTCTCTTCTAAATATATCCAATTCTTTTAACAAGTGCTCATATTGCCAAGTAGTAGTAGTAGTGGTGGTGGTGGTGGTGGTGGTAGCAGAAGTGGTGGTAGTGGTAGTAGTAGTAGTAGTAACTAACATTTATATGGAGCTTACTATGTCCCAGGCACCATGGTAAGTGGTTTACAATTATTATTTCATGTGATCCTTACGAGAACCCTGGGATATAGGTGCTATCATTATCTCCATTGTACAGACGAAAACACTGAGGCAAACAAAGGTTAAGTGATTTATCCAGAGTCCCACAGTTAGCTGGATTTGAACTCAAGTCTTCCTGCATTCTGGCTGCTCTTCTCAGACTGCATGTGCAGTGTTGAGTAGACATGTATAGTAGCAGGATATAAAAATGTGGAGGAAATCTAGAGAGCCTGGAAATTTCTGACCTACTCCTCCATCTTCCCAGAAAGCAGTAGTTTCAAAGACGTCCCAGGGTGTTTCTAATATGTTTTGTATTTGCTAGCAGTTGTAAGTCATACTAATATAATTTCTTCATTTTAAAGAGAAGGAAACTGAGTCCCAGACAGGCAAGGTAATTTGTCCAAGGTCATGTAAGAAGCAGTCGCTGCTAACAGTAAAAAATAATAAAAATGTTAATAGCACTAGCTCTAAAGGTTTGCAAAGCGATTGACATTTCATCCTCGTAACAACCCTGAGCGGTGCTATTATTCCCCTTTTATTATTGATGAGGAAACTGAGGCATACAGAGGCCAAGGCAGGCTATCAATGAGTCATTAAACATTTTTAAAGCACTTCAATGTGCTTTAGCACAGGGATTGCGCTAAACCCTAGGGATATAAAAGAAAGATAGTTCCTGCTTCCTCAAGGAACTTACCATCTAATAGGGAAGACAGAACACAAAAGGAAATTGACAAGGTGAGAGAAGGAGGAAGGTACCTAGCATAGGACATGATGGAGTTCAGTCCAAAGGAGTGTAGCCAAGTGGGAAATGAAGAGATAGCTGGTTTGGAGCCCTCTTAAATGGAGAGTCTGTGAGGAATTTCTTCCTACCCACTTCCAGTAATTCCCATTGTACCAGGTTGCTTCCCTATATGACACTAGATAGTCACTTTTGATGTCTTTAAAATATCGATTTGTCTTCTAACCATCTCTTACTGATTTGGGTAAACTGGAATATGCCATGTGGTGTCCATAAGGTGAGAAAAGATTTAGTTTTAGAGTCAGGATACTTTGAGTTGGGATTCGAGTTTATATACTAGCAGTATCACCATTGGCAAATCACATTAGCCCTCTGTGTGTGTTAAAAGACCCTTACCCAAAATTTTAAATAAATTAAGAGGCTTCTCAAGGTAAGAACAGAAAGTGATTTATTCAATTTTCACGAGAGAGGGGCATCCCTCCACCAGAACGAGGCTAATGGAAGGAGGCAACTTACAAAGGATAAAACACCATTATAATCCTAACACAGAGAATCCCACCTCCCCACTATTGCTGGGAGGCAGGCTTACTATCTAAGCGCGAAAAACTAGACAAACCCCAGGAAATATTCACCTATCCCAACACACTTCCTTATTTAATACCTAACTGCTGATATGGCTGTTCTATAACTTAAGTAAAAAGGAAGGGAGGAGGAAAAGGGGAGCTTGTAGTGTTGATGTGGCAACAGTATAACAAAGGGGAGATGTGAGTAACTTCCAAGTTTAGGCTACAATCCACAGCACTTTCACAGAGAGAAGGGAAGGGAAGGAGCCTGACTGCCCAAAGCCCTGGATTCCTGGAAATCAGGTATCCAGAAAGAGAGGCCTTATGGAAAAGAAATTTTATTTAGAAAATACAATATTCCCCATATTTTATTATGAAAAGTCTTCACAATGTCTTTATCTCACTCAGCTCTGAGCCACGATTTCCTCATCTCTAAAATGGGGATAATAGTATTTACACCCTCTGCTCACAGAATGGTTATGAGAAAAACTTATCTTTAAAATGTCCCATACATATGGATGGATGTTACTGTATGTTGCCTCTCAAGTAACTTGCTTCAGGCATGTGAAGCATTCAGAGTCTGAATTAGATTGTGTCAAAGGATAATGTGAAAGGGAGGTGTATAAGTCATCAATCAACGTTTAAAATTATCATTTAAAAGCCTCCTTTTATTTCTCACAAACTTGAAGACTCATCCAACACAATAGATTGCAGCCTTGAATTTCTGCTTTCTGTTTTGCATGCATGAGATGGTGCTTTCTGCCTTTTTTCCTTCTGCTACTCTTGGTAGTGCTAAGAGTGACCCTTCCACCAAGTTCCTTCCCAGTAAAGGTACAGGAGTGCCAGCTATTATGGAGCAAATGGAGTGTGGGATGGGACTTATGCTACTGAAAAGCAGAGACCTTCCCTTTCAGACACTTGAGTCCCCCCAAGGGGGCAACTGCTGAGAATAACCTTCTTGCCTATTGTGCAAACATCTGTAAAGGCTCCGCTGACAACAATTATAGCCTCTCTAGCTCTACCAGAAGCAGCTGAAAACAAATGCTGTTTTGCCTCTTAAACACAATAGTTCATCTCCTTGAGGGTTGGGTTTTTGTGTGGAGTTTGAGGCTTACTGTTTTAGATTCCTTTGTTTCAGATACTTTCCTGTCTGCCTTCCTCTTTTTCTTTTTCTTCTTCTTTGTTTTTGTTTTTTTTTCATTGGTTTTCCTCATGATAGGGAGGGTAGTCAGTCATCAGTGACTTCTCAGTAGATCCCCAAACAGCAAAGGTCCATGCTAACTAAGCCTGATCTTCCGAGGCATAGGGAGAGAGGGATGCTGGGCGATTTAGTGCCTTTTCTGTCCTCCTGGCAGTTAGGTCCCTCGAGGGGACAACTGCTGAGAATAACCATCTTGCTTACTGTGCGAACATCTGTAAACAGGCTGTCGACAGCACTTATAGCCTCTCATACCCTACCCAGAGCTGCTAAAAATCATACTGTGTAGCTCTCAGTAACTATAAATTCTACCCCCTTCCCTGGCCCCTGGTGCTTTTCAATTTTGTCAGGAGAAAAGTGACAGTGAGTAATAATTTATTCACATGTCAGGAAATAATTTGAAAAATGTCAAAGAGAAAAGAAAAATAGGGTTGAGAAGGATTACTTCAAAAGACCTGAAGTTTAGTGACTTCTCCCTCCTTCCTACCCCCAAATGCCCAGGATTTGAAAGAAAATTTGTAAGTTATGTGGATAGATGAACAGAGCTATGTGGTTGGCAGAAAGTGAAAAACACACTTGCAACAATCAGTCAAAAGAATCTACATCTTCCCTTCTTACCTCTAGGCAGTTTTAATTATCATTGTCTTAGTCTAGCAAGTGAGATTGAGGAGAAGCCCACCCAGCTTTCCATCAGAGGGCATTAATTCAGTTATTCTTCCAGTGATGGTAAAAATTGAACCAGGCAAAGCCTAAGGAAAGCAAAAAAAGGTAAAAGAATTAAACAAGGCTGAGCCCCAAAGGCTTGGGGGGTCAGGGGAGGGGGGACAGGTATTTTTAATTGAGGACACTAGATGTGGTGGGCTTAGAACTTGACTTCACCTTCAAATTTCAGTCATTCAGAAACATCTTCTGAATCCTTGTACTTGAGAGTTGACAGAAACTAAAGTCAAACTAACTCATTTTCCTATTTTAATCTTCCTTGGAAGATAGGTCAAAAGACAATGAAACAGTGAAAGACAGGTAGAATGTGCTGCCCACTTGTGAATTCTGAGTCTTTAATACAGCTGTAGACAAATGCCCTTTTGTTTCAAAGTCAAACCCTGTTTATTAATGAAAACCTTAAAAAATACTTGTCATAGAGCTAAGAACAATCAATCATTGATGCACTCTTAAACATCAAATGACACAGACCAAGTTCTTAGAAAAATGCATTAGCCTACCTTTTAAAATATTATTTCTTTTATGTGAAATTTTATGGGTGAGTTTTCTTCTACATAAATCAGGCAAGAAAGGCATATTCTTTGCTTCAAAGATCTTGCTTGCTGACTTAGACCTATCAATAGATTAAAAATGTATCACTCAGCTTCCCCAGTCCTCAAAGAAACAGTTTCGAAATCTAGAGCTGGAAAGGACATCAAGATCCCCTTTATCTCCCCTCATTTAACAGGTAAAGAAATTGAAACCTAGTAATCTTGTAGGAAGGTAGCTATGAACTTACCATATTTGACGCTATAACTAGAGAGACACTTAAGATGAAGATAGGATTCCAGTGTTCATTGTTTTAGATTGAATTAGAACTTGTTCTTAAACCTTGAACCAAGGATATTTGGTCATATCCTGTGAGTATTCTGCTTAGTAACAGAGAAACATTTGGGCGCGTAAGTCCTAAGATTATTTATTAGTGATTAAGGGATACCATCTCCTTCTCAAAGAGCTCATAGCGACTCTTTATGATGAGCTAGAAGATGGGATTCTATTCCAAATTTTAACCGTTAAGCTCAGGATGAGGAAGAAATTATTTACTTATGCCCAGTGCAGCTTTTTGTTTTCTGTCTCTGAAACAAACAAACCAATGTGTGTTAGGACATGGACAGAATTTACATCAAGTCTTACCTGCTTTTCTTCCATAATACTCCAGCCAGTCCTGTCACCATCCCTTATCACGATTACTATTTTTTGAGCCCCCACATGGGACATGATGCTAAGTAACCAATAAAACAGTGAATATCAAGACATCTATTTTATTTCAAATGTCATATTGAGACACTAACTTTGCTTCTCTGCAAATGTAGGGGCTCATGGTCCATTTCCTGTCCTTCCATATTTTATCTCCTAATAGGCAATGTAACAGTGAAAGACAGGAATTTGTCAAACAAAGAATTCTGGTGTTTCTTTAAAGTGACTGTAACTATAGATTAAAAGTCATTTAAATTTCAAAATCATGACTTAAGATGCAAAATAAATCATAAACTTTTGGACACAGATAATGTGGAAATTTGTTTTGTTTGATTATGTATATTTATTACAAGGGACTGATTTTTCTTTATTTTTTAACCAATGGCAAGGAAACAATAGCAAACAAAAAAAAAAGAGAGAGAGAAGAGTAACTAGGCATCTTTTTTTAAAATAAATGTGGAGAGAACAGAAGACCAGACAAGCAAGACAGTTTTGAAAACTACTTTTATTGTATTTCTTTATTTTAATTTATTAAATAAGTTATTTTATTATTCAGTATATATTCAATTATTTATTTTGTTTATTAAAATAATTAATAATTTATAATTATATTTAATAAAAAGCAAGCTCTACATAAGTTCTGCAGTTTTGTGTACCATCTTCTTTTTCTGTTCTATGTACATAGAAGTGCCCAGTTTATTTGGTGTTTAAGTTCAGAACAAAACAAAATAAATAAAATAAAATAATAAAATCTAAACAACATCAAATAAAAATAAATCTAGTTAAAACCAAATCTAAAATTTTTAAAAATCCAAGAGTTTGTTTAGCAGAAAGAACTCTGATTTGGAATCAGAGGACCTAGGTTCAAACTTCAGCTGGCACTTTTGCCATTTAATACCTGTGTGACCTTTTACAAATTGCTTAACAGCCTTTCTGAATTCACTTTTCTGATCTGTAAGATGTGGGGGTTGAACTATATGGCTTCTTAGGGCCTTTTCAGGTCTAAATTTGTGGTTGTAAAATAAGAAAGCATATACAATAAAAAGGAGACAGAATCCATGGGGAAAAAAGCCTACATAGTCCTGTGAATCAATCAGGTACTAAGCACTTATTATGTCTTAAACACTTGCCCAAGCTGCTATGGAAACAAAGAAAAAAAATCAGCCTCTGTCCTCAAAGAGGGCATTTTATTTACTATATTCAAATGACAGAGACAACTATTGGCACACACAAAGTAAATATAGATCGAATGGAAGATAATTTTAACAGGAAAAGCATTAATGTCTCCAGTGACCAAGAAAAGCCTTCTACACAGAGGAGGTGGTTCCTGAGCTGAGTTTTAAAGGAAGGTACACCTGTTAAAGACTTTAGCTTAAAAAGGCCATGGTCTCCCACTGCATCCAGAGCCATCTCCAGTCATCCTGATCTATAACTTGCCACTAGACCTAGATGACTCTAGGGGAAAAAGTGAGGCTGGTGACTTTACACAACTCTGCCTCACTTAAATCCAATTCACGGCACCTCACGGCATCACCTTCCTGGTGTCATGTCCTCTTTGAGAACAATGAACAGACAACACTAACAACAGAAGATAAGGAGTCTAGGTATTGTAGGTTAAGGGACAGAACATGCCAGGCATGTGGAACAGCCAATGCAAAGGTAAGGAGAATGAGAGCATTGAAAACAGCTAGGAAGGCATCCTAGCTGGAATCCTAGAGTCATTAAGGGACTAGAGAGGAAAGGTCAGCTTGTCAATCAGATGAATGATTTCCGTAGCACCCACTGCCATTGGGGTGACTGGGAGAATGGTGGTGCCAGCAACAGAAATAAGGATAAGGAAAGACAGAAGAAGAACAAATGGGAATGAGTTAAATGGATGAGGATATAGAACAGTTTCAGAGTACCTGGTTTAAGGTACTTCTCAATGAGTATAATATCTCTGGATTAGGAAATAATCTTTCTGATCCCAGCATGGCCATTGACCATTTGTATGATTTCCTAAGGCCCTGTCCAGTTCTGAATCTGTACTTGAATATGATTGTGGTTCTGAAATGAAGCACAGACGTGCAGTTCAAAACTAACTTCTTGCTCACTTCAGAAAGTAGAGTTTATATACTAGACTAATTTAATAGATAACACAGAATAAGAAAAAATTTCTAAGAGAATAAAAGGTCATTTGCTCTATAAAGCTACCTTTCATTTTATGTACCATTTTCCTAGAATATCAGACAATTATTAGCTAGAAGTGTAATGTGATCCATTTTTTTTAAAAGATAAGTCCACTCAAGTATTGTAGAGATAAATAGCTCAATGATGAAGAAATCACTTTCTTTCATAGTACTAGTTGAAGAAGGATTCTTTTTTTAAATCAAAAGCAGGTAGTTTTGATGACATGAGAAAATCTGATCGTGAATAAAAAATTTGGTATTTCCATTGATGATACTTTAGATAAAACTGCTTTTTGGACAGATATTCTGAAGCCATGGAACTATTATAAAGGTTCATGAATATATAATGCAAATGTGTAGATAAACAAACATATATACACATGCATGTATATAGTGTGTATATTTATTTTAATATGTAGCCTGTATACATATATATGTATAGTATCCAGCATATGGTATACACATATGCATGTATGTATCTCAACTCCACACATATGCTCTCAACTCTCTCCTACATCATCTCCACCTACTAGCTCCTGCAGCTTCCTTCAAGTTTCAAGTAAAGTCTTACCTATTGCAAGCTGTTTTTCCCATTCATCCTTAAATCTTAATGCCTTCTCTGTGATATTATTTCCAGTTTATTCTGGCTTTTTCTTATTTGTGGATAGTTATTTGTTTATCATCTCCCCCCACCCCCTGCCCATTAGACGTAAACTCCTTGAGAGCAAGATTGGTGTCTTTTCCTTTCTTTGTATCTCCAGTGCTTGGCACAATGACTAGCACATAGTAGGTGCTTATTCATTTGACTTGGAGTATTTTATGCTGAAGACAAAAGAGAGCTTTTTACAAACACACTAATCTAGAATAAGCACAGAGCCCAGCTACCTCTGAACACAGCAATCATGAGCAGGCCAAAGACGGGGAAGTGGTAGAAGTCTTTTGGAAATACCAGAGATTTTGCCTGTTTTTGTGATGATAACTAGAAGACACAGTAGAGAGAGTATTGGACTTACTCAGAATCCTGCCTCAGATACTTACTGGCTGTTTAAATCTGCAAAAAACACTTAGCCTTTTCAGGCTCGTTTTCCTCATCTGTAAAATGGAGATATAACCATAACCTTTTACATTACTGGGTTTTGTAGATTAAATGAGATATCATATATAATGCGCTTTACAAATCTTAAGTCATACATAATTGCAAGTTGTTGTTGTTGTAGATATAATATTCTTCTTCTTCTGGTGGGAAGAGGCCCTGTCTAACCAGAGTACATCACTCGTTTTCAAAATAGGCATTATGATTAATAAAATATAAATTCATTTTAAAGCATGACTGAATTCATAGTTGCTTTTTGTTGTCATTCATTTTTTCAGTCCTTGGATGACTAACAGTGCAACTACTTAACATATAAGAATTCTTGAACATTTTTGATGATGTAAAGGGGGCATCTTCCTCATACTTGAAGAGGTTGTGAGCTGTTGCTTAGGAATTTTATTAGTACTGTTTATTTCTTCTAATGACAAAGATATATACATGTAGATACACAGTATATATATTTACAGATCTCTCTGTAAGCCCTCAGAAAGTAAGTCCTTAGTATCCGAAATTTTTTTTTTAAACTTTTCATTCCTGTTTTCTTTTAGGACCAATGCAAGAAACAATATATGATTTCTGGAGAATGGTGTGGCATGAAAACACAGCCAGCATAATCATGGTGACCAACCTTGTGGAAGTAGGAAGAGTAAGTTGAATTTGTACCAAAGGAAATAACCAAATGCTTTTGCCAGTTACTTAGTTTGGGTTATCAAATAATAAATAAGCCAAGTATTTACAGTACCACATGTACTCCTTAAAATACAAACTATTACAACTCCACCTCCAGCTGCTGCATTGGGTTATAAATTATCTTTAAACACAGCTTGCTTGCTTTTGTTGCGATGGCAACAGACAAGAGAATCATGCAAGATATAAGAGCCTGGCTGACGTTGGGCATACAAAATCACCTCTAAGTACAGTATAGATGTTTATTGTTAGGTATCAGACCTGGGTGTATAACACATTAGGAATGTAATGGAGAATTTCCTAATTTAGGAAACAGGCCTTGTAATTTGGGGGCAAAAATAGGGAGGTAAGCATAGAACTTTTACTTATTTATTAAATTAACTTATTTATCAAATAGCTCAACCCTGTGCAGTAGGGTTGAGGGGCTTTCCAAGGTTCTGCATTGGTAAAAGAACCTGTTTTTATTTATCCCAGAAATCCTTAAGTGGCCATTTGTAAACTATGTGATCTTGTACTTCCAAACAAAATTTAAAAGTGAGAAGATAAACATAGTGAGACTCCAGATGTTTTAGTTTAGAGTCCACTAAATGGAACATATCTATTTAATTAAAGGAAAGGAAGAAAGGAAAGACCACCGTAAGTGGTAATACGTTAGTTCATCAAGGGCATCAATTAGTTCTCCCTATTGACTCAGTCACTGCGAGAGGGAATCAGTAATTTAAAAATAGCTAGCAAGTCAGTCTCTGTGCTTACCTTTAAGGGGAGAACCTATAGTTTCTTACATATTCTGCCAGACTTCTTGAATGTGTCCTAAACTTGTCCTGCATCTCTGTATTTGCATGTATCATTCCCAGTAGAAGAACCAGATTCCCACCTGCCCCCCATCTATCCCCATCCCATTTCTGCTTATTGAAATTTTCTTCGTATTTCAGTTCCAAACTCAGATGTCACTTCCTCCATGATCCCTTTTTTGTTTCATCCATGATTATCAATTAATCAGTAAGCATTTAATAAGCATTTACAATGTGACAGGTACTGTACTAGGTTCTGGGGATAATGAAACAGTTCCTGGCTTTAAGAAGCTTACATTCTCTTAGGAAAGACAGTACAGGCACATGCAAATGTATGCAAAATAAGCATATAAAATACATGCAAATTTAATACTAGATAACTAGGAGAAGAAAGAATTAACAGTTGCTGTAAAAGGCCTCATGAAGGAGGTGGAACCTGAGCTGAATTTAGGAGGAAACTGGTAATTCTAAAAATTAGAGACAATGGAAAAGGAAAAGAATTGAAGGCATGGGGGAACATAGATTGCCAAGGCATGAAGATGGTAAATCCAATGTTATATGTAAAGAATAGCAAAAAGGCTAGTGTGGGTGGACAGTAGTATTTCCGAAAAGGGTAATAGAGAATGGAAAGGAAGATTAGAGTCAGGTTGTAAAGGGTTCTAAATAATTTACAGCAGCAATAATAATAGAAATAGTGATAGGACTATATAAATCCTCCTCTGTGCCTGGCACTGTGCTGAGCATTGTGACAAACATCGCATTTGACCTCCACAGCAACTCGTGGAGGTAGATGGCATCAGAATACACACGATGGATTTAATTAGTTACAAAGGGGAGCAATTATTCCAATAGCAGGGTCATCCATTCTGACCTGACCGCTCCCAAGATGGAAAGGCCTGTAGCTAAAGTTTCTACTGTTCTTTTGTTTTCGAAATATGTTTAAATGTTCAAAAGAGAAAAGAAGTGGGCTGTCCCCTTTAAGCAAAGCCCCTGTTAAGGATAAATTTTGAAACCTTTCTGGAAAGCACATAGTGTTAACTACAATAACAAGGAAAAAGCAGAATTTAGTTAAACAAATCTCTTCACTGCTAAATTAGAAAGGATTGAGGGAGTTGGAAAGGGGTTTGGTATTAAGTAGCAGAATTTACATTCAAATTGAGGTCCAAATCCAGTATTCTTTCCTCTGCATCCCTTGCTGGGGTAGATGGGTGGTGTGGTGGATGGAACACCAGCCCTGGAATCCGGAGGGACCTGAGTTCAAATGCTGCCTCAGGTATTTGACACTTATTAGCTGTATGACCCTGGGCAAGTCACTTAACCTCAATTGCCTCACATTAAATAAATTACCTTGTTGTTAAATAAAATGAAAAAAGTGATATTTTACCATGATTAATGATTAAGTACATATTACTAAAACTCCAAATAAACAACATATAACCTTGACTCTATACTTACCTTGTGACCTTGGGCAGGATCTTCTCTGGGCCTCAGTGTCCCCATCTATAAAATGAGGGAGTTACATGAAATTATCTCTAACCTCTAGTAATAAATCCTATTACCCAAGTCACTGAGTAAAAATAATTACTAGCATTTATATAGGGCCTTATGGTTTGTAAAGTGCTTTACAAATATTATTATATTTTGTCCTTAAAATTATCCTGGGGTATAGGTGTGCTGTTAGTATCCTCATTTTACAGATGAGGAAACTGAGGTAGACAGAAGTTAAGTGATTTGCCCTGAGTCAAACAACTAGTTAGTGTCTGAGGCTGGATTTGAACTCAGCTCTTCCTAACTCCAGACCTAGCATTCTATCCACTGCTCCACCTAACTTACTATTTATACTTCTTTCCTGCTGGAAAAGAAATTGATACTGATAGAAAGAACAAAAAAAAAGACATTTTGTCGTAAGATTAAGAAAAGGAGAATCCCTGTCTGAATTTGCCGAGATGTACGTCCCTGCTTCAAAATCAGTTTTAATCTCACAATAGAATTATATGATATATAGCTAGATGTGCAACTTTTGACAAGGGAGGGAAAGGACATGGGGAGGAAGGAGGAGAAAAAGGAGAAGAAGGAGGATGACACGAATACGAATCAGGGCAGTAGAATTATAATACATACATGTTAGGGATAAACATACCACCATGAAAGTGTGGAGAGTCACTCTTTCAGAAAGAGGAAATCATATGAGCCAAGCAAAAGAGAGTGTGATTCACACAGAATATTTTTGGATATGGTAAGTCACTCCGTATTTATGGGAAGGAGATTAGAAGACTGGGCTTGAACTCAGGAAGGCCTGTGTTCAGATTCTGCCTCTCATACCAGGTGGGTGAACCTAGGCAAGACCAGTTACATCTACTTACCTCAAGCAGGACTTGTTAGTGGGAATGAGTGTCTGACCTGGGAAGGCAATGTGTGAAGAGTGGCAGAGTCAGAGGGTCAGGATTTAAATCTCACTTTTGGCATTTAATCTCTCATCCTGTTTCCTCATTATGTATTACTTAGGCTGACTGTCTCACAGGGTTGTTGAGAGGAATGAAAAATCAGTACTGTATTCTTATCATTATTTTACACATATAACTCTAAGGACACAAAAAGTCCATCATAGGAGGAGTCTTTAACCTGTCATTTTCAGAGAGTTGAAAGCATGACTTGTGAAAGTGTGACTTGTGACAGCTAATTCTTATCTTTACCTAAGAAAAGAAGTCACAAAACCGTAGAGAACATAGATTCTCTTGCTGCAAGGGAGGGAATCAATTCCATTATTGCTCGATGTTTTCTAAGGGTGAATTTAAGAACATTTTCAATATATCATCAGTTAACAAAGAGGCTACTTTTGTTTTTCCCCATCTCAACACCAAAGTCAATGATGACCATAGAAATCTATGTGTGCTCAAAGTTGACACTTATTATCAAGCAGCTACTAGGCCAGAAAGAAGGTTATCAGTGGGAGTTAAAGTGGTTTTGATTTATATTTTTAATTTCTCAGAGACAGGTGCTAGGTATTTTCTCCTTAAAAACAGATGTTGTCCTAGAAAGAAGACTCTTTGAAAATTGTCACTTTTAAAGGGTAGTGGGTCAGACTAAGGAACCAAATGGATGGTGATCTTAAAATTCAGAAACCAGCCACCCCTTGAGAACATGGACAATTATGCATTTCCGCAAAGAAGCAAAGGTTATCAAAGAAAACAACAGCATTCCCTCGCCTTTCTCTCCACTGATGTCTCCAGCAGTGGAGCTGGATCATTTGTGTCAGGACATGACCTTACTGCTCATCAGAAACTGTTGGACATAATAACTAATGAACCAAAGCACTTGGTACTGATATATCAAGAAAAAAATACCATCCACTTCCACACAGGTGACTAGAATTAAACAACATAAGCATATTAAATAGAAATGTTTGCCATCTGAAAGGCATAAACAAGATATAACAGTAAAATTCCACCAACAAGTTAAAAAGTTCACATATGGAATTACCTTCTTTTTTTTAATTTGACTAGTTTGCTATAAAGCAGCCTTGTGGCTCAGTGGACAGAATGGTGGGCTTGGAATCAAATCTGTTCTTAGACACTTATTGGCTGTGTGACCCCGGGCAAGTCACTTAATCCACTGGAGAAAAAAATGGCCAACCACTCCAGTATCTTTACCAAGAAGACCCCGTGGACTGTCCATGGGATCACAGAGTTGAACTCAAATGAAAAACTGAGTAGTAACAACATTTGCTGCAGTGACTATTCAGAATACTTTCCCCTTGGCATCAGTGATTATCATGTGTTGATTTATATAAAAATAAAACTGTGCAGCTAAATGACATTAGTAAATATGACTGTGAACTTCTTCCTTTTATCACATGGGTTAATAGGACTAAGGACTGAAAAAGACCTTAGAGCTTATAAAGTCTAGCCCCTTCATTTTGAAAATGAGGAAACTGAGGCACAGAGCACACAAGTGACTTATCCCTGATCATATGCGTAATAAGTACCTAAGCTGAAATTCAAATCCAGGTCTAATTGAGGACTTTTACCATGATACTAAAATGGACATTATTTCTCCCTGGGCCCCTAGGCTGAGAGATCTCTGTTAGGTTACTGGGCAGAATAGCTTGCCTAGTAACAGTTTCCTTCTGTTGTTAAGCCCCTGTCAAAATGTTATTCCTCTTTGGTTTAATATCTGATAAATTGTTAACAGTCATTTCTTGTTTAGTCCATTTGCATGGTAACCACCTGTACCCCACCTAATGTTAGACCCCAATTACCAGGTAACCAGCCCCACCTCCTTCCTGATTGACTGCCTCTCCTGGCACCTCTCCTCTTTTGGGGTCCTTTGCCTAGGCCACATAGCTAGCACCCTGACAACCAGTCTTTCATTGGGTAACTCTCCTGGCACCTGTTTTTTGTTGGGGTCCTTTGCCTAGTAGCACCCTGACAACCCCCTCTGTTTTGGGGGCTCTTGCCTAACAACAAGCCCCCATCTTGCTCTATCAGAACTCTGTTGTGAAAACCTCAAGGCTGTACCTAGTAGCGCTGAAATGCTTAAAATGCACTCACCCACCTCAGTTCAGGGCCGTCTCCTCTGGGTCTGTATATGAGGCAGCCACCAGCCTGACTAATATATGACACTCTCGAAATTCTCAATTAATTTTGCCTGTGACTTATTAATTCGGTCCATTTCAATACCAAGTGCCTGTCATGAAATTAAGTCATAGGTGTTTGGTACAGGTACATAGCCCTTTAGATAAGAATTTTGCTTCTGATCAGTTGTATGTCAAATCATATTTTAAATTAACTACTCACAATTAACTTTGTATTAAAAAATACATGGGAGTATTTTTTAAAAAAACTATGAATTATCTCTTTGTAAACGTAGGAGAAATAATATAGTATAATGGAAAAAAGGACTGGGTTCAAAATCAGAGGAACGGGGTTCGTTTTCCTTTGTGTCTTTGTGTCTTTCTAGTTCTCAGTTTTTTCATCTGTACAAAGAAGAGGGTGAATTAGAACCAAGAGTTCCTACCCTGGAATCTGTGAACTTAATTTTATAAAAAATATTTTTATGGCTGTATTTAATTATAATTCATTTCTATGGTAATCCTATATGTCTTACTTTATGCATTTAAAAACAAAAGGATCTGTGACACACAAAAAGCTAAGATCCCTTTGACTGAATGATCTCCAAGGTCTCTTTCAGTTCTAAGTCTTGTGATACTAACATTTTATCTTCTTTGGAGAAACCATTAGATCTTTGCATTTTGAGTTGTTGTCATTGGTGAGGCACGTTGGTAATTGCAACTAAATTGACTGTCAATTTTACCTTGATAGCCTAGATACATCATTTCATCACTGAAGGCATATGTTATATTCCATTCTTGTGACAAAAAAAACACTTTTGGTCAAAGTAAAGGACAAGTATAACAGCTGAAATATCAAAGAAGACTTGTTCTATAAACAAGAGACAGCCCAAAACAAGCTACCTGTTTTTTGTATATGTCATTTTGCAGGGTGCCAAGTTCATGATGAGCTAGTTGACCTAAAAAAAAAACAACCCACTATCTGTTCTTTCCATTGGACCCTTGGATATAGTCCCACTGGTGGCTCTCTCTTTCTTGATTTTTCTGTTGTCAACTACTTTTTATTTCAAATAACCATGCAAACTCTCAATATACAATGAGAAGCATCTGTGGGGAAAAGAAAAATATATATATACTTCTGGTCTACAAGTACATTTAAATCTATGAGCTTAAAATAGCTCAATAATTTCAAATCTAGAGAACCATTAAGAAGTCAACCTTTCCAAATGTCTCACCAATTTCTAGGGCTCTTGGAACATGGCTAGGTTTGGAGACTACTCAAGACTTGTTCCCACTGATTTCTCAGATTGTGCTTACCCAGAGATCCAGACTTCTTTAATTAACAATGAGTTTACAGGCACCTGCCCTTGAAAATTCAGATGCTTTTTGAGAGTTTTGACAAGAGGTCATGTTACCTGAGAGCAAAACCAAGAATTTTTTACCTCCCTATTCCTGTCATTAGGTTTGCCAATTTGTTTAGAGAAGAACTGCATGTTCATTGTGTTTAAAAACAACCCCCACCACCCCCAAAATTTTAAAAAAAACCCACTAGCAATGGCTTAGTTTTAAAGGGCAGGAGCTACCTTCTTTCTGCTGCAGAATGTGTGTCCTTCATGAATTAGGTATGAGGGAGGTGGCGTGTTTTTGTTTACACAGACTTTCTGGATATTCATTAAATCTGTTCTAGGAACCTGTTCTTTTTAGCTCTTTCCCTCTCTGTTGCCCTGAAGCACTAGACATTAGGAGGCTTTAATTGCAGGTGGAGGAGCCACTGTGAGATGTTCCCTGATGCTGGCACCTGGTGCAGAATGACACAGTCCTAGCATTCCCCTCCAGCAGGGTCCCCCAGTACATCTGCCAGTATCTGTCATTATCTGAAGCTTTCTTGTCAAAACCACGCATCCCCTTTAAGCCCATGTTCCAGTAAGGGACCCTTGTCAGTTTCGCTGGCACCTGCAGACTACAGCACACCTGGCATTTAAATGGCACCGGAATGTGTTGTGATTGTTTTCCCTCTTTAATGAACCCACCGGAGGGACATTTAGCTTTTATCCAGTAGCCTGCTACCCAGCCACTCACATTTGCGCTGTTTGGGAGGAGAGTCAGAAACTCTGTTGTGTTGTTATACTAATCCATCTGCCAGAAGTCTTATAACCAAATCTGCAGGACTCCCAAAGGAGGCATTTGCACTGGTAATTTAAGCTAATGATTTCTAAACATATTTAGTCAGTTTTATGAAGACCTCATTAGAATGTGACTGTTTATTAAAAATCCAAATGAGGTCTCACAGTCATTTAGGAAAATTCCTGTTGAATTGTTCTGAACAGTTCCTATAACAGGTGATGAAATGTTTTGAAGCTAGTAAAAGTAGGGGCCAGGGACAGAAGGGAGAGATACTTTGTCTCCCTCAAAATGGGGAAATTCAAAAATATACTTTTAAGAATGTGATCCTAGTCCCAATGGGGTTGGACTCAGCCTATAATCATTTTCAGGATGTTACCATGAAGAAGGTAACAAAAGGAAAAAGAAAAACTTAATTGATAAGCAGCAGACATATATTTCTAGAATCAACTCTTCAAACCACAGCCTAGAAAGGAGGATTAAGGCTCAGAATGCTTCTGAAATACACCATGGTCAACAAACATTTACTTTTCCCAAATAATGTACCAGTGTAGAGAGAAGTAGCAAAGTGATGGTATTATCCATTTTCATGTTTGTAAACTGGAAATTGTGATAAATTACACATTATTATAATGCTTACTACCAAAAATGTCTTGGGGGAAATAGCCTAATACAACGTGCAGTATGATTACCAGCTGACAAATTAACATCTCATTGCAAATTCTCAGGTGCTGCAGTTAAGGCATCAGTGTTATATTTGAAAGCGGGAGTTAAATTATTTTCGCAGCAATTAGCGGAAAATTTCCTCCCTTGAACAATAATTTCTATATTTCATTACATTTTCACAAACCAGATTTTTGATATTGGTGTTCTGTGACCTGGGTTAATTACTACATACAACCTCCTATTAATGATTCACATCATTTAGGGACAATTCATTTTCATACTAACACATTCCACACAACTTGATAGGATTCATCATTTTGGACTGAGTTGCTTGAGATGGATGGCTAAATTGTGAAAATATAAATTACGTTGGTTCACTATCCCTTGAAAGTCATTAACATCCAAGAATACACGAAGTTCTCGTAAGACAAGCATTACCAATTGTTTCTAGCAATAACAACATTGTTAGAGACCAGAATCATGGCATTAACATAAAGCTATAGGAGAATTGGATGTAACCACTGCAATAATAATTTTGTGACAATTCCTGCCCAGTTTTCACCTCTTAGGTCCCATACCCAGTTCTCAGTTCAATTTCCAGAAGACTATAACCTGCTAGGCACAATGATGTTTTTGTAACTCTCTGGGGTCCATTCCAAACTCTCCAGATGTCCTCCACCAAGTCAAGCAGCCTCCTCACTCTGGAAATTCATTCTGCCCTGACCTTCTCACATTAGGAGTACATTCTACCTCTTTGTCCCTGTCCTCTGGTTGACTGGTTCTTCCCTGAACTTCCATTTTAAGGAAAGTACTCAGGCCAGATTTCTCTTCATTCCAGGGCTCCACTCCTGACTTCGAACTTTGTCTAGCATACCCCTGCAAGTACCTTCTCTCACCATCCCCATGTCAACTTATTGCATGTAGAGGTTTTTTTTTTTCACTCTCTCCATTAGAATGTAAGCATTCTGATACAGAGATTGTCTTTCCTTTTGCTTGTATTCGTATTCCCAGTGCTTAATACAGTACAGTACTTAGTACAGGAAAACAGTAGGTGCTTAATAAATGCTTCTTGACATGACTTGAGAGGGATGTGAAAGACTCAGTATTCTAAAGAGTTTTTCTATAGCAATAAAGATTTATTTTACAATCTTTACCAAGGTAGCCTGACATTCCACCAAAGGCATTTCCCTGGCTGACTCATAAGGGATATAAGGGAGAGACCGATTTTTTCCATAAACATGACCATGCTTTGGTGTTAGTGCCAGGTTCTTCCCACACTTGAGGGTATAATAGTGCTGTAAGCTACACTGCTAAAATTTTCCTATGCCCAAGGATCCATAGTTATAAAAATCTGAGAGCAAAACCAATTGTCAGTTTTTCTCCTCTATAAAACCAGAAGGCAGGATTCTTCCTTAGAATCATCTATACTAGCTCTGCTCTGGCCAGATGGATTTACACTATCAAACATTTCAAGAACAGTTACTTTCAATACTATATAAATTATTTGGGAAAATTGGCAAAGAAGGCGTTCTACCAAATTCTTTTTATGATGCAAATATGGTTCTGATACCTAAACTGGGAAGAGCCAAAACAAAGAAAGAAAATTATTGACCAATTTCCCTAATGAATATAGATGCAAAAATTTTAAATGAGGTATTAGCAAAAAGATTACAGCAATTTATCATGAATATAATACTCTGTGATCAGGTCGGATTTATACTAGGAATGCAGGGCTGGTTCAGTATTAGGAAAAGTCACCATTATTGATCATATCAACAACAAAACTAATGGAAACCTTAAGATTATCTCAATAGATGCAGAAAAAGCTTTTGACAAAATACAACACCCATTCCTAATGAAAATATTGGAGAGCATAGGAATAAATGGAGCCTTCCTTGAAATAATAAGTAGTATCTACCTAAAACTATCAGTAAGCATTATATGTAATGGGGATAAGCTAGATGCCTTTCCAGTGAGATTGGGGGTGAAACAAGGATGTCCATTATCACCACTGTTATTTAACTAGAAATTTTAGAAATTGCATTAAAATTTTAGCTTTAGCAATAAGAGAAGAAAAAGAAATTGAAGGAATTAGAATCAACAAAGAAGAAACTAAGTTATCACTCTTTGCAGATGAACTAAGAGAATCCTAGAGAATCAAGTAAAAAACTACTTGAAATAATAAATGACTTTGGCAAAGTTGGCAGGATACAAAATGAACCCACATTGAAATCACCTGCATTTCTATATGTTACTAAGAAAGCCCAACAGCAAGAGCCAGAAAAATAAATCCCACTTAAAGTTATAGTAGACACTATATTTGGGAGTCTACCTGCCAAGACAAATCCAGGAACTATATGAACACAATTATACAAGCTCTGCTCTTGCATTGTCCATTCTCCTCAGTGAGGGACCATTTTCTCATCTGTGAAATATCTAAGGTCTCTTTCAACTGTCAAATTCTTTGAAGGGTCTCCCATTTTTCTATTTGTTCTTTTGCTTTTTAAAGAGATCCGTTGCATCTACATTGAAAAATATAACTAATATTTTTGAAGATTTAGAACTTGAAGAGAACTTTCAGGTCATTGAGTCCAACCTCACCTCATATAGATGAGGAAAACAAGACTAAAGTAATCAATTAAGTGATCAATCAGCTAACATCTTTTAAAATAGGGTTAATGAGACTTGTGCAACATGTTGACTAGGCTATTGTGAGCATCAAATCATAGGCATTAGAACCTGAAGGGACTTAGAATAGATGTAAAATCAAGCTAATTAATACTAAATATTATTTGTAAAGCACCTAGCATGTTGTCTGGCACATAGAGTCAGCATTGTAATAAATGCTTATTGACCCTGCCATTTCCCTTCCCAAGGTCACACAGTTATTAAGTAGTATAGCCTAAGTTCAAATTCAGTCATTTGACTCCAAATCCATTGCTCTTTCAGCAACGCACCATGGTAAATAAAGGGTTTCATTAACTCTTGCTTCGTTAAGATTTAAATTTATTTATTTTTAGTTTTCAACATTCATTTCCACAAGATTTTCAATTCCGAATTTTCTCCTCATCTTTCCCCTCCCCCTCACCCCAGATGGCATGCATTCTGATTACCCTTTCCCCCAGTCTGCTCTCCCTTTTATCATCCCCCCTCTTATCCCCTTCCCCTTTACTTTCTTGAAAGACAAGATAGATTTCTATACCCTGTTGCCTGTATATCATTTCTCAGTTGCATGTAAAAACCAATTTTTAACATTTGTTTTTAAAACTTTGAGTTCTCTCCCTTCTTCCCTCCCCACCCATCTCCATTGGCAAGTAATTCAATATATGCTATACATGTGTAGTTCATTAACTCTTAAAAGCTATATAAGTATACCTGTTACTGTCACAAGAATCCACCAAGGATCTGTGATTTCCCTCAGGTAGATTTAAACCAACTATATAACCTAGGAGACAAGTTCTGAGGACTTGCCTGAGGCACTTGGAGGTTAAGTGACTTGTCCTAAGTCACAGAGTTAGTAAACTTCAGGGGAGAGATCGGAACTCAAACTTTGCTGATTTTAAAGCCTAGTTCTCTGTTATACCTTTCTAGCTCTTGTGATGGACATATGATATTTGTCTTCACTTTCTCTTTGAAATTTGCCTCTAAAGTCACGATAAGGATGGATTTTCAGTGGGGTTTATGGAAACATCCCATCTTTTCTTAGGTCCACCTGCTACCTCCCTGGCTTGACAGATCTCCTCCAAACGGCTGCCATCATATTAAAAATCCTTAATATGTTAAATGCTTCCCTACTTCCTTCTTATTGCTTCTTTCCCTGACTTGTCTGACATTAACATAGAGTTATTGAGAAGATATTGAGAAGAGCTTCCTTTGTAGTGCATACAAGAGAAGTGAAAGCTAGGGTACACTCCAAACCCCAGTCTCTATACTTTTGGATTTGGCACCTCCTTTATACTTGCAAGACTCATAGTGATTGAAGATAAAGCACACAGAGGACTTGAGTATAAAAACTATGATGAAAACAATATGATATTTATGTATAATACATATATACACATACACACATTTATACACACATGTATATATACACACATACATACATGCATATTTATATATACACACATACAAACATTTATACACACATACATGTATGCACACATATACACATCCAAACATATATTTATATACACACATACATGTAAACACATATTTATATATATACACATATATGTATATGCACACATACACACATATATTTATCTTTACATGTATACGTGTGTGTGTGTGTGTGTGTGTGTGTGTGTGTGTGTGTGTGTGTGAAATCACAGGGTCCCTGTTTTCTTTAATTCTGGAGATGTAGACCCTCTGATATGCACACTCTCTCTTTCTTTTCTCCCTCTCCCTTCCTATCTCTTCCTTTCCCTCTCCTCTCTCTTCCTCTCTCTCTCTTTTCCTCTCCCTCATCTACCTCCCCTCCCCATCTCCACTCTCTTTTTCTCTCTCTCTTTCTCGTTCTCTTCCCTTCCTTCCCTTCCCTCTTCCTTCCTCTCCTTCCCTCACCTCCTTCTCCTTCCCCTGTCCCTTCCTTCCCCTTCCCTCTCTCTCCCTGCCCCCCAGTTAAATAACCTGATTCCTTCTTCAGCATTTATTTCAACATAGTTTAACTTAAACCACAAGGCCCTTTTTTAAAATGACATTTTGCCTCTAATCTATATGAATTGTAAATTAGGATTTCTGAAACAATTCTGCACTGGCTATAAGTCATCCCTATCAGCCATCTCCGATTTTGTCACAGGAGCAGGATATTGCAGGATCAAAGCGAACGTGAAGGTCTGAATTAAAAAGTGTCTTTCAGGATCCCCTGTCCTGGGCTGCCGGGTCTCTCAGCTGGGTGTGCCCATGAGCTCTTTAGCATTCTCCCTCCAGACCAGGAAGCTGAGTGTACCTCTGTGTCTCCCTTCATGGCCACCACTTCACGCTTGTCACTGGCCTTCAGCGAAACACTCTGGCTGCTTTTTTAAACAGTGAAACTGGCCCAGGCAAGCCCCTCATTATCATCCATTTCTGTGTCTGTTCCATTGTGCACTGCATTCACTAGCCTGAGCTGGGACTCCCTGGTTGACTGTCCTTGCTTTCTTTAACTTGTACCCTGTGCGATGGTCTTTGGGATATATGTAGTTGGTCACCTGCTTTAGGGTTGGCAAGGCTTTGGGGAGAGGGGAGGTTGTACCAAATGTGTGGCAGATGGACAAGTGCACCTTGGGATGAATGCATTATAGACTGAGAGCTTTTATCACACCTCCCAATCACATTTTTACCTGCTGATGCAATGTACATCTGTAGTGTATTGGCACTGTAATTGGATGCAATATGTGATGGTCTCAAAGCTACAGTAGTCCTCTATTTCTCTTCTGCCCATATGAACATTTGAAAATATTTTTCTCCACCTCTTAAATGGTAGGTATGTGTTGTGCTTTAATAATTACTTCATGGACAAACTCATTAGCTGTGCTCCTTGTTGCAAGCCAACTCTCCTCTCTTCCTTTCCTAACCTGCTAGCCTCACTTCTCTTCTGTCCTTTACCCAAAAGGCTGAGGCTAGACAGCTGGACAGATGGGCATAGATCAGAGTTTCTTAACCTGTGGTCCATGAAACTTGATTTTTATATTTTGATATCTGCATTTCAATATAGTTGGTTTCAGTAGACTGCCAACAGAGTCCATGACATTAAAAAGGTTAAGATCCCCTGGCATTGTTTCTTGATGAGACTCAGGAAGAAAGGGACAAAGTAGTAAAAAAAAAAAAAAATCAATAGATTTATGGATCAGCAAGAAAGCAAGAAATCTGGTATCTTGGTGCTTTAATTAAAGGAGAAATTAAAGCAGTATTTTAATAAAAATGACAGTAATTGAAGGAACCCTAGTTTGACAGTCATGAGTTCTGGATTCTAGGTCTACCAATTTCATATGTGAGTCCTAGACTACAATAGAATCATGGTATGTTAGGACTAGAAGGGTTGACTTTGAATATCAAGTCTACCTCCCCCCCATTTTTACAAATGAGGAAATTGAGGCTCAAAGAGGTGAGATGCCTTCTACACAATAGACTTTAACCTTCTTAACTTCTGTATTCCTCTTGACACTACTGTTCACCAAAATCACCCACACTAGGAACAGTTGAGTTATCTCACATCCTTACATTCATCCTTGTTTTCCTTACCAACAATAACCTAGTAGAAAGTGCTAGATTTGGAATTTGAGGCTTTGCATTTGAGTCCTCATTCAGTTATTTACTTTTGTGAGCTTAGATAAGGTACTTTCCTCCCTGGGTCTCCCTTTCCTCCTCTATAATGTGAGAGGATTGGACTCAATAATCCCGAAGGTCCCTTCCAACTCTAAATATGGAAATCTATGGCAGGGGTGGGGAATTTGCAGCCTCAAGGCCTCATGTGACCCTGGTCCTCAAGAGCGCCTTGAGGCTTCAGATTCCCCACTTCTGGTTAGGTTTTCATAACCTGGTCCTATATGATGCTAATCACTTACTGACTGACCTCTTGCAGCTCTCTATCCAGCTCTCTTCAAGCATCATGTCTTCTATCTATCCTTCATCTTCCCACCAAACCATACTTCATGATACCCAAAAAACCTTGGGTGATTCCACATTGCCCTCCAAACAAAACAAGAGCCCCTGTAGCCAGACATTCAAGGACAATTACAATCTGGCTCCAGCTTGTATTTCCAGCCTTTTGTCGTGGTAGTAGTACCCCTTGTGCATTCTATGCATCAGCCAAAAGAAAATAATCTCAATAAAATGCCAATAATAGTCACTATCATTTGTATAGTACCTACTATGGGCCAAGCACCACGCTAAGTGCTTTATACTTAAATACTTACAGTATCTCATTTGATCCTGACAACATCCCTGGGAGGTAGGTGCTGGGTTAACTGAGGCAGAGGTTAAATGACTTGCCCAGAGCCACATGGCTAGGAAGTGTCTGAGGCTGAAATTGAACCCAGGTCTTCCTGACTCCAGACTCAGAGCTCTATCATGTTGTACTACCTAGCTACCTGCCCTCCCCTTCCTCTGTGCATTTACCTACCGTCTCTTGTACCTGGAACAGACTCTTCCCTCCCTCTCTACGTATTGACATCTGGCTTACTTGAGAGCAGGGGTTGCCTTTTGCATTTCTTTGTGAAATGCACTTAGTACAGTCCCTAGCACATAGTAGAAGCTTAAGAAATTATTGTTGTCTGACTGACTGACTTCTTCAAGGCACGGTTCAGATGTCACTTTCTCTTCTACGGGCATACGTTTGTTTGCCTATTGTCTCTTCACCATTAGATTAGAAGCAGCTTGAGGGCAGAGACTATCTTTTGCCTCCTTCTATCCCCAGCACTTAGCACAGTGTGTGGCACATGGTAGGTCGTTAATAAATGTTTATGGACAGATTGATTGACCTTACGAAACCTGAAGTGGATGTGGTGCAGCTTCTTGAACACCTCTTACCACCCTGTTTGGTAAGACAGATGAAGATGGAAACAATGGCCTCTGCTCTCAAAGAGCTTAAAAGCGAGCAGTAGGGTGATGATGGTGCTCGCTAGCACCTAGAGAGCACCTCAAGGTTAATGAAGCCCAGTGTGTGGTATCTCACAGACTTGTGGCAGGGACCAAATGAGATAATAGACGTAAAGGGCTTTTTAAACCTTGAAGCCCTGCATAAATGCTCATTATTGTTACTCTGGTTGTAATCATAATTAATTACATTTATTATCCCACAACCAATTTTAAAGTTCCTTAGAGTCAGAGATAATTGGTTTTCAATTTTGTTTATTTTTCACAATAAGTTATTAAGCACTAATTCTATACCAACCACTGTGGTGAGCACTGGGGCTGCAAAAAGGCAGACAGTCCCCACCCTCAAGGAGCTTGTAATCTAATCGGAGAGAGAACATGCAAATAAATTCATACCAACAAGATATATTTAAGATAAACAGGAAGCAGTTCACAGAGGGCAGGCACAGCCTAGTCAAGACAGAGCCTGGACTTGAGGTGAAAGGACAGCCAGCTTTCTAACTTTCTAACAGGTCTTTTAATGACTCCAGGCTCCTCCCTGTAGCACAGACCTGGGTTCCTAAGAGTATTCTTCCAAGTAATGCTTTGAATCATGACATACTACATTCTCTGAAGAACTGAAGGCCCAAAGGACAAGAAAAAGAAGTTTGCCTGCTGTGGTCTAGTCGAATATGATGTTTCCTATGCTTCATGTTCCCCATAGAAAATAGTTCATCTTCTGCTTCCACAGTTTGAAATGGCTGCAAAATGTCGTGCTAAAGCCTGCAAAACATAGCCAATAATGAACTGTGAGGGAAAAAAAACAGCATAAAAATATCTTTGGGGAGAGCTATGATGAAAATGGAAAAAAAGCGGTTTACTATTGACATCCATGCAGTGCCAAGAGATTCCCTTGTCTTCCTTCCCATGGAGGATTGATAGGAGAGTATGATGAGAGTTGCATAGGATGGGCAGAAATGGAGGGACTGTAATTTTCATCATTGGAGGGTGTAATGGTTCTGGTAGCCTTCCTACCCTAATAAATGAAGAAGCCCCAGGAAAGCTCAAAAAAATCACCGTATCTGAGTAAAACCTGCAATAAATAACATCCTATATGCCCCCTCTTTTTCACCTACAGGGAGTTTAAATATCAACTAGCCATCAGTTGCCCAAGAGTTCTCCCTCCCCTGACTAGCATGGGTCAGCACTAGGCTTTTTGGGCCCAGCACATCGTCCTGCCAGACACAGATAAGAACTGTATTTAGAAACAATTACAACAACAAACCAACAAGCTTCAGTCGTTTGGGAGAAGGTGCTTCATTCGCCCTGGGTGCTAGGGGAATCACCTAACTCCATCCAGGGTCCCTGTTGTCTGACCTGTATCCATCCTTCCTGACTGCCCCTTCATTTTTCTGAGTATCTTCAGTAAAGCTGGCTTACATTTACTGTTTGGTTATGTGCTTTGGATTTCCTTGTATGGAACTTGAGTATTCCAAATCTTCTTGAATATGAATTAAAACAACAAGGATGGCCTCTTGACCCCTTCTAGTTTCTACATTCCTTTAGATAATATTGAAAATGAGGCATTTTGCTCTCTGAAATCACAGAAAACCAAAAACACCTAGAAAAAGGTTCTGGCTCAGAGTGTCTTCTTTAAAACTGACTATCATATGATTTATTGTGCAGCAAACCAAGAGGGACAAAGACCTAACCCTTAAGAAAGTGGACCAGGTTCTTGGCAGTTAGAATACGGAATAGCTCAACAGACCTCCATGCAGTGAGTTCCAGCCTTCACATCACCCTCTGTGACATCTGTCAAGGGCACACCTAAGTAAATCAGCTCTGGGCACCAGGTTTTTAAGCTTAGAAATTGCCAGGATAAAGGAATCTTGGTCAGGGAAAATATGTCTGAAAATTGAGAAAGTGGTAGTAGAATAGGGGTTGGGGGAGGTTCAATGAGGAGGACTGGCTGAGAGTATAATATGTGATTTAGAATATTGACTACAGAGGAGGTTCATTGGATGATTTTTCCAAGAGTTAATAGAAAGAAACTATAAAAGAGTTATGACAGGCAATTGGGACCAGGCCTTCCTGCTGGGAAGGAATATAAGAACTAAGGAAAAAATGAAGACTCCTTATCCTGAGGGTCTTTATCTTTACTTCTGTAAGTTCTTGCCTTTCTAATCTGACACAAACAGAAACCTCCCATATGGATAACCCTTTGTTTTTGAGATAAAAGATAATACAGATGATTTCTCTCCCAGAGAGACACTTTTTTCTTCTGATTTTGTAGCTGAGAGTACAGATTTGGCAGTGGATTAGCAGGGAGTGAGGGTTTATTCCTTTTTTTTTCTTTTCCTGCCGGCTTAGTATAATAGAAAGGTAGGCTGAAGTCCCAGCCCTGCTACTTACTAAGTGGTAACTTTGGGTAGGCCACTTGGGTTCTCCAAGGCTCAGGGATAACAACCCCTTCTCTGGCCACTTCCTGGCATCATTGTGAAGATGAGTTGGCTCCAGAATCAGAAAGACCAAATTTCAAGTTCTGCCTCTGACACACACTGACCTTGTGACCAGGAGCAGGTCACTTAACCTCAATATGCCTCAATTTCTTCATCTGAAAATGGAACTAATCATAGCACCTACGTATCAGGGTTGTTTGGCGGATCAAATGAAATAAAAATTGTAAAGAAATTGAGCACAGTGCCTTGGACATAGTAAGCACTATATAAAGTTATTGTTAGTATTATGTTAGCTATTACTTAATCCTCCAGTACCCCTACTAGTTCTCTAAGACTCTAAATCACAGAGGAAATGTCCATCTATATTGGTAGAAAAAAGTTCTTCACCTTTGAAAACATAAGTTTAACAAAAAAATTGAAAATACTTTGGAAACTACATAGTACTATATAAATTATGAGGTGGCATTTTTAATAAAGTCTCCTTTTGGAGAGTAATTTATTTGGTAGATAGAGAAGACCTGGGCAAATCAATAAATGTGCTCATATCGCTATAATTTCCCAAGATTTTTTTAGTGTCTCTCTTTAGTGATTCCATATGGCAACCCTACGTAGAAGATTACTGTCATCATCTTCATTTAATGGGTGCAGAAGCTGGGACCCAGAAGGCCTACATAGTTTTGTTAGGGTAACAGAAGCCAGGTAATAGCCAAGCACAACTCAACCCCACCATGTATCATTACTTAGCCTGAAACATCATTTACTTCCTGACCAGGTGGTTCAGCAAAGACTGCCTGAAAGGAGGGCTAGATGATCAGAAACCAAAGTTAGGTCTCGTGGGCTTCCTACTGTAGATTTTGAGCAGAGAATTTGAAATACACAGAATGAAAGAGAATTGAGTTTCATTACAGACTAGTTTCCTATTTTCTGAAGCTTAATGTTTCTAGATCATTCAACATGGGATTTGTTTTTCAAGGTAGAGTCTAGAACTCAAAGGTCTTACAAAAAGCAAATATATACCCATCCGCTTAGGATAGCTTAGGAGGTCAACTGTCAGAATACATAGGTCAATACATATACAAAGGTAAATACGTCTAAGTACTGCATAGAATCAAACTAGAAAGTAAGTATCTTTGAGGTATGCCCAAAGAATCTAGAGCTCGACAGATCAGGGCATTTGTCCCTAGCTCTGAGGTAAAAGCCTGAAATGACTGTAGGAGCAACCAGTTTGATTCTTCAAATGCCCACAAAAATATTATGAGATACTTATTTTTTAAATATATATTTATAAATATTTTATAATATAATCTATTTAATGTTAAATTATATATTACATAACATAATTTCTATGCTATTTTAAAAATATATTTTATAATATATTAAAATACATGGTATGTTAAATTATACATTGGATAATTTCTATACTATTTTTGAAAATATACTTTCAAAGCCATTTTTATAACCTAGATTTCCCCTATAACACTTTCTTTCCTGCACCACCACATAGAGCTGTTCCTTATAACAAAAATGTTTTTGAAAAAGGAAAATGAAATAAATAGCACAACCAGTCAACATATTGAAAAAAATCTGATATTGTATACCATAAAAAGATTTGTTCTGTGAAGTTTGGATTCAGTCAAAAGGACCCCACTTGAGGCTTCAAGGCCACACAGGTTCGCCATCCCTGGTTTAGATAATAGCTATCCATCTATAGTTTAGATAGGTAAATAATGTATTAAGTGCCTCTAGTATGATATGCACTTTGCAAAGTGCTGGGGATACAGAAACAAGAAAACAAGGCTGTCCCCACTCTCAAGAAGCTTGCTTTGTAATAGGGGAAGACAATCTATAAAAGAGTAGGTTGACAAATGAGATGGGATCATGGTTGGGACTTCTGATCATATGATGGTACTGGAAAAGGACTTACCACCAATGTAGAGGTAGAGCTTACCATAGCATGAACCTGGAAGAAAAGTAGAAAAGGGATCACTGGATTTTAAGTAAGAGGACCTGAGTTCCAATACATGCTCTTCTCCATAGTACCTGCGTGACCTTGGATAACTCACTTAACCTCTCTAGGTATTAATCAACAAACTAAAATACCTCTAACATCTCTTCTAGCTCTAAATCCCAAGGCCCCTAACTTATATGAGTTGGAATAATAATGTACTGAGCAATTAATATAGGCATACCCCACATAAGGTTACCTGAATCAAACCCTATCATAGAAAAATTCCCACTAACATTCCCAGAGCTTTGCTCCCTTGGTTAATTTGTCCTTGTTTCTCACTTAGACTATTTAATCACTGAAATGTATGAAGTACTTAATACAAAGAATTCACTTATATGGCCAAGCTCTTGTCAATGGCAATCCCCTTTACAGAGAGGCATCAAGAGTGCATTATTCCATCTAGGGTGCTGTTAGAAAACAAAGGAAAATAGAAGAGAAACAAAAAAAATAAGGTTAAAAAATCTTTTAGCCAAATTTCTGCAAATTCTGTCAGTATCTCATTGATTATTCAACTGGACAGATTGTTGAAGCAGGAATGTTTGGTCCTTTAAACCCTCAGATCTCAACTCTAACCAGTTAGCCTCCTTTCTTTTCATTATTGCACAAGAGCTCCACACTTTTCCATTGCTCTGTCCTTTCAGGGAGACAGATTGTTCCCTTCTCTCATGTGGACAGTCTGTTTTCTTTTCCATAATAATAATGTTGAATTGCTTTTGAAAGTCTTTCATTTCATGGAGCTGATGGTTAGGGGATTTCTGGAGAGAAAAGAGTTAGCCTGTGTTGCCTTCCAGGATGTCACTAGATCATTTGCTCCATTCATTCAGCAAGCACTTATTAAGGACCTCCTATGTACCAAGCATTGCACCAGGTACTGCTAAGGATACAGAAACAAAAATTAAACAGTCACCACCCTCAAGGAACTTGCATTCTTTTGGTAATCCCTCCTTTACCCCACCTTCTTTTTAAGTGGTTATCAACTGTATAATCTCAGGACTCTTCTCCTATAAATTGGTGTCATCACTACTTCTCTGGTCTGTTAGCATGTCATCAAAGCAGCCCTACTTCATTCAGCCCAATAAATCTTAGTAAAGACTAATTTTTAAGCTTTGATGATCTGGATTTTGGCTCCCCATGAACTGTGTTCCATTTGTAACCTATTTGCTATAGAATTATCTGCCCCACTGCAATGTCATTTCCCCTACAGTTCCATTTTAGATGGAGTTTTGAATGAGCATTGTCTCATTCAGTGTAGCATCATTCTGAGAGAATTGATGCTTATTTGAATAATGTCACCATTGCTCAAAATATTTTTGAAATGGGAGAGCTTATCTTCAGAATATGTAGCATTTTAAAAGAAGAAATCCTTAATTGTGGATAGATTTAAATTTTGGAAATAGCCAAGTTATTTGGAGCCAGTTCTGGTGAATAAGGTTGAAACCAAATAGTTTTGAATAAGTGGATTTGTTGGAAACCTGGCTAGAAACTCTTCCTGGAAGGAGCCCAGAGTTAACTGTACTTTCTGATTACATTTAGTAGTATACTTTTATGTCAAAAACAAAGCATGATAATGTAGTAACAAGGTTGATTTCTTACGTGGCTCTTAAAATGACTCTAACATAATCATCATTAACATTTAACAATTATTAAACACCTACTATTTGCAAGAACCTGTCAATTCCAAAGGAGTCATAGCTCATAATTACATATGGGTCATGGGGCAGGGGGTGTGGAGAAGTGGCAATGTTGCGGGATGGATGTTTTCTAGTACTATATGTCCATTCAATGAAATAAATATCATGCAAGGTAGGAAAGGGGATGGAGGGTAAGAAGCCTTACTGGAAGAAAAAATGACTCTCTCCTTCAGAAGTCATGATATTAAAGGAAAGAAAGGGCAAGTTATATTCCAAACCATAAAGGCAACAGAAAGTTCCTGGCTCAGCAAGGCGTGATAGGTGAGTTTAGACAGCTGCTTTCCAGGAAATCCCAGGGGTGTTTGCTGAAGGCGATCCCCAGACCTAATAGGACCAGAGCTCTCTGTGTTCTTGAGTTTAATTGAGGAGTATTTTGGATCTGATATGATTCTGCAAGAAAAGGAAGTTTGGATACAGAATAATATTGAATGAGGTTGTCTTGGAAGCCTGGTTGGAAACTGCCGTTGGCTAGAGCCCCAGAGTACCAGTGCTTTCTGTAGAGTTTTTGCTCCCTGCTATTCAGTGTCTCCATCAGAGCCATACTCAGATGATTATAGGTAGAATTGGGATCAGTGGCTGCAAGCTTTTCTCTCCTAATGCATGAATCCATTGAAAACTTACTGATCATTCTGATACTGTTATCTTTTTGCTTCTGTCCTCTCCTTTTAAGGTTACGTTTATTGCCAAGCACTGTAATGACTCCGCTAGCCACAGCCAGCCTTCTCATTTCAGCTGTTCATTCTAAATCCATCACCTCACCAGCTCTGGTGCTTAGCAGAATTTTTGCCCTTTCTATCTATCCACTTGCAAGGATAGTGATGCTGTAAATGTTGAGGCTATGTTCAAAAGAATTCTTAACACTCATCCTTCCAGTGGAAAGAAAGGAGAAAAAAAATCATATGGTGCTATAATCTTTTGTTTTCTTTTCTTCCTGGTCCAAATCACTGGGTAAATGAGAGCTTTTGAGATGGGAAAACTTTTCCTCATCTTGGAATCTGTTTCTATAAACAGGACCAACACCAAACCAGTTTGGGGGAGTGTAGGTAGAGTTCATCTCTTATGAGTGACAAAGAAAAAGCAGTATAAGTAGAAAAAAGGAAGTACAGAATTTGGAGTCAGGAGACCTGGCTTCAAGGGCTAGATCTATCACTCACTAGGTATATCACCTGGGGTATGTCTTAGGATCATAGAATTGTAGGGTAGGAGTTAGAAGGGACCACAGAAGGCATCAACAAATCCAGCCTTTTCATTTTAGATGAGGAAGCGAAGGTCGATAAAAATTAATTGATTTGCCATGAGAGACACAGCTAATAAATTGTATTAGGTAGAATTTGAACTTAGGTCTTCAAGACTCTGAATTCAGTGACCTTTCTTCTTTATCTATCGCCTCTCTGAGCCTAAGGGCTTCATCAGTAAGATGAAGGGACTTGACTGAGTGATTTAATTTCTTTTTGAAATTCTGTTATTCACTGTCCTTCTACTTGTTTTCAATATTCCTCTTGCTATACCTCACTGTCTGCCCTCTACAATAAATCCTTCTCTTCCAGGCTTTTTCTCCCCTTTAGAATGCTTCTCTACTGCAGAAGTAATAAACTAATATGATAAAATAGGTTATATTGTCTTCTTCTGGTGATATTTTAAAGTACCCTGGATAGACCATTCAGTTTAACAAGCATTTCTTTTTGAAATAAATTTTATTGCTATTCTTTATTTTCATATTTCCTAAATTTTCATTTGTATCCCACTCCCTTTCTATCATCCTCTCCCAGAGAGACATCCTTGATATCAAAGAATTTTTTTAAAGAAAAAGCAGAGAAAAACAAGTGAGCAAAATTGATGATATGATGAAAAAATTTTACAAAAATATATATGGGATATTTGTTACTGTTGGACCTCTGCAAAAGAGTGGGGGAAGAGGTATCTTTTCATATTCTTAACAGTCAAGCTTTTTAATTTTTTATGTTTTTTATTTTATTTTTTATAATTATAAATATAATATCCATATTATATAGTCTAGCATATATATTATATATAATAATTTTATAACATAATTATATATAATAATGTTATAATATATAATTATATATAATTAATTTTCAGTTTTCAACGGTCACTTCCATAAGTTTTAAATTTTCATCCCCTTTTTAACAGGTATGCCTTACATATCTCCTGTGGGAAAGACACTGGGAAGACAAACATAGCCCCTTCAGTGGGGCTATTTTCCCAACTCTCCATAGGTTGTAAACTATATTTTTATATGATTAAAACTTCATATCTTTCCATTAATTGTCTTTATTGAGATGAGTATTTATAATATTGCCCTTACACAAAGATAAAAATAGTGCCCTCAGGGAGCATATATTCTAGAATACATCAATCAATAAAAATAAATCAATAAACACTTATTAAGTACCTACTATGTGCCAGGCACCGTGCTAAGATCCTGTATGTAAAAATTAATAGTAAATATCAGTGAGGCCTCATGTACACAGTGACACCTGGAATTTTGTGCTTTAAAGGACATGAGGTATTCTGTTCAGTACAAAGGAGGAGAGCATGCTTCCCAGACATAGAGACCATGTGTGCAAAGGTGTGGGGGCAGGAGATAGAATATTTTATAGGGGAATTAGCTAGTTGTCCAGTTTGACTGGAATCAAAAATATACAAAGGAGAGTGGAAAGTTAAGTGGGATCCAAATTATGAAAGGATTTAAATGTTCTACTTGAGGATTTTATATTCTAAAGGCAAAAGGGAAGTGTTTAAGGTTTTTTTGAGAATGATATGACATGGTTAGGTCTTTGGTAGGCAGTTGTACAGCACTGTGGAGGATGGATTTGAGAGGAAAAGATGGAGACAGAAAAATCAATTAGGAGACTACAGCAATGGTCCAATGAGAAGTGTGGGGACCCAAACTAAGAGTAAAGGTATATCAGAGCATAGAAGGGAAATGAAGTGAGAGATACCGTGGAGGAAGAATCAGCAAAACTCAGCAACTAATTGCATATTGGAGGAATGTTGAGGGAAAGTGAAGAGAGTTAAAGGTTATTCCAAAGATGATGGATTTTATTGACTAGAAAGATACTGGGGCCAGCAACAGAAATGGGAAAGTTTAGAAGAAGGTTGGGTTTGGGGTGAAGTAAAATTAGTTCTGTCTTGGACATGTTTATTTAAAGTATCCAAGTGGATATCTTGGTGGAAATGCCTAGTAGGAAGTTGGTAATATGGGACTAGAAATCGAGAGAGATTAGGGCTGCATGTATAGATTTATGAGTCATTGGGATAGAGGTGATTGTTGAATTTGTGGTTGCTGATGAAATCTCCAAACAGAACAATATAGTGATTGGAGAAGAGGGCCTCATACAGAACTCTGAGGAAGGTTCTATTTAATGGATAGGAGAAGAAGGATCTTTAGCCCAAAGTGATGACTCTAATTGTGAGAATTTCAGCTACTTTGACAAGCCAGTGGAAGTACTGATTAGGGTCAGGTGGGTCTTTCAGGTCAGTGTCTAACCTTGCACATCTTTATTTCATCCTTCTTTAATTTCTATAGTCGAAAAAGTTTTATAATATACATCAAACTAGATGTCCAGTAGACATCTTAAACTAAACATGTCCAAAACAAAACTCATTATCTTTCCTCTTAAACCTTCCGCCTTCCTGTCTTCCCTATTACTGGGTTGTTGTTTTTTTAATTCTATTTATTTTTGTTACATTTTTTACTTCTAAGCTCTCTCTCTCTCCTTCCCTCACAACCCTACACTAGAGAAAGACAGCATTTGACACAGATACATATGTTGAACCATATAATACGTTCTTCTATATATCAGTTCTTTCTAGGCTAGCATCTTCCTTCATAGGTCTTTTGTAGTTTATCTCAATATTCATATTGTTCAGAATAGCTTAGTCAATCATGGTTACTCACCCATGTTATTGTTGAGGGTAGCACCATCCTCCTGGTCCCTCAGGCTCCCAGTGTAGGAGTGATCCTGGATTCCTCACTATCTCTCACCTCACCCCCACCCCCACATCCAATCTGTTGCCATGGCCTTTTGATTTAACCTCTGCAGTATCTCCCATATATTTCCTCTTCTCTCCTCTGACACTGCCACCACTCTAGTGTAGGCCCTTATCACTGTGGGCATGATAATAGCTACTGGTAGGTTTCTGTGCCTCAAGTCTGTCATCTCTGCAGGCCGTCTTCCTTTCAGCCACCAAAGTGACTTTCCTAAAGCACAGGTCCAACAGTCACTCCTCTAAATCAATAAACTCCAGTGGCTCGCTGTTGCCTCCAGGATCAAATGCAAAATGCTCTGTCTGGCATTCAAAGCCCTTCCTAACCCAATTCCTTCTTACCTTTCCAATCTTTTTTTTTACACCTTCCATACCTTCTTACACCTGACTCTCCCCTATGCTTGGAATATTCTCAATTTTCCACTCCACCTACTGACTGCCCTTAAGTCCCTAGAGGAAACCTTCCCAGAACCTCTTCATTCTAGTGCCTTCCCTCTGTTAACTATTTCCTATTTGTCCTCTACATAGCTTGTTTGTATATATTTGTTTGCATGTTTTCTCTCCCATTAGATTGTAAGATCCATGATGACAGGGACTGTCTTTTGTCTCATTCTCTATCTCCTTTTGTTTCATGCTTAGCACAGTGCCTGGCACATAGTATTTTAATGATTGATTGATAGTAGTATAGTAGAGCATGTTTCCCGTCCCACTTTTGCTGCATGTGACCTTGGGGAAGTCACTTTAGGTCTCAATTAAAATCAGAGGATTCTCTAAGATATCTTCCTTCCAGCTTCATACATGCTGTAACCCCTAGTTCACATGAGCTGTGGCAATAATTTTTAATAAATATACTAGTGTACATATATAATTTATAAATAAGAAAATATTGATATAGTTGGGGTTGTACTTATAAGATGTTTACTTCAGGCAAGGGAGCATTCACTAAAAAACATTTGTACATCCCTGACCTAGAATAAATATTCATTCTACATTCAAATCTAACCCATTCTTCAAAGCATGGTTCAGTGTCCTCTGTGAACATCTCTTAACAGTAAGCACTTTTCAAACCCCTGTGATAAGGGGATGAAGGTAAGAAGAGGAAAGGAAGGAAGCATTTGTTAAGGACCTTCTATGTACTCTGAGCAGCCAGGTGATGCAGTGGATGGAATGCTGAGTTTTGTAGATAGTAGATGAGTCTGGAGTCAGGAAAATCTGAGTTCAAATCCACCCTTAGATACTTACTATTTGTGTAATCCTGGACAAGTCACTTAACCCTGTTTGCTTCAGTTTCCTCATCTGTAAAATGAACTGGAGAAGGAAATGGCAAATCACTCCAGTATCTTTGCCAAGAAAACCCCAAATGGGGTCATGGAGAGTCAAACAAGACTGAAACAACTGAACAACATTTTCCAGGCACTACATTAAACACTGAGGTTACAGAGACACACAAAATACCCAAAACAGTCTTTCTCTTCGAGATATTTCTATGAAGTTTTCCCACACTGATTCATACCACTACCATCCAATTTACCACCTAACACTTCTTATTCAACATTGGTTTCATATGTTAGTCTTAGCTCTTCTAAGATGTTTCAGAGTACTGTTGGAGTTAGGGACCATGTCTTATTTTTCATTCCTAACATAGTGCTAGGCACATAGATGTTTAGTAAATATTTGATCCCATTGATAGATTGACTTATTTAAACAGTCAATACATTATAGCAATTAAGTGTTCCTGTTCACTGGGTCCACCATGTTTTTTCTGGGGCCAGTCTATACATTTTTTTTGTGATTAGCAACATATACATAAGTTACTTCCTCTCATGGATACCACATAGCTAGAACATGACTTACAAGGAACAGTTTGACCTGGTAAAATCAAAGAACAAAAGAGAGAAGTTAAGCTCCCTCCTCATCTCCTCCACTGCCTTCCCTTAATTCCAAACAAAAACCAATCTTCTACAGGAAACCTTTTCCCAACCTTTTAATTCTAAAGTATTCTGTCTCTTAATTATTTCCAGTTCATCCTCTATATAGCTTGTTTGTACATACAGTGTTTGTTTGCTTTTTGTCTCTGAGTTTCCTGAGGACAAGGATTGCCTTTTCCCCTTTTGTATCCCCAGTGCTTAGCACAGTTTCTGGCACATAGAAGGTGCTTAATAAATGTTTATTGACTGACTCACCAACATGCAAGCTTCTTATTTTTTTGTTACCCAGAAAGGCATGTGGCTAGTAGGTTTAACTTCCAAGGAAGAAAAAATTCCCAGATGTGAACTTATTCTTATATTCAGTTGTTCTTTATCTAATGTATAAGACTTGCAAATTGTGTATACAGTTCATCCCTTTTCTTAAGAGGAAAATAATCATTTAACACAGGTTCAACAATCTAAAAAGACATTGGAAAGGAATAGCTTTTTTTAAAAAAAAAAAAAAGCTTATTCAGGGGCTAAAAACAGACATGACAAAATCTTTGCAAGTTATTCTGAGATGGTCAGTCCAGCATTTTTCTGCCCACACAAGCAGATGCTCCTATACTAGGGAGGGTGGCCAGGCTTTTGGGAAATGCATCCTGCAAAGAAGCAGCTAAAATGCTTACTGTTCCTTAATTATAGTCTAATCTAAGAGATCCAGACAGCACAAAGTTAGAAATGCGTGTGTGTTTCCCTTCAGAGCCAAATAGTACAGAGAAATCTAGGTTTCCTCTTTTTCCTTTTGTTGCTGTCCACTTGGTTAAACTGATTGGCTTTGAGAATGTCAGGCACCTGTCTGAAAGGAGCCAAGCTAATGTCAGAAACACTTGGTGATCAGTAGCTGTGTCTTCACAAGGTGCAAAACTACAACTGCTTCCTCTTTCCTACGTGCTTTCAGCATGTTTGTATGGATAAGTTTCCACAGAAGGAGAGCATAGAGTAATGAGCAGAAAAAAAGAAAGTTAATGGATGTGCCAAGATGCCTGGGTCTGCTATCAGGAAGCTGTGCTACTCCTGGGGTGCAGGTGGCAATGTAGGCAGGCAGGAAGATGTTATGGATTAGACAAAACTGGGTGAGGCAGAGCTGTCTGGGAGGATTAGTGCCAATGAACAAGGATTTTCACAAAGTACCTGAGCTTCACAGTGTCAAGAAGAGCAGCTACCTAGATGAAAAGTCAGCCTTTACTGTGTTGCTGAGGTCTTCTATTTTTGTGACTGCAAAGTTTTAGGAAATCTTTCCATGTAATATTTATTTTAAAAGTTGTGGGGTTGGCTTTGTTTATTTATTCATTTCTTTATTTTGATTTGGTTTGATTTTTTTAAAGATGTGCATCCAAAGTCAGCAGATACTTATTTTGGTGAAGGAAGAACTCAGCAGGAACCATAAAATATATGACAGAATTATTTGGATTGTTAATTTGCTTGTAGTTTTTTTAATGGTTCCTGATTTTTTTACATGACATATTTACCCAGAAAAAAAGGCATATGATTTGAAAGAAGAATATCGGTATATGTGCATAAAAGAGCCACATAGCATTCATATATATATATATATATATATATATATATATATATATATATATATATGCATACATACACACATGTGTGTATATATGTATATATATACACACATGTGTGTGTGTTTGTGCGTGTATATATATAGGTATATTTTTTTCCTTTTTCTGCTACTGAACTTACCCAGACTCAGTGTCATCAAAGGGTGAAACCTTTGCCACCCAGTAAAGGAGAAAATCTAGTCGAGTTCCATAAAATCATCATCCTTCAAAAATATGTTGGAAGAATTGGTCTTCGATGTGATACAGTACTTACATCAATTCAGATGGCTCCACCAACAGACATAGCAAGATCTGAGCACATCCTAGGATATGCTCAGAAGTTGTCAACATTCATCACTTGGTTTCAGCAAAGTTGGTTACAAAATAAATGTCTGAAATGCTATTCCTCATTCTCCATCAGTGTCCACTACAGTTTCAGAGATGTGTTGGAGGAGGAGGTGAATGTAAGATGGGAAGGGGGAGGTAACACAATATCATTAATATTAGGCTTCATCTTTTAAAATTGGAAGGGATCTTTAAGATCATCTAGTTTGAACCCCTCATTTTGCAGATAATGACGTAACTGAGGTCCAGAGAATGGATGGATGGATGGATGGATGGATGGATGGATGGATGGGTGGATGGATGGATTGACAGATGGACATTAACCAAGCACTTGTGCCAAACATTGTGCTAAATGCTAAGGATACAAATAGAAAAAGCATGACAATCCCTTCCCTGAAGGAACTCATACTCTCTTTGGAGGAAAAACACACATGAAAGACAGTTCATCGCAGGGCAGATGGCAAGGCCCAGGAATACTGACTCTTTACAGTTGGATCAAATGATAGTGCCAGAGGTCAGGATGTAAAGGCCAGACAGATTGTAAGACCTGGAGAACCTTAGGATGTATTGGTAGAACAAATGATAAGTACTAGTGATCTGCCTTCTCACAGGAATAGAATTGATGATTCCCATCTCATCTCATCCTTGTGAGTAGTCAGCTCAAATATATTCTAGGCACCTTGTCCAGGGTCATCCGAGTGTTAAATCAAAACTGGAGTTTGAACCTGCATTCTTCTGATTCGCAATGCCAGCCATGCCTTTTTGCATAAGGCAACACTACTGTAATGGAGCAAAGTGCTGGAAACTTTTGATAAGGAACTCATTAAGATGATGGCCATTTTCCTTTGGAACATTTTTCCTAGTATGGGATTGTCCCTCCACTATTAGCCAGACTCCTAAACTTGGGAATTCCCTGATTCCAATGTTGTAACTTTATTCCCATATTTTTTTCTTTGACTTTACAAAGTCTGACAGACTGGGGCTGCAGTAATACACTTTTGATACGAGGTGCCAACTGACAGATAAGATACAGAATGAAAATTTTTTTGATAGTAGATTCAGATTAGAAGAATGAATTTGTTACCTGTTTTATCAGTTAGGAAATTCTGTTTGCTCAAAATGAGGTATAGCTATAGTTCTACCTTGGAAAAATTCTGTAGCTATTTCCTCCCCAAAATAAAACACCTGTAGTCTCAGTATGTGATTTTAGAAAATTAAAAAAGAATCCAGAGAATTTTGAAAGTAGGAGGCATTCGGTATTCAGGGAAGCTAAAGTATTGCAAACATCTTTTTTAGAGTAGATTTTCCCTGACCACTCCCTAACAAAGAAGGAGCAGAAAATGAATGGTTATTTTAATTTAGCTATATCTGATATAAACACACTTCTATTAAACCTAAGTAATTTTCCTGAGACTTACCCCTTTTGTAATTCAGATTACTAGTTTTTATGAGAGAAAAAAGCACAGGTGATGGAAACAAATGGACGATGTCCTAGAGTATGTGGTTCAGCTTTGTGTATGTGATGGAAATTCATCCTATAAATCATGGTGAACTTGTTTAGAGCCTCAACCAAAAAAATATACAACCTCCCAAAAACATCCCCTTAATTTTCTTTGTGTTTCCAAAAGGTCAAATGCTGCAAATACTGGCCAGATGACACAGAGATATATAAAGACATTAAAGTTACCCTAATAGAAACAGAACTTTTGGCAGAATATGTAATTCGAACATTTGCTGTGGAAAAGGTAAGTTTCGTTCTGTCTTGATCGAGCTGTAACATTGTAAAGATCAATTTTTGTTACAATATATTTATTAATTTCTGATTCATCTGGTATAATTTAAATATGATCCTACCAGAAAGCAAGAGGCTAACTTGAGGCCTTCTCTAGATCCCCTTCTACCTTGTACTTTTTGACAAGCTCAGTTCAGTTCCTTTTCATTATACAACAAGAACATTGGATTTGTAGTCAAGACACATGGGTTCAAATTATGGCTTGACTGGAGCCTAAATCATTTCATCTCTTGGCTTCTGTTTGCTCATTTGTAAAATGAAATGATGATACTTTCACTAAGTAACTTCTGGAAACTTTGTGACAAAAAAAACATATTTTATTAACCCTAAAATGCTATAGAAATGTTAGTTATTCTCATAGGATTCTACCTTTTGCAGCCAAGCTAAAAGGTAGATTTCGTTTATTTCCCTAGCTATATAGCTAGTGTGCATGGTCTGCTTTCTATTTATTTGTTTTTTATCTAGTTGGTGGTATCTTTCCCATTCAGAAATATGTTGGTGCATTTTCCTAATGCTCTTTGCCCACCATCATTAAAGGTGTAACAGAAAAGCACATCTACAAGCAGAGTTGAGAAGCATGTCTCTCTGTCTGGGATGCTTCTCTTTACTTTGATTATTTTCCGGTCTAGGTTCCAGTCCTAACTGTGGAATAGACAATGGAGTTCTGTTATATGGGGAATGCTGGATGTGACAACAGATTTTTTTTACTGTTATACCAATGTTCACTATTTGCAGTTTTTGCTTTGGTCTTTGACTTCAGTTGAAAGGCCTATTTAGCTTTGTCCTAGACACAGTCTTCAGGATGTTCCTACTGGAAGGTCATTCTGAACTGCCAAGATTCACACCCATAAAATTTAGAGCTAGAAGCAACCTTAGTAATTATCTGGTCCAACTCCCTCATTTTACAGATGACAAGTCTGAGACTCATAGAAATTCAGTAGTTGCCCAAGGTTACACAGGTAAAAAGTGGTGGAGTTAAGATTTGAACCTTTGGTCTTCTGACTTTAAATCCAGCATCCTGTCTACTACACCATAGGAACAATGATTTTGTCTCCCAATTTTTTGGATGAAGAACTACCACAGAGTTGAAGTTGAAGTGAAGTTCATGGAAATCACTAGTCATTTGACTCATTCTTTCCTTCTGTGACCTAAATTCTCACAGTAAGGGTTGGGGGGAGAGCACTCAAGATGCTCCATTGCTAACATGCAGGGAAGAAATTGACTTGCCATCATGCAGCATCTGCTCCTGGAATAATGGAACCTGATTGCTGAACTCCTTACAACAGTTTGTAGATCCATATTTTTTATAGACTCACAAGACTGAAAGGGATGTTTATTTTCATCTGTTATACATACTATTTAGATATTTTCATAATCTTTTTTTTTTAATAAGCAGACAGGATATTTGGAGACTTTAAAGAATGTGGAGTTCAGGTTGTCTCAGTTCTTACAGTTCCAGAGTTCATACTTTGATGTTAGCTTTTCCACTTCTTAGCCAGGATTGGAGAAAACACGTGGAGGATTTTTCTATGGCTCTTGGCAAGAGCATTCATGAATAACTGCATTAAAACAGATATGGATAAAAGACCCTAGATACTTTATTTTAAAAAATAACTCACCCAAGAACCATCACTTAAACATTGGTTTCTTTGAACAATAGCTTTCTAGTAAGCTGAGAATGTTGCTAGAGGGTTTGTTTGTTTCTTTTCCCTTTTTTCCTTTTTTTTAACCTTTTATTGTCCTCTTCTGCAGTCACAGCTGCACAGAAATGTTTCTGAACTACCCAGCTATTTTAGTCATTTTCTGAGCTCTCATAAAACTAAGTAAAGATAGAAAGAGGGAAAGGGAAGATTGAATTGGTCGTTAAAGTATTTGGGGAAATCAAAATAATATGTTAGTGGCTTTTTAAAGAGGTAGGGGGGGTGGCTGCCTTGGGCAATCGAAATCTTTATAGAAAACAAATCATTAGCACTTTGTGGAACCATTTGCTTATTTTACATCTTACTTCTCATTACACGAGAAAGGAAAGGCATACCTTTTATTTTAATTTCTGTAATTGTGATTCTGTTGGGGAAGATGGTGCAGCAGGGACACCCTAGGTGAAGCACTGCATTTGGGTTTTTTATTCTGCAAAGGAAGTAAAATTATTGTATTTTACAGTATATGCAGCCCTATTTTTTTGTCTGCCTATTAGTTCATAGGTTTTCATCTATCTAATGGAAGTAAAGACCCCAAACTAAACAAAATTTAAACCTTATATGAGACTGTTGTGTCTAGTGCAGTTTAAAGATGATTGTTTATTTTTAAGAAAGAAATCATTGGTTCTTTTTTTAAAGTGGTATTATTGGGCTTGGGGTTTTGTTTTAGGATGTCCCAGAAGTTTTAGTGCAGTTTTAAGACAGAAAATTTTATAACTTAAAACTGCACTAAAACTTCTGGGACATCCTGTATTTAAAATCTCTCCTAAACCTATTATGCTGTCCACAGACCCTGTCCCCTATTTACCTCTGAAGAAAAGAAAACTCAATAGTCCCACTAAAGCCCATCAACAAAGGATAGTAGCCTGATCTTACTGTTCCTAAAAGAGCAAGACTTCACTGGCCATTGCTCTACACAGAGTGAAAGAGCCCAGTGGCCCTCTCTTTTTCATTCTCTTCTAGTCTGTTCGTCTTCAAACATTATTACAAGAAGGGTTCCATAGGTTTCACCAGACTACCAAAGAGATCCATGACACAGAAAAGGTTAAGAATCCTTGGGATAAGGGGTGCTAACAGCATTTATGTTCTATCAACAGGAAAAATCAACTGATTTAGCCCTAAGCAAGAATAGTTACATAAAAGAGAAAGATACCAGACAGAACGATTTTTCTTCCCACTTCCACCATAGCAGCCCTGCCTTGCTTCTTTCTCCAGAGACTGTCTTATCCACAGTCTACTAATATTCCTGGGTTTCTGCCCACAGGGGCCAGTTTCTCTCTCCTGAGGTTTCTGTCTCTACCAACATGGTAGTGTACCAGTTTGGTAGGGGGTAATCTATTCCCACAGAGCCTTGGGTGGTGGCCAAGGGCAAAGGTAGTATTCTCATACTCTGTCTTGCAAACCTCTTCCCTTCTCTGACATGTCTACCTTCCCACTCAGCTACTTAAACAGTGAGTTACAGACCGGCAGAACTTAGCTAGCCTAGCCCTTGGACAAGAAGTATAGATTCGGTATTTAAAGCCTTCTCACAGCTTGGTAAAAATTCCAGAACTTACCCATTACAGTGTTATCTACATACTCTAATGAGGCAGTGGCATATGGCTTCAATGTAACCTCTTAAAAAACATTTTTAAAAACCAATATTTTCACAGAGAATCAAGACATCCATGTTCAGGGTATTTTAAGCTGAGTCATAATCACATACTCATAAGCAAATGTTTCCAATTGAAATGTATTCTTGTCTATCCAATCTTTCAAAGAACATGGTTCTTGTGGATTTCTCTTTTCAGTATACTAGTCATAGATATTAGCTGATGTAAAAATCCAACAGGAACAAAAAGATGGGGGTTTGTGCCATATAAAACTAAGTCCGTCCATCTCAATATTTTATAAGCATTATGGGCCCACATTATTCAAGTCTAAATGGATGGTTTAGTGATATTAAGTCAACTTTCAATAATAAAAGCATATGGAGAGAATACCAAGACACATGTGCCAATGAGCCTCTTTGCCGCTCCCACCCCTATTTCTAAATTGTCTATGATGGCCATATCAGAGTAGCATCTGTGGTTCCAAAACAAATCAGAAGCAAAAGCAAAAAGCAACTTATCACCAATGTCCAAGCTAGATCTAATTGGTGACAGCGACAGAATGGTTTTATACCCAGGAGGGCAAAGAGAATGGAGCTTTCATAGAATGTCAGTCTAGAGTAGCAGACCCAAGTCACCTTTGGATTATACTAGTTTTGAGTAAGAGAGATGCCCCCACAAAGTTTGGTAGAATCCCTTTGCTATTAGACAATATGCTCATGAATCAGTTCTTCTAATTATTTCTGTCTACTTGGAGAAAAGAACCTAATCTGGACAAACTGCTTCTAAAATTATATCTGCTAAGGGGAGAGAGGGGCAAAAGAAGAGAGGAATCATGGGTATCATAGGTTTTCTGGATGGTTTTACTCCTCATCTTTTTTTCTCTTAAAAGAAAAGGTGTTATAAGGATGATTCTGCAGGAGGAGGGAGAAAGAAGGACACAGGGAGAAATTTAAGCATTGTAAAAACAAAAAGAATCAATAAAAATATATTTTTTAAAGAAATCTGATAAAAAGAAAAACTGTTTCCAGTTTTTATATAGTGCCTATTCTGGTACTGAGTTTGCCCTTCAAAAATAGTGAGAAATTAAACGGTTGTTGTTTTATAACGTTTAAGCTTGACACATGTACTCTCTAGTGTGTGAGATATATGTGTGTATAAATAAACTCTGTTGTTCCTGAAACAAAACAAGAGCCTTCTCTTCACAGATCTTCTCATTTAGCTCACTGGTCTGCTTGAACACCATTAGAATAGACAGTGCCTGTTAGCTTATTTTTTCTGAGACGTGTGTGATGGCCTGCCTCCACACATACCTAACGTTTTGCCTTTGCTAAAGAGAGAAACCTGACAGACTGGGTTGCAATTTAGTAGGAAGATATGATATAATTTTCTGGTTAATGCTCCTGGTTCATTCAATGAACACTTGTTCAGTTCTCTCCTTCTTGTTGCACAAGTCTCTGTTGGATGCCATGATCCAAGGCAATAACTAGTCTAAAAAAGAGATTAAAAACCCATCCTCAAGGTGATTGCAGTTCAGTGATAGATGTCCTTCAAGTTGTCTCTTTCATAAAATCATGAAGTTGGAAGAGGCTGCCAGGGTCATCTAGTTCATCCTTACTCAAAGGAAGAAATCTCTACATCTCCAAAAGTAATCAAGTTTCTGAATACCTCTGATGGGGAGAAGGCAACTTATCTATATAGTACAGCACTGTGTTCTGTTCTACTGCCTGTATAGATGTGAGGTCCATTCCTCACCTGAATGCTAAATTCACTGAATAACCTGAAAAAAGATAGGAGACGATGCTTATTAAGAAGGTACTACTGCTGCTGCTACTACTACCACTACTGCAACCACCACCATCACCACCAAAAAAGGAAGGAAATCTGTCTTGTTTGAATTGATTATGTAAGTTGATGTTCTGCAAACATTCCACCTTCCAAAGAAGCTTGCCAACACCTGTATAAGAAGCTTTCTAATTATTAATCAAAATAAGAATCAATTTCTTCCCCTCACATTTATTAGTTCTTCAGCAGGTTCTGTTACTTGTACTCTAACTTGACAACTCAGGCAACCTTGCAATTCCCATGTTTGTTTATTTTTGCTTACTACCATTTCTTTTTTCTTTTTCCTCCCACCACTATCAAACTGATGGCAGAGAGGAGTTCATGAAATCCGAGAAATTAGACAGTTTCACTTCACAGGATGGCCAGATCATGGAGTGCCATACCATGCAACAGGATTGCTTGGGTTTGTCCGACAGGTCAAGTCCAAGAGTCCTCCTAATGCAGGCCCATTGGTTGTCCATTGCAGGTAAATAGAAATTTCTAGGTAATAGTGGGTTGGGAATTTTTTTGGTTTGGGTTTTTCTTTTCTTTTATGTAAAACATGGTAGCCCCCTTTTCCCATACTAACAGGCTCTTTGCTCTTTTCCAGTGCCGGTGCTGGTAGAACTGGTTGTTTCATTGTCATTGACATCATGCTAGACATGGCAGAACGAGAAGGTGTAGTAGATATTTATAACTGCGTCAGAGAGCTACGGTCTCGGAGAGTCAACATGGTGCAAACAGAGGTACCGTCAAGACAATTTACATATACCCTGGAAAAATTAAAAAAAAAAAACAAACCGTAGCTGGTGTTCTTCTTCCAAATCTCTATGGGGGGGAAAAAGACCCAAGCCTAACTGCTCCCATTCTTTCCCTTTGTAAACATTAAAAGAGGGTCCATGAATACAGATAGCTGGGAATAAAGGTTCATAATCACAGGGCATAACCTAGTATTGTCATACATGTCATAGCTAAGTGGTGCAGTGGATAGAGCCTTGGCTCTGGAGTGAGGAAGACCTGGCCTAGCTAGCCATGTAACTTTGGGCTAATTATCTGAGCTGTTTGCCTCAGTTTCCCCATCTGCAGAATGGTGATAATAGCATCTACCTTCCAAGATTGTTTTAAGAATATTTTAAAAGCATTTTACAAACCTTAAAGCAATATATAAATGCTGTCTCATTATTGTCATATGACTTCCTTGTCAAGTAAATAGGTGTCCCTGTTCAAGCACATAGTATATTCATTTCCTTTGTTACTTTTAGAATAGCTAGTAACTAAAGGCAGACTGACCCAGACAATTGGGCATGTGGCCAGTAGCTTCCAGCGGAAACATATACTTGATGTACTTCTCCAGAGCTTGTGGAGAACAGAAAAGACCTGTCATCCCTAAAACCACACTTCCTGGCCTGGCATAGGAATGTGTCTGGTTTGTGGAGGTCATCCAAGCTTGCTTAGCTATAAAATTAAATGCAAGGTGCCTGGGGCAGTTACATTTTAGAGATAAAGGACTCAGCTCACGTCCCCTAGCAAATGCAAATTTGCATTAATCATTTTATCTTATCAACTGTGATTCAGGACACTTGGAAATTACCCTGTAAAATGGCTTTGAATTGCACTGAGTTTCAAGGAAACCCAAATTTCCTTGTAAAACTAACATAAAGAATACTAGGTAGAGACGTTAAATGCTACTCTTTCCAGCCTATTTTTTAGAGTGATGATTATCTTTTTTTTTAAAGGTAAGTGTCATGTAGTAGATGCAAGAAAATTTGGAAAAGGCAGAATCCTATTTATGTGCAGGGACTTTTAAAAAGTAACGGGAAACTATCCTAAAAGTCAGTGCAATAAACCATTAATTTGGACAAATGGAAGTCCAAATCAGTGTAGTCCAAACTGTAGAATATATTTTTAAAGAATCAGACTATTGGTGATTTAAAGTCTGTAAACAAGATGCTTCCACATAAAAGTCATGACCTACCTGCTTTAATGAACACGTTAGCATTGTCATCACATTAATTGACATTTATAGATGAATGTTGCCAAATGCCAAAAACAGATTGGAACCCTTCTCAGAATGTCTTCAAATGCATCAAATAAAAGTTCATGAGATTATCAAAGAAACCCACAGTTATATTGAAATACAATTATCAAAGTTCTGGGTTTTTTTTCCTAAGTTCACAGACCCCAAGTTTAGAACATCTCTCTAAACAATGTTTCTGTCTTCTAAGAATTCTTGTTTTAAAGATGATTCTAACTTTTCTTTCTTCTTTAGCTACATTGCATTATCTTTTTTCCCCATTACTGACTATCTGATTTAATCCACTCTATCAGGAGCAGTATGTATTTATCCATGATGCCATCCTGGAAGCCTGTCTTTGTGGAGATACATCTGTCCCAGCTTCGCAGGTTAGGTCTTTATACCATGAAATGAATAAGCTGGACCCTCAGACCAACTCAAGCCAGATCAAGGAAGAATTTCGGGTAAGCCACCTATGCTTTAGTGGGTTCCTTCCTTGCCCCCTCCCAAGGAACATCCCAAAATCTGATTAATGGAAGACTCCCTTGCACCTTTAGTTCTTGGTCCACTTGACCAATAGAATCAGTTTTTCTTCTGGAAGGAAAAGGTCATGCAATAGATGCCCTTGTTGATGCGAGAGCAGTGCCATGCACTTGATGGGTCCTAATTGATACTTAGTGCTGCCAACTGATGTTGCAGCCTAGGTCCTTGATTTCTTTCCACATTTTCTTCCTCCTATTGGACAGAACCCTGCTCAAATATACTTGAACCTCTGGGCAAACTGTGTTCCGCAGACTCTAAACTAATGACCATTTGTCCAGCTCTAGCCACTCTATAAACTGAATCAAGTCAGGATCCACCACAGTGACCTAAGCTGGTCCCCACTCCTGGTATCACTGAGCATTATCATGGAAATTTAAGAAATACAGAGGGTGTTAGAAAGAAAAGTTTGATCCTAGGTACTTATCTGTCTATATCTACCTCATTTTTGTCTTTATATATCCAGTGCTTAGCAAATAAATGCTTAATAAATGTTTCCATTCATTCATTTTTGTTTTCTTTTTTTTTAAATTTTCAAATGAAACAGTGATTTTCTGTTTCACAGTTTGCTATTGTAAAAGTATATAATAAATTCATTATGCTACTGTCAAATATGTTTGTTTCCCTCTAAATTCCTTTCTGTGCCCTTCTATGCATTTTCTTTTAAATTATTTTTAAGTGCTTTTAAAATGTATAAGTGTTTTTAAATTCTTTAAATAACCTTTTTTCTTCTTATCAATGGTATCACTAACCTTCCCCTCTCCCTATTCACAAAACAATCTAATTGAAAAAAGCAAAACTCATTTAATAAGCATTTTTCAAATAAAACATTCATAAATGGGTATACATTTTATGTGTGTTACATGTGTGTAAACATTACAAATATACAAAATATGTGTAGACACACACATATATACATATGTGTGTGTATATATATGTATGAGTATATTTATTTTGGACTTATTTTAACATCAAATTCAGCATTAATCTACTATGCAGCTGATATTTTCCTAAATGTCTGTTTCTTTGGTAATATAGACTCTAAATATGGTGACTCCAACTTTACGTGTGGAAGACTGCAGTATAGCACTTCTACCCCGAAACCATGAGAAAAACAGATGCATGGATATCCTACCCCCAGACCGATGCCTGCCCTTCCTTATCACAATTGATGGAGAGAGCAGCAACTACATCAACGCAGCTCTGATGGATGTAAGCCCTTATCTGTAGGAAAGAAGGAAAAAAGGAGGGAGAGAGGGAAGGAAGAAAGAAAGAAGGGAGGGAAGGAACTTTTACCAAACCAGGAGCTACAAGAACAGGATGAAAAAGAGGTTTTTTCCATTTGTTCTGTTTTTTCCCCTGAAGACACAAAATATTTTTTAACTGATAAATTCAAGATTCCACGTATCAGTTATATCAAGGCCAAGGTTGTCCAGTCCCTTAGAGACAGCCAGTCCTGAAGGGCTGATAAATGAAACTTGTCTAAGCCACTTTTTCTCACACTTGCATGTTTAACTATCCAGCATAAGAGTGATAGATACCTATTAAATCACAGGCATCACAATAGGATAATGTGGTTTGCAGGATTATTTCAGTTCTTTTTCCTTTAATTTGGACAGTAATTAACAGAGATTGGGGGGCAGGGAGATGGAGATGGCCTGTCAGTACAGTACACAACCCATTACTTCTAACTGAATGAACATTTGCTGTTCTGTGATGAAAAAGTGAATGAATATTTATTTTTTAGTGCTGCTTTGGCAATTTTAATACTATTGATATGATATCAGTAAAAAAAGGGCACTTAAACTTGCTTTAAGCTCTCCAGAGCTATAAAGAGCATCTGTAACATTTTATAGCTGAAGTAACTAAAACTCTCACACATACAAATGACAAGAAAACAAATTTTTAAGAGAAGTGAGTATATTCTAACTATGCTTTCTTTGTGTTTAAAAAAAGATAAAGTTAAAAGTTGTGCCTTAAAATGATTTATTGTACATTCTCTGAATGTTGGCTTTTCAATAAGAACATTATCACCGCTCACCTGTAATAGTGACCAAAGTGAATGCCCCTCCTCCCTCCAGTTTTCTTCTGGTGATTCTGCACTTCAATCTCCACTGTGTGCCACTGTCAGATGAAATCTTTTAAATGCACAGCTCTGATCACTCGATTCATTGTCATGTCACTGTAAGTCATTCTATTGCTCAAAGACATTCCTCATTGACAGTCCAGACTGGCTAATTAGTTTGCCATTTAAGATCCTTTACAGTCTGATTTCCTCTGACCTTTGCAGCTTTACCTTATCTTAAGTCATCCTGGAGTATTCCATATTCCAGTCAAAATTCTCTTCTTGCTGTCCCCTCAAACTCATCCGGGGTTTCCTGGGTTTCTTCCTTTATTCACGATGGTATGGGCACGAGTTGAGTTTTTATTTTCTCATCTCTCCCACTGAAATTTACACCTTCTTGAGGACCAGGGTCTAATCCTACCTCTTAGGTGAAAACTTCCCTGACTCCCTGTAACTAGAAAGAATCTCTCCATCCCCTGAACTCATAGTTCCTTCATAACTGTGACACGCATATATTTTATTTTGTATTCTAGTTATTTAGTTCAATAAGCATTTGTTAAGAGCCTACTGTGTGCTAGGCTATGGACATGCAAAAACAAAAAGCGAAATAGTTTTTGCCCTCAAGGGCCTTACAGGCTTACTGAGGGAGAAAGTCATTCTGAGAATCAAATGAGATAATATTTGTAAAGTGCTTAGCACAGTGCTTGGCACATAGTAGGTGCTTAATAAATGCTTATGCCCTTCTCCCATCCTTTATTTTTGTAAACTTCCAGATGTCAGTGAATAGAGTGTTGCACTTGGAATTTGAAAGACCTGAATTCAAAACTGGCCTCAGGCTCTTACTGGCTGTGTGACCATAGACAAGTCACTTAAACAATAGCACCCCAGCTTTCCTATCTGTTAAATGCAGACAATAACAGCACCTACCTTCTAGGGTTATGCATTGTTATTATTAACCTCTCTCTGTCTCAGTAGCCTTCTCTGTAGATTGGACTTGATGGTTTCAAAGGTCCCTAAATCTATGGTTCTATGTTTATTGGATGAATGAATGATTATCTAAGAGTTTTAAAAGAGATGGATTGTTAAGCTTCCTATTTTTTTATTGAGAAAGAGCTTTTTATTATGGTGAACTTTCAGAGAAATAAACCAAGGCTGGAATAGCTATTGATAATGGTGATATGACTCAATAAACATTAAATGCATGGAATGTTTTCCACCCATGTGCCTGTTATCAAATATGCTGTAGCATTAGGGTGATTTACCAAGGTAAGGCTGTGGTGTATTTACAAGCATGACTGCCAGCTAAATGGATCAACCTCTTTTCTTTCACGTTTTTCGAAGTTTATTGACTTGAACTTTTTCTCTGTTTGCTTTTTGCAGAGCTATAAACAGCCTTCAGCGTTTATAGTCACCCAGCATCCTTTACCAAACACAGTCAAAGACTTCTGGAGACTGGTCTTGGACTATCACTGTACATCTGTAGTCATGCTAAATGATGTGGATCCAGCCCAGGTAAGTTCCAACAGCCATTTTCACTAAGGCTGGGATCAGGGGCAGCAAGGGCTGCATTAGTTGGTTTATCATGTTTGAGACAGCATAGTCTAGCATGGGTAGTAAACATCAGGTCGAGAGTCGAGGATCTGGGAGCTGTGAAGCAGAGGAATACTGTTAAGAATAAGGCAAGTATCCAGTTTGAGAAAGCGAACAAATTAAAACTAAATTAGGAAAGGTAAAATGAAGGTAGGGAAAGACTTGAGTCAGAAACCAGGAATATAGGACAAGACCCCTGGGGATGTATGTATCAGAAGGCGGGACACTGTGGTTGACTCCAATGCTGTCAGGAGCCAGGAATTGAAAGAACAAAGTAACACAAATTGAAAAATAAATACAGGGTGCCAATAATTTAAAACAAAAAACCAGGTAGCTATTTGCCTTAATATGTGTCTTGTTTCAGCAAAGACCAAGCACCTAATATAGCTATCCGAGGTTTGCATGTGGAAATAAATGAGACCACCAGGCAGGAAGGTGAAGGATGTAAAGGAAGAATGTAATTCCTAACTTGGGGTGCCATGCTCCTCTGGGAGATACATAGGTCTGAATTAATCAAAGGATCTGTCTTCAAAATGCTCCCCTGCCCTTTACTGCCTATATGACGGTAGGCAAGTCACCTTCCTAAGCTTCAGTTTCCCTCCCTTTAAAATGAGGACTAGACCCTTAAAGTCCCTTCTGGCTCAAAAACCTATTGATTATCCATGATCCTAGTTGTGAGGTAGAGCACTTAAGTAGGGCAAGGTGAGAGAGGTCTTCCCTTCCTCCAATTCTTGTTTGATGGGTTTCTATCTGCCCCTTTGCTGGGACATTAAAGTCACTTCTCCAGTTATTTCTCACTGTTCCCATTATGTTACATTTCTAATGCTCTGTGTTGCAAGCTAGTTAATGAAACTTTAACAATAATCCTTGTATTTGTATAGTTCTTTTTGTTTAAGAAGCTTAAATGTTTTATAGTCCCTCTCCCATAGATTCTCTCGGTAGGGTAGACTTCCCCCATTTGTAAAGACAGTCAGACACTGAGACTCACAAGGATTAAAGAATTTGTCCAGAGTAACGTCTGAAGGTAGAGCCCACAGTCCTAATTCCTCAGCTCATGTTTCTTTGGGTTAAATTGCCCTAACTCTGAAAACTTCCCCCACCTCTTCCCTCCCATCCATTTTCCACCCTTAGTAATAGTCACATAGGGAAACATACTTGTTTTATTTATTTATGACCTTGGGTAAGTCACTAAATCCTCTGAGTCTCAGCTTCCCCGTCTGTGAAGTGGGAACGATAATACCTGTACAACCTATCTTGAAGAGTTGTTTTCAGCAAGTGTTATTAAGCGCCAAAGAAAGACTATTCCTGCCTTCAAAGAGCTTATATTCTAGGAGATAAAGATAACATAAAAAAGAAAGTTGAAAGGGGAGGAGGCATGGGAAATGCTCAGGAACTATGGTGGGGAAGAAATCCGAAGAGTCAGGAGCTGAGTTAAAAGGGAACGTGGCTGGCCTGGGCCCTTCCTAAAAACGAAAGTTCTAAGAGAAACTAATCAATCAAAGTAGATAACAGATATAAAGGATATTATAAAGCAGTATATAAATTTCATATAAAGGTAGTATATAAATGGAAAGAGCACTGGACCTCATGTCCCCAGACTCTGGCTCCAGTCCCATGATTGACCTGGGAACATCACCTCCCTGAGATTTATTTTCCTCAGGCAGTGGAGGAATCTGTGATCCTAACCCTAGCGCTGTCTATTTTGCACAGTTCTTCTAAGAATCAAGGGATACATAAGTGCTTTGCTGACCACCTGCAAAGGCATTATCAATACTATTTGTTTAGAATGATTCCTTTTTTTGACTGGCACAAATTCTAAAATATATTAGAACATTGCTTTCTATCCAAGTCAATTAAAAAGAAAAGACTTGGAGTCTTTGACATTCTCTTTAGAACAGGTATCTGACTTCTAGGCATTCATCCTAGGCGCTAAATGTCTGAGCCCGTAACACTCATCACCTACTCAAGGAATGTTAGGGGAAGAGAAAAGAACTTCAAACTTGTATTCAGGACACAGAGGTGATTTTCAGAACGTAGGAAAAGAGACTCTGGGGAGTCAGTCTTTTAGGAAATGCTAAATAGAGCATTTGAACTTAAAAGCTATTGCAATTGTACAAGAATAGCTCTTGACTCCTTTAAGTATTTATAGGTCCAGTTCATGGAAGTGTTATGCACCATTAAAGCCATTTTCTACACAGTTTACTTGGGCAAAGCATGGAATGCAGTATGTCAAGAGCCAAACCCCAACTTAGGAAACTCATATTTCTCCACTATGAGTAAAAGACAGGCTTTTGATTAGGAAGCTGAACCGAGAGAGCATCAAAACCAGCCCCATCAACAGAAAACCAGGCAGAACAGCTGAAATGTGCATCACTGTCTCAATACCCTGTCATGATGCCTATTAATTTTAACAGTTGGTATGCTGGGGTATCAAAAAGAGAAAAAAAAATCAGCATACTGTAGTTCTTACATGGCAGCTTTACAAATGGATGGAAATAGTGTTTAAAATAAGTAAATACAGTTTTTTTGTCATTGTAAACTGTTGCAGCACAAAAGTTACAACTATAACAACAAAAGGTATTTTTCATTTTCATTCTCAATCAGTAAATCTAAGGCTTTCCTTTGACTACAGTGGATAGATATGTGCCAGGTGGTCCATTTTTGCATATAATATATAAGATTAAAATTGACTTTGTTTACTCTGAAGAAAAATTGTCTAGACCCTATGATAAATAGCATCCATTTTAAAGATTCAACTGGCATGTTCTATAAAAGTATGAAGACCTTCATTGTTTGCTAAACATGTTTTATCTGAGACTACTTAATATGCTTTGTAACCCAGCTGCCACAAACACAGGCTATAAAATAAGACTTTTAGATTTACCTTCCCTATCTCCACACCTCAAAAAAAATTATTTAGATGTCATAAGATAAAGGTTAATGAAAGCCCTACAAGAGCCACTGGCATGCATTATTTCAAAATTCAGATATCGAAATTCAGATTTTATGTCATAATCATCTCTGAGAATTCCAGGCAATACCTTTTCACATTTCCCTTGCTTGGAGGAGGTCAATGGGACCCTGGACTGGTAGCTTCCTTTCCCAGAGGCAGTTCTGTGGACCTGGAGTCATAAAGTCTTGAGTTTAAATCCAACCTTGAGATGCCTCTTAGCTGTTTGACCCTGGACAAGTCACTTCACCTCTGCCTGCCTCAGTTTCTTCAACTGTAAAATGGGAATCATAATATTACCTATTTCATAGGATTGTTATAAGGATCAGAGGATGCAATATTTGTAAAGCACTTGACCTAGTGTCTGGAAGACAGTAAGTGCTTAGCAAGTGCTTACTTAACTTCTTTGAGTCTCATCTATTAGTGAAGCCTTTGAAAAACCTCAGTCTCCCCACACAAGCCATTCCATACTGAATTCATCAACGCTTTAGATTTAGGCAAAGAAATAGACTTCTAAGTGTAACCTCAGAGATTAGTTTTCCAAACCTTTACAAATGGTATTTTTAGCTTAAAGCTACTTCCAAGGTGGCATTGTTGGGTAGGCACTGCCATGCTCCTGTAACTACGCAGATATGGATCTAGGAAGACTTTGACCTGCTCATAAATGTGCCCAGAAGTCATTACTGACTTTGAACCTTGTTAAAAAATAATAATCCTTCCCCAAAATAATCATCAGTTACGGTGCTGTCCCTACCGGGAGTGCAGAGGCTTTGTGGTTAAAAGGTATGTGTGGGTCTCTAAGGTCTTTTAAATATTGTAATTGAAGGCACCGGGAACTCCCCAGAGCTAGATAGGAGCTTCTATTAGCATGCAAATGTATTGGGGATCCCTGGATAGAAATACTGTTAAGAGATATAGTGGCCCAGCTGGGAGGATAGAGTTGTAGAGTGCTAAAGGATTCTTGTGGAGAAAAAGAAGAGAGGTGGAAAGAATCTATGGAGAAGAGGAATAAGATGGGTGGGATACAGGAAATCCAGGATGTGGTTAGGCAGAGCTTAGAGGCTTACAGAATTGCCTTTGAGCAGGTCAGAGAAAAGACCACTTGGTCTTTGGAACTGCCTTCAGGAAACTACATGTGTTAATTGGTTTAGTGGATGGCTGCTAGGAGAACTGTTTTGACTGAGGGTGGTGCTGGGGTCTAGGCTGAAACAGACCTTTCTTCTCCAAAGATCACATACTAGTTAGCAGTAATCGCTCAGCAAGGGCAAGATAGGGAAAGAAAGATACGTAGGTATGAAGAATCATAACTCCAAATATCAGAGTCTAACAGGGGATTAAAGGTCTTTGAACAGAAGGTTGCTACATGGTGTGGTAGCAAGGAGTTATTTTCTGTTTTAAACCAAGATGGAAATTCTGCTTTATTCACTCACAAGCCCTGTGACCTTGACTAAGTCACTTAATTCTGCTCGCCTCAGTTTCCTCGTCTGTAAAATGAGCTGGAGAAGGAAATTACAAACCACTCCAGTATCTGCCAAAAAAAATCCCAAATGGGGTCACGAGGAGTCGGATGCAACTGAAATAACTGAACAACCAAACGGAAGAAATCAATTCTATTGAAATAGTTGTCAAACCATTGTAATAAAAAAACTTTTAGGGTTAAATGTTTTCAAAAATGTTTTAAAGTCCACAGACCCCAGGTTCAGAACCTGGTGAAGGTTTCTGATCTGTGTTGTCAGAGAAGATGCTACCAATGACAAAATTTCACCTCTTTGAACTATTCCGTAAGCATATGGAATTCCATAAGAACACATGGACAACTCTCAATGACATGGTGAAATTAAATTGAGCACTTTGTATCATCCTTGTATGGGACTTCAGAGGACAAGATGGGCAAACCTGGGATTGTGAATAAGAGGCAAAAGAAACACTTTTTCTCTTAAAAGAAAAATCTCCTTTTTAAGTCTTGGGTGAAGCAGCAGAGTCCATGCTGCCATATAGTATGGACCTTTATAAAAACTGAGAAACACTGGGGGAATTGCATATGTTTGTTTTTCTTTTTATTCAGTCCTTGAACTGACTCAGTAGAGGGAAGGGTAGTAGATACAAGTAGATGCAATTTTAATCTTTCAGAAGGAAAATAATAAGGGAAGCTTAGCCCTGCATTATATGGCCCAAGTGACTTGCTCAAATCCAAAACCTGTTGCCTGGGTAAAACACCTCCTCTCATATTCTCATCTCACCCTAGAGCAGAGTCCAGTAAACAGTGTTCTCTGAAGATTCGGGGCATCCACAAGTCATCACGCTACATCGCAGATTTGATCTATAGAGATAAGATTACTTTGAAAGCTCAGATCAAGCCAGAATTCCAGTCTTATCCTGCAATAGATATAAATCCACAGATAATCTCAGAATAACTTGAGTCTTCTGGGTATCTCCCAGCCTGAGAACTGCTTTTAATTGTTGTCTACAAATGTAGACAACATTATAACATCAGGTGCTTGGGTAGAGGTAACAAGGTGGCATAGTGGAGAAAGCACTGGGCCTGGAGCCAGGAAGATCTGAGTTCAAATCCAGCCTCAGACACTTGCTGGCTGTGTAGCCCTGGGCGAGCCATGTCACCAGTTTGCTTAATTCCCTCATTGGTAAAATGGAAATAATAATAGTAGCAGCAACTTCTCAGTGTTGTTGTAAGGACCAAGTAAGATGGGCAGCACATGGCAAATGCTGTGTAAATGGTAGCTATTATTCTCAGTGTTGTGCAGTCATTTCAGTTGTGTGCAACTCTTTGTGACCCCATTTGGGGTTTTCTTGGCAGTGATACTGGAATGGTCTGCCATTATAGATGAGGAGCTGAGGCAAGCAAGGTTAAGTGATTTGCCCGGGGTCACGCAGCGAGAACATGTTTGAGACCAGATTTGAACTTAGGAAGATAATGAGTCTTCCTGACTTCAGGGCAGCACTCTATCCACCAAGCCACCTAGTTGTCAATATTATTATTAAAAATGCGACCTATGCCCACTGTACCTCCCAGTCTTAGTTAGAACTGGACTTACCTTCTGCATGGCAGGGAGTAATGTTCACTGGGTTGTATTTTTCCATTTAAGATTTTCATCCCAAAGTAGATCTAGCTTCCTTATGAATGAATGAATGGATGAATGAATGAATGAAAAGCATTTATTGAGCACTTACGCTCTAAGAAGGAGTTGCAGCATGTCACAATTTAGGGATGTGAACTGACTATTCCAAATGAATCCCAATCCAAAGGATTTGTTAGAGATTAGAGTACCCGATGAGAGAGATTTAATTACCATTCATTTCAAAGTCATATGGAGATAGTCTGAAGCCAGATGTTCTCTAAGGACTAGGGCCCATCAGCAACGTGAAAGAGAGAATCAGTCCTGCTTTTTAGAACCAAGTGAGAGAGAATTAACTCCATTTAAATGATGCTTTAGAGATTAAGGAACAGGAGTGTTTCTCCTATGGGGACCTTCCTCCAAAGCCACCAGAGTGAAATTTATCTTAAAATTCATTAATCTCATATTTCTACACATTTGAATCCAGCTATGTCCCCAGTACTGGCCAGAAAATGGAGTGCACAGACATGGCCCCATCCAAGTAGAATTTGTCTCTGCTGATTTAGAAGAGGACATCATCAGTCGAATATTCCGAATTTATAATGCATCCAGGGTAAGGATCATGTCCAGCTTGACCTACCTCACTTTAGGTATAGAAGGCAAAAATCTGTTTTGTTTTTTCTGATAAGTAGAGAAAGATTTGATTGAAACCTGCCACAAGGTTTAATCTGGATTAAAAATTAATGCAATATTGATTTCAAATAACTAAACAAAATAATTTTCTCCTTATATAAAATGCAGAGATAAGTGTCTCTGACCTGCTTCACACCCCTCATGCATAGGTCCTCAATTTATAACTTATTCTTTCCCTTCAGCTCACTTGTGATTAAAATAAGATCATTTTTCTGACCCATGGACAATCTGTTAAATCCTTATTCCTTGACATTTTGCTTTGGGTCCTTGCAGGAGTGCAAGTATTTTGCTCCACTCTTATTTTCCCGGCCTGTCATTTAAAGCACCTAGTTCTTTATAACACAAGATTAAAAATCATAACTCTCCAGACCAGTAGACACTGTCTTGGTTATTTATAGGCAGTGTCTGATTTAATAATGTTTCACTTTGATAAAAAGATTAAATAAGGGAAATCAACCCATTGGAATTCAAAGTAAAGAGTACCTATTTCTCCATGGTTGTCATCTGATTTTCCACAGCCTCAAGATGGATACCGAATGGTACAGCAATTCCAGTTCTTGGGCTGGCCAATGTATAGGGATACACCAGTGTCCAAACGCTCCTTCTTGAAGCTCATACGCCAAGTGGAAAAGTGGCAAGAAGAGTATAATGGTGGTGAAGGACGGACAGTTGTGCATTGTTTGTAAGTATGGAGAACAGAGGTTCTGAAGGAAGGAGGGAGTGAAGGAAGGAGGGAGGAAAGATGGAAGGGAGGAAGGAAGGCAGGAAGGAAGGAAGGTAGGTAGGTAAGTCGGTCTCTCTGCCAGGACCTTTGGAAATATTAAACAGCAAATCTGAAAGACATATCTGTTTCCATCTTTATTGGTCTTTTACCCCCGTTAAGGACTTATTTTTATATGAAGACGTACCCTGAGAGAGTCAGCTGTAGGCAGGTGGCTGTGCTTAGCACTACTGATAATAATTCATAATAACTCACGTTTATTTAGAATTTCAGGGCTTTCAGAGCATTTTACATATATTATCTCATACTTGAAGCTCATCTGCCCGACAAAGTAATGGCAAAAAGAGTGTAATGACTGTGTTAAATAACCCGCTCCAGGTCACGCCATGACCAAGTGCCTGAGTTGGACCTGAACCTAGGTCTTCCTGATGGCAAATCCAGCCTTTAATGGGAAAGCAGCATGATATGATGAAAGGGGCAGCATGTGATGCTGCAAGTGGACAGTTTCTGCTCAGCAATGTTAACGGCATGGTTGCTGCCTAGTACGCTCTGAAAGCTCTCTCCAAAGCCGATGTAATATTGTGGCTCCTATTAGTATTAACAAAGATAATCACCACCTTGCTTTTGTCTACTTCTCATTTATTATCTCATTGGAGATAATATGTAGCTAGCCAACCAGCTGTCATTTGGAGCATTTGTGGAAACTTCAACAACCAGATAGCTTTAGTTTTCGTTGCTTTCTCAATGGAAAGCAGTTAGAAATGCACAATGGAGCTTCCTACTGACCTGAAGTATAAATGCAGTTGATCTGGTGTTAGAGTTGGTCCTAGGCAAAATCACAAGGTAACAATGCAGCTTCCTTCCCCCCAACACTCCCAGATTCCCAGGACCTCTATGGAGTCCCTGACAGTGCCCAGATGTGTTTCTTCCCCCCTTTTTTTCATCCTTATCCAGAGGTAGTTCATGTATACTCCATTCCAAAAGGGGTTACTTTCATCTAGTTGTCCCCTCAGAATCTAGTTCAAAGCATTCCACTGATTCAGGCACTCAGACCAGCGTACAGATCGCATCGCATTATTTTACAGGCAATTCCATCAATGACTTCAAAAGATGGTGTAAATAAACAGCAGTTATTGAATTTCCTTTTCCTCTCTAAAGGGAATCTTCTCCCTAGGAACTATGCCCCTCCTCACTGACCTTTGTTTTATAAAGAAGTTCAACACTTCTCAGAAATCTGGAAGAACCCTGGAGCCCCCAGTCCCTAGCACCAGTACTCATACCATATACTATAATGAAAAGACTCCTGGCTAAGGGCCTTGGCTTTTTCATCTTTAAAATGAGGAACTAACTGGCCAAGGAAGTTTAATGATAACAGATGAGTTCCTTCTAGGTTTAGACATTTGGTCTAAAGACCTTCCCATTTATAAGCTTACCATAAGCATTAAGAAGCAACTGAAACTTAAAGGGACAGTGGGAGTGAACTTATGATGACGTACTATCCAGGTCACTCAAATTTTAGAGGGACAATAATTTTATCATCTATACCAAGGTTGAAAAAAAATAATAAGAGAAAAGGTTTGGGAGAAAGAGATAATCTACATAGAGGAGTACAAGATATAGAGCTGGACAGGACCTTAGAGATTATCCAGTCTAGCCAGGGGTTCTTAATCTTGGGTGGATGGACCCTATGGAAAGATTTCAAGAAGTCATACTTGGTTAGCAATATTCTGATAACTATATTTCAATAAAATTGGTTTCTTTTTTAATTCTGTGTATTGTGTCATGCATTTAAAAACATTCTTCTGAGAAGGGACCTATAGACTGCTACAGACTGCCAAAGGGGTCTGTCCCATAGAGAAGGTTAATAATCCCCTCATTAATCCAACATCAGTGACAGATTTTGAACATAATAATGCCCAAAGAGGTTCAACGATCTCCCCTAGATTTAAACCAAAAGGTTCCTGATAAGACTTAAACCAAGTATCTTGATTCCAACTCTTGCACTCTTTCTTACCACATCACCTGTTGATCAAGTAGAACATGTATGTGAATTGTATACATACCCTTCAGAAACAACATAAGTGTCTTTGAATCAGAAAACTGACCCTCAACCTGTTTGAAAGTTTTTATCTCCTAGCTTCAAAGAAATCACAATGAGAAATACTTTCATTATATAGTAGCCTAAACCTGTGCCAGTTGAAATGTATATAAATAAGTTTTCTTTATCAACTTCTTAAGAAACCAGTTTACATTGGTGTTCCCTAAAACTGGGAATTAAAGAAAGGACACATCTAAGAGGAATGAGAGGGGGGAGAAAACCACCTCCCTGGCATGTTTCCCATCCTTTCTTCTCTCCAAGGTAAAAAGCATGACATTCAGGATAGTGTACCTCCACCTTATGTTCAGAGAGAACTCACCCAAAGATAGAAACCACCAAGTGATCTGCATTGAATTGCCTTTAAGAGTTCAGGGATAGATACATGGGTAGGAAGACCTCAGATTCGGCAGCTCTCTTAGGCACGGAAGCAAGCCCATATCCAGTCTCCTTCTTCAGCTTCTTTTGCTAACCAGCTCTTTGGGTTCCATGTCATCATGGCCTCATATTATCCTGATACAAAAGTGGGCAAGGGTCCAGGCTCTTTCAGATATCCACTCACAGGTGAGCTGTGTACCAAATATTGTGGAGAATTCACCCCATTATCTCTAATTAGAAGTAATGGCCTGGGTGGAGAATTCACCCTAGCTCAAGAGGCGGTCATAATTATTGGCTCACCAGTGTTTGACTATTTCCATAGGCTGCCCAACCCATCTAGGAGGAAAAGGCAATCAAGTTCTTTTATTCCCTTTATTCCAGGAATGGAGGTGGCCGCAGTGGGACTTTCTGTGCAATCAGCATTGTTTGTGAAATGCTCCGGCACCGGAGGGCAGTTGACGTCTTCCATGCTGTGAAGACCCTGAGGAACAATAAACCGAACATGGTGGACCTTCTGGTAGGCTCCAACTGTCCTGTTAAATCGAAAATTTCCCCTATTATCAGCCAGTCCCTGAGATCTCTAGGCTTTTGCTCAAAGGAAGAGTCATTTTCAAAAGCATAATGTAATCATTTCACTTGTAATGGCTTTTCTTTTTTTCCCTTTAAAAAAAAAATCTACTTCTTCCCAGGGAGACTTTGTCTCAGCTTGTTTGAAATTTGGAAATAGTTTGAAATCGCAAGTGAACATCCTTATTAATTTCCCTTCCTGGCAGTGCCATCCATGTGGAGAGCAGTCCTAGCACAGAAGAAATAATCGTAGCAAATGAAATGCCAGATTTTCAAATTATATATTTTATAAATAGCTTAATCACCTAATATTTATCAAAGCTGTGAGGTTTAGTTTGACACTCAGAATATTGTACTTAATTACGGTGGCCACATCCCAGAGAAGGATTAAAGGAGTTGAGAAACAAAGGATTGTGTGCAATTATTTTCTTAGAGTATTTCATGAAATCTCTTTTTATGCGGAGCTGTTGAAGTGCCAACTACTGTGATTCAAGGATAGTGAGAAAGCTTAGAGAAGGAAGCTTTTAGATTAGGCTTTTGTAGTTTTCTGTTGGGAAAGGATGAACTGGGGAGTGCAGGATTAATCCATCGTGTGGTGGGGGGAAGGCCTTTGTGTGGGCTGGGGGGAGATGAGCCAGTGCTATCAAGTTTTCAAAAGGCTTTGCCCTGGGGTGTATAAAATATGAAAGCACCAAAGTCAAAGCCCATTCTATAAGTCCTCAGATAACAGAGCCAGGGGATGAAGGTACTGACTTAGAGTCACCAAATGGGTCACATTTTGAGGCTGAGAAAATAGCTGTTGTCACCATCAAAGGACCCAAGATCTATTCATTTGTACAATGCCGTATTAAACATTTGTACAGTGTCATGTACATAATTGCGGCTTGGTAAATTGTAATGGTGCTGGTAATAGCTATAACTCCTAGAGACACAATCAAACCCTAGTTAACATGAACAGCTTCATTTGGACATCTGCTTCTCCCCAGACATATGTTTTATGCATGATGAGTTGTGATAGGTCCCGGAAGCATGGCCTGGGAAAGGGGACTTGGAATGGAAATGACCATTTTGCCAGGTGCACTCTCTCTCTCATAAGCTCCTCACAGTTGTCTCATTGGTTGATAGGCTGAATCCGCCTCTCCTCCCACTACGCCTGCCTGCCCTTCTCTGTATAGGGTAATATTTACTGTGGGTGGCAAACATCAACTCTTCCAGGCAATTTATAGATATGAGTGTTGGATGAGTTGCCAACTGATTGGTCTGTGCCCCTTGGTTGGCACAGTACACCAGAGTCACTGGCTGGCACACAAAATGGATTCACAAAGAGCTGTGCCTCCACTAAATTCTTAGACTTGTATGGATAAGACAGAGGAAGGTATTCATTTGAAGTCATTTTGGAGTTTTTGATTTGAGTAGCATTATTGGGGCTACCATATTATGGCAGACATATACTCAAATTAAAGAATTCAGAATATGGCTACCTTTGGATTCACCTCACCAATGGGGAGACAGATGCATAGTTTATAACCCTTGGCAGCCACCTGAGTAAAACTGACCTTAACAGAATATCATTCTGCTTATTCAAAACCCTGAATTAGAGATAGAGCCATTCATAGTTAGCCTATTTTTTTTTCAAATGTAGTTGGCAGCCAATTTTACTACTCACAAGACTTACTGGGAGAAAGGGCAGGCCTCTTTGTATGTCAATAATACAGAATATGGTACTTTGATGTAATGATGAAATAAATTATTAGTTTCTATGAAGTACAAAGTTAGGAGCCAAAAGGACCCTTGATTTTAGCTAACAAGCGGGAAGGACATTTTCAATCATTTGGAGCTTCCTATTTATAGGCTCTTTATATTACCTCCAGGATCAAATATAAAGTCTCCTATTTGCCATTTAAAGTTCCACATAACCTGGCCTCTTTCTCCATTTCCATACTCATCTCCATAAACTCTCTGATTATAGTCCACAGGCCAACATGCTGTTTCTCAGACATAGCACACCAACTCCCTCCTTCATGCCTGTGCATAGATTGTCCCCATGCCTGGAATGCCCTCCCTCCTCACCTCTTCCTCTGGTGACTTGACTGTGCCTTCAAGACTCAAGTCCTGCCTTCTATAGGAGACTTTCCCTCTTCCCTACATGTTAATGCCTTTCCATCTAAGATTATCTTCGACCTCCTTTGTCTATATCTTGAAAGTACTTAGTTAAATACATGTTAAATTGGGGATACTCTCAGAGGGAAGGCACTGAGATTAAGGGGAATCAGGGATGGTTTCCTAAAAAAAAAGTGGAATTTTCCCTGAGACTTAAAGGAAGTCAGGAAAGCCAGGAAGTGGAGATAAGAAGGGAGAGACTCCCAGGCATGAATAACAGGCAGTGAAAACTCTCAGATGGAGTGCCATGTTTCAGGAACAGCAAGGAGGCCATTGGACTGCAGAGTAGGTGGAATAAGGTATCAGAAGCTTGGAGGGTGAGAAGGTTTTAGATTATAAAGGTTTTTAAAAGTCTAACAGCATTTTATATTTGATCCTAAAGGTAATAGAGAGCCACCAGAGTTTATTGAATGTGGGGGCTGGGGAGCGATGGTCATGGACTGGGTCTTAAAAAAGATGTTTGATATCTAAGGGGAGTAGAGTAGGGAGAGACTTAAGGCAGGCAGACCTACCAAGAGGCTGTTGAGTTGTCCAGATGTAAAGTGACAAGGACCTGCACCAGGGTTGTGGCAATGTCAGAGAGAGAAGGGGATTCATTTGAGAGATGTCACAAAGGTGCAATTGATAGGCCTTGGCACAGATTGGATACAAAGGGATATGGTGAAAGTGAGGAGTTGATGATGACATCTAGATTAGTGGTACCCTCACCAGTAATAGAGAAGTTCAAAAGACTCCAAGCCCAGTGCTCTACTCACTGTACCACTTAGCTATCCATGCAGTAGGGTTCAGTTTTGTACATAATTGAGTTTAAGGTGTCGATGGGGCATCCATTCATAAAGTCTGTCATTGGACCCACACTCAAAACCCCCACGTTCAATAATGCAGGACCTAACAGAGCCCAGGGTTCCCTCCAAATCATAAAAAGCACCAGAATACTGGTTTGGTGAAAAAATATGACTCTTACTGTGATGAGTATATTTGTCATCATCTGGGAATCTGTTGGCTAACTGGAGGTTTTCCAAAGATTTTCATGAAGTCCTTCTCTCTATTCATCAGTCAGTGATCACTAATCTGTGTGGGCAAAGGAAAAATAAACTATTGAACTGAGAATCTCAGAGCTGTCATCTAGTTCTACCCCCAAGAGTTATAGTTACTACAGCTTCAGTCAGTGACCAGACAACCTGTATTTGAAGATGTCTGATAAGGGAGAACTTAGTCTGCTGAAGCATGCCATTCCACTGTGGGATCACCCTCATTACTAGGAAGTTTTTCTTTTACTGTGCTGAAATCTGCCTGCTTTGATACACTTTGGTATTTGGAGGTTTTAGAAAAATTGAACAGTTCTTGCATGTATTTGGAGCTCTGGGGTTGAAGAAGGGTTTCTAGCTATCCTTCCAAAATCCTAGAGAACTTAGTGAAATGCCTTGCCTGTAGTACATTTTAGCAACTTTCAAAAAGTAGAATGGTGTCATAGGATAATATATCTTGGGTTAGAAGTGTGCCTAAAGTTCATCAAGTCCAAGTCCTTAGTTTTACAGATGAAACGGGAGGTCACAGATGTGCCCAAGGTCTCACAAGGAGTCAGCAGCAGAGCTGGGCATCCTTAAAAGGTGGTGAGTTCTGTCACGGAGAGAATGTATTAAAAAGTTGAATGACCATTTTATTACAGATATTATAATAGGAATTCATAACCTCTATGATGTCTTCCAGCTCTCAGATTTTATTCTCACAATCTGGTTTCCATCTTCACCACTCCATTGAAACAGCCCTCTCCAAGGTTAAAATGATGTATTAAAGATAAATTCAATGGCCTTTTCTCAGCATTCTTCCTAATTGACTTCTCAAAAGCTAAAGCATTTGACACTAGTGACCACCTCTTCCTCCTGGATCCTTTCTTTGCCATCAGTATTCCTGACATTGTTCTCTCTTGATTTTCTTCCTACTTGTCCAATCTTTCCTTCTTAATCTCCTTTACTGAATCATCGGTAATGCTGTACCCAGTGCATGTTCCCCAAGTCTCTACTCTGGGTTCTCTTCTTTTCTCTTTCTTCGCAATCTCCTTAACTCTCATGGGTTCAGTCATCATCTGTAACCAGATGACTCCACAGATCTATACATCCAGTTACAATCTGTCTTCTGGGCTCCAATTTCACACATTAACTGCCTTTTAGTTATCTACAACTGAACGTTGCATATGATCCTGGTCCAGACTTTTGGTATTCCCTCTTTTTCCTTATTTGTAGAGTTAGGTTACATGGCCTCTGAGGACCATTCCAACTTTATGATGTATAATTCTATGAATATTCCACCTCAAATTCAACATATCTAAAATGGAACTCAATATAAAGCCAACTCTCATCTTTCTTTACTTCTGTCAAGGATATAACCATCCTTCTACCTTCTCAAGTTCATAACTTTAAAATCACCTTTGATTCTTCCCTTTCCCTCACCCCCTCCTCTCCAACTACATAACAACTTGTAGCAATGAGGGGCGCAAAACTACCCTAACAACATAATTTTTCACCCATAGCTATGGTTAACCTTTAGTGTGTCCTTCCTGGAGGAGTAGCTGGATAGAATATAGATAGAATGCTGGAATTAGAGGCAGGAAGACCTAGACTGAAATCCCAAACCAAACACTTACTATATGATCCATTTAACTTTGCTATTCCTCCATTTCCTCATCTGTAAAATGTGGGAGTTGGATCTGATGACTTCTGAGGTTTCTCTGATTGTATGATCCTGTGAAAACTCCCCTGAAGTACTTTCTCTGAAGAACCAGAGTATTTAGACTCCAGATCACAGCATTCCTGAGAGTGCTTTCCTTATTCCTGAAACTGCCTTCCTCTGTGATTACCATCGTACATTAGTTTCCGGGCCGACTGATTTATAGATGCATAGGCTCATTCTGTTGAATCCTTAGGGTTCCCAGGAAATACCAATCAACAGATGATGTGTACTGCAAACAGAGAGAGATGAAATAGAATTTGGCAGGTGTCAGGAAGTTCTCCCATGAACACCTCTTAGAACTTTTTCCAAGGGACTTTTTTTCCCCACTGTAAGCTGATTTGAAGGAAATAGTGCATGGTTAAGGGCCTAGTACAGCTCTCCATTTTCTCTAGGCACCAATAAATATCTCTTGAATGAATTGTCAGAGATGGGCCCCATGGGCTCACAAATTCCATGTATGTGAAAGGGAGAAGAGAGGATTCCAGAATTAATGTATAAGAATGAGGACCCACAGAGAGAACATCCCTCTGCTATCTGCTTCATTCCCCCTCTCATCTGTACCCCTCCAATTCTGCAATTCTGATTACCTAAGTGTCTTGTTATTAAGTCTCCAGGATTCTTGCAATCTCAAGGGGTAGAAAGAGAATGTGGAACTGCTAATAAAATGAAATTTTAAAAAAAAGAAATCTACAAATAGAGTTGAAAACTGAGCATTCTCGAAGGAGATCTTTAAGACTGAAAATTTTGCTTCTTGAGATAGGTTAGCTTTCAACACACAAAAAATTATTACTGATTGCAGTGGGGGAGTAAATTCACAACACAGAAACTAGGTTGTGTGTGTGTGTGTATCACCTTAACCCCTCATTTTAGGCAGCCTCCAAAGCTCTCTCTCTGCAGCCAGCCTTGTGTCCCCATTACAGGGTTAGAAGTACCTAGGGAAATAGATTTGTGTTATCTAGATTTAAGATTTTATGTGGCTTTCCTAGCACTATCAGTTTTATTCCAACCCAATCCAACAAGTATTTATTATGCACCAGGCACTCTGCTAGATGCTAGAGATGCAAAAACAAAAATGAAACAATGGCCCTGGCCTCAAGGAGCTTATATTTCTTATGTCACAATTCCTTTGATGATGTTTCAATGCCAAGAAAACTAGCTTACATGCAGCAATTTCCCGGCCCTTCCCCCAACAGTTTTGTATGAGCTTTTTTTTGTTTGTTTAAGTTTTCAACTTTTCATAAATTCCCCAACCTCTCTTCGTGGCCTCTGTGCTCCAGACAAACTGGATTATGCTTTCTGTTCCCCATCACATCCTACACCTCCGTAACTCTCCATAGGCTTTTCCCTATGCCTGGAATGCCTTCCTCAGTTCTGTGGTGTCCTTTAAGGCTTAGCTCCACTGCTTGCTTCTTCAAGAGGTCTCTCTTGATTTCCTCAGTTGTAAGGGTCTTGACATGTGCTGCTTTATATAGATAGATAGTTCCATGTTCCATTTCCTTTGTAGACACTGGACCTGAGAGTCTGTGTGTGTGTGTGCGTGCGTGTGTGTGTGTATAATGTGTGTATGTACATCTCTTTATCTGTCTGCCCCTGAGGGCAGGATTTGTCTCACTTTCATATTTATATCCTTGTATCTATCAGAATGACTAGCACATTGTAGGTGCTTCATAAGTGCTTGATGACTGATTGATTATTTGAGGAGACTGAACTTGCCCAAAGTATATTGAGTTTTAGAGAGAAAACACAAAGGTTTGAATGCCAGCACTGTCACTTACTTTGAGACCTTAGGCAAGTCATCTTACCATTCCAGGCTTCAGTTTCTTCATCTATAAAATAAGCAGATTGAACTAGACAAACCTCTAAGTTTTCTTTTGATGCTAAAATTCTTTGTGATGCTGTAAGAAAAAACTATATAGACCATATAGTTGTGAGTAGTTGCTAACTAAATGGTAGCTAGCTACACAGTAGCCAGTTCACTAACAATCAATTTCCTAGGTATCCCCCCATCATGAATCAATACCAATTCCCAAAACTGGATCTGCACACCAACCTCAGGATGCCCACTTTCCCCTACACAATACCTGATCTTGCTTAGCCCACAGAAAAACTCTATAAGAACCATTCATTTCAGAACCCATCCATTGAGTTGCTAGATGATCTGTGTCCATCTGCCCAGTTGTAATTCCCCTCAATCAAGCTGGCTTACCCAATTTTGTCTCTGACTCTCATCTAGTGCTCTGTTCTGTCTTGTCTTCCATTGTACCACAATCTGTAATTCCAAACCTCACTCAAACAACATTAAGATAACCTTCCATCTAGATGCAAAGCTAACTGGAATCATGAGTCCATGAGGGTTAAGAGTGAGAATCTATTGTCCCTTCACTGCTTAGTAATATGTGCTAAGTAATAATATGACCAAATAGTCTTGCATGGGATGGTATTGATAAGAAAATTGGAACATAGAGCCATATATATTTTTTAAAAACTCCAAATGTAGACTGGGGCCCATGTGGCACATGCCTATAGTCCATGCTTCTCTGAAGGCAAAGGCTGGTGGCTGCTGAATGTAAGAGTTCTGAGCTGCAACATGACTCATATCAATTGGATGTCTACTAAATCCAACAACATTGTGGCGGGCCCCTAGGAGCAGAGGGTACCAGGCTGCCTAAGGAGGAGCAAACCACCCCAGATCAGAAAAATGGAGCAGGTTAAAGTTTTTGTACCAGTCCTTATTGGGATAGGGCCCATGAGTGGCCACTGAACTTCCAACCTTGGACCTCCAGTCACCAAAAAAAAAAAAAAAGCGTGTGTGTGTATGGTGTGTGTGTGTGTGTGTGTGTGTGTGTGTGTGTGTGTATGTGTGCGTAAAGTTTGTGATTATCCACTTATATCACATTATCAGAAAAATACAAGTGGTTCCACAAATGGTAATATTTATTGATTGAGAGATCACACTAGCAAAAGAGTACAGCTTCGCATTCTGTGATCTAACTGAGAACACTGGACCAAAATTCTGCCTTGCATTATTAGCATATGTGGACCTCTTTTCTTTCACATCAATACAATCTATGATAAGGATTTTGTTTTAAGTTGAACGCATTTAGGGAAGAATAAAATCCTAGATCAAAATTGCCAATTGCCAGTTGCCAAACCATCTTAGCTTCAAAAGACAGATGGAGCAGGGAGAGGAGCTTTGCCCCAGGTCACCGTTGGAGAGTATTCTCTTTGAACCTTCTCTCCCACTTAGACAGGTCCCCAGATGGCCAGTAAGCCAGAGCACCTGGAGTTCTTCAGGTGCCAAGTTGCACCTGCTCCCACAGAAGTGATACTTTTTTGAGTCAGGATCTCAAAAGCCTTTATGTGCATATTTGTTGATTGAATGATTCATCTCTATCCTGAGATTTTTGTGAAGTATTATTTCCCACTGTTAGACTTTCTTTTCCTGCCCTAATTCAGGGCAAGAGAGGTGACAGGTACTCATAGAAGAAATTTGGAAGCCTCCAGTGGTGCAGATCACACCCCATCTTCACCTTCTTGTCTTGTGAGATTTTTGTCCACATTCTCCCATCAGTTCTCTACTGATGTGCTTCAGACATTCTAACATTTTGGAGGTACCAATGCAACTCTCAGGTTCCTATATGTTATCTCTTGTTCTGTATGACTAGCTTATGTCTTTTTTTCAAATATCTGTCTCTCTCAGGTCATTTCATTTATGCCACTTCTTGTGCACAAATATAGCCAACACATACCCTCCATTTCCTTGGAGTCATCCTCAGTTTTCACTCTTTGGGGACTGTGACATTACATGCATACATATACACACATATCTGCATACATACATGTATACATGTGTGTTTACATATTTCTGTGTATATTATATATACACATATACATGTAGATAGGCATATAGCATCACCAGTCAGTCACCAGTCACTTATTAAGTACCTACTCTATGCTAGATACTTATCAATATTAAAAAGATGGGTTCTTGTATCAAGAGATAGCTTGAGATTGTTGAAGTTACTGTGCAGTTTTCCCTAGGTTCACTCAGAACCTTCTTTCTATTCAAGTTTGGTTCTGGCTCATTGTCTATCCACAGTGTCTATCATAGATACAATCTGGAGAATAAGCATTTTTACCCATTAATTATTCTTTTTTCCTGTCTAGAGATGAAACTGATCTTGTTTGCATGGTTGTGAATCTCATTAGAGAGCACAGAGTAGAGGAAGGTGCTCCACTGCTGAAGAAATGAATGGTATAAGCATTTAAAAATAGAAGAGACAGGGACTAGAAGCCAGCATGAGTTTATTATGAACAGGTCATGCCACACTAACTGAATATCCTTTTTTTTTTGGACAAGGTTTTTAGATTAGTAAATCAAAGGAATGCATTGAACTTACTGTCTGGATTTTTAGCAAAGTCCTTCAAAATATCTTGGCAAAGTAGGGAATTATAAACTGTTGTTCTTGTTGTGGTTCAGTTGTTTCTGACTCTTTGTGATCCCATTTTGGGGTTTTCTTAGCAAAAATCCTTGGAGTAATTTGCCATTTCCTTCTTCAGCTCATTTTACAAATGAGGAAACTGAGACAGATTGGGTTAAGTGACTTGCCTAGGGTCAAACAGTTAGTAAATGTCTGAGGCCAGATTTGAACTCAGGAAGATTGACTCCAGCCCTCTATCCACTGCTCCATCTAGCTGCTCCATTATAAACTGTGTGATAGTACAATTAAATGGGCTCAGATCTGAATGAGCAAGCCAACTCCAAGAGTATGGTTAATGGATTAGTGTTTGCTTGAATGAGGCACCTCCAATGAAGTGTCCCTGGTCCTGTCATGTTATTTTCATCAGTGACCTAGATGAAGGAAATGTGATGACATGGTTGTGGACTTTGAAGATAACACAACATAAATGCATAGTATGGAAGAGAAAAGATCAAAAAAGGTCTTCACAGACTGAAGAATGAATGACAAAGGCTAATGATGATAGTTAGCAGGGGAAAACGTTAAGCTATAGGTCTCAGTTCAAAAAATCAACTACACAAGTAGAGGATGAGGGGGACATAGCTCTAGAAAGCCTTTCATGTGAAAAAGATATGGGAGTTTTAATGCACCCGTAGCTCAAAATAGTTAACTGAGAGATGTGGTGGCCAAAGAGACCAAATGTTATGTTGGACTACATTACTAGAACTTCGGTGTCCATAGAAAAATCGTAATCTCACTATGTATGCCATATGTGAGCTATTGGGTCTAATTTGGTACTGTATATCATGCTGGAGTATATGCAGTGTAGGAAAACCAGGATGGCGGGCAGACTTAAAAACTTTACCACAAATGGCATGGTAACTGATCCTTAAAAAATTAGTTGAAGGAATTTAAGATGTTCAACCCACAAAAACAAAGTGGAAAAAGATGAATGGGTTGAAGAATTGCCCTATAAAATAGGGACAAGATTTGTTCTGGTTGGTGAGAAATTATATTATATTATATTATGTTATGTTATTATTATATTACATTAACCTATATTATATTAGTTCAAAATGGTGAGATATTATAGAATGGTAGGTTTTAGTTCAATATGAGAAAAAAACTTGTAAAACTTTTAAAAATTAGAACACCTCAAAAATGGAGTGAGCTATCTTCTGTTTTGCAGTGGTAGTGAACTTCCCATCACTGAACATCTTCCAATGAAGGTGGCATAACTACCTGTCATTCATCCCTTGGGGAATGTTAAAATAGATTGACCTCAGAGATCTCTACCAACTCCATGCAGTCCTAGCAGTAAACTAGTTTTTCCTTTGTCAGTACACATTCCATTTTTGCCCTCCTGTCATGCCTGAAACTAGCTAATGAGGCTGAAAGTAGAAGCATCTAGAAACAAGGAGAAAATTCTCTTTCCTAAGCAGAGGAACACCTCACATGGCTTAATTATACTGCTCAAAAGCAAAGGAATTGAAAGAAGAGACTGCTGTGCAGAAGACAGCCTGTACCTGGTGATCAAGTATAATCAGTTTGCCGGGCAAGAAAATTTCAGGCTCTTAGGAAATACTGGGAGGTCAGGGCTGTAATTAGTTGTATTCCTGCCTGCTTCCCTTATTTGACTAATCCAAAAGCCAGTAATCACATACTGTGGAACTGGCAGTCTATTTAGTGGGGATGAGATGGGAGAGAGCAGATTCATTTTGAGAATTATAGTCATGAGTACGACAGGGCAATTTCAATGACTTCCAGGGGTGCAGGTCGCCAGCACCGAAGCGTGAAATCCCTTCTGTGTTTCTTTGCCTGTGTTGTGGCCCCAGGCCAGCAACTACATTTCACCACTTAATGCATTTTAATATGTTAAAGGAGTAGAACAAGGTAATGTTCCTGTCTGGTTCCTAGTAGTCATTGAAATTAATTGCACAATTAGATCCATGCACAAAACCATTTTTTCCATAAAAAGGGATAGGGATCCCTGAGGTTTCAGTAGTAGAAATCCATGTCATTTCTATAAAGCACAAAAAAATAATGAAAATATTACTACTATTTTTGTGACCAGCATGACAGCACCATCATTAGGTTAAAAAAGGTTTTAAAATTTTTTCAATTAAAGGAGGTTTTTTTTTTATTACTTAAGGAATTAGTAACCTCTATTTCTGGGGGGAAAATATTAGAAGAAATTCCTTTAATTAAAAAAGTTTCAAAACCTTTCTTTAACTTTTTAATTTTTCAGAAATAAAGGTAACTAATTCTTAAAAAAAAATGTTAGAACAACATTGGATTAATAGCCATCTAGCCTGGACAAGTAAAATTTTTTATAAGTGAATACTAAAGAATGTTCAATTGTACTCTCCCCATTAGGGATTCTTAACTTTGACTTTGTGCTACAAATTCATAATTGAAGGAAATACTGAATTCTATTTAGAAGCTATTCAAAGTAAAAATGTTTTATCCTATCCAAGTTCATGGATTCCCTGAACTCAATCCATGGATCCTTTAGGGGTAGGTAGAACCCAGATAAAGAACTCATTGCCCTATTGGAAAACAAAGGGGTAATATATTTTAAAAATGTGAATGGTAGAAATATATTTTCCTTATTTGTCACCTTAAAAGAACATCTTTTACATGTATGTGTGTGACCATACTTATAATAGTTTTATCTTTTTAGTGGCTATAATAGTTATTCAGTTTTAATAAACATTTATTAAGTATCTCCTGTCTGTAAGTTGCTATGCTAGATGCTCAAAATATAAAAACCAAATGAAAAAGAAAAGTTTTTTTTCCTGTAAGGAGCTTGCCTTCAACTGGAAAGCCTTCCTTGAATGAGATAGCAGAGAGAGAAAGTTTCAGATGTGTGCAATTCAGTTTATGACCTCTGGCAAGTCAACTTGTGAGCCTCAGTTCCCACATCTATGAAATGGGTTCATCTCTTGCCCTCAGTTTCAAACTCTTTAAAGCAGATTCATATCTCTTGTCCTGTTCATCTAATCCTCATATGAGAAGGAAAGCTTTAAAATTAAAAGGAATTCTCAATTAGAATGAAAAAATGAATGGGAGGGAGATGTCAGATACTGTGCTAAGCACTTTACAAACATTTCAGTTGCTCCTCACAACAACTCTGGGAGGTAGGTGTCATAGCCATAACTGAAGACAAACCAAGTTTTCTTGTACCATACGATGGACACCATAATTCATTTGAAAGCACCAGTACTCTAGGACAAATGAATTCAGCATAATTGTCCAATACACAGAACCTCAGAATTGGAATGATTAATCTGCATAAGCCATTAAGTCCAACAAAACAAGAATCCTGTACATTCATATATAAGCTTTATTTATAAAGTGCTTTCCACACATTATGTCATCAATCCTACCACCTCCATTTTACAGATAACTGAGGCTCATGGAATTTGATTGACTTGTATAGGATCATAAATCTAGTAAACGGTGCAGTCAGAATTGAACTCTGACTCGAAGTCAGAGACTTTCTTCTCTACTTTACACCATCTCTCCTATTCAGACAAAGATTCAACAGCTTCCAGGTTCTTAATTGACATTGGGCATCCACAACAGTAGAGAGTTAGGTAACTCAGTTATTGTCAAGTGTGAATCTTGTATGAACTATCACCTATTCCCCTCAGTATCAAAACCTTCTGATGTGTAGGATAAAGCAGAGTAAAACTATATTTCATCTGCATTCTAATGGTACTCAGAACAAAGTGGTTTGATGAACATGGGATGGGTTTATTGTCTTTTACAAAGTTTACAAGATAGGAGGGAAAAATATATTTTATGACCCTGGCCATGGCCATGCCTACGGATAAAAAAGTCTGAGCCTTAGACATTCAGAAGAAGACAGGTAATCTTCAAGTAACCTCCTGCTCCTGAATTACTCCCCTCCAGAGGTCTCTGAGGTTCTTGCAGGTCAACCTTTTTTTGATGCGTAAAGGCAAACCAGAAGGCCTTCTCTTCTTTTTCCCATACTGTCTTTTTCCTATACTGTCTTTTTCCTAAATGTTCTGCTCTTGATTTTTCTCATTGGACTTCTCAGTCATCTCCCACCCACTGCCTCACCCCACTGAACCCTTTTCTTATAGCAAAGAAAGCCAGTTTAGCAAGCACCACCCTAGCAATGTGTGACTTCTTTATTACTTCTCACTAAGGTGTAAATTACCACTCCTACGGTCCAGGACATAGACCTCTGGATTACTCATTAGTGAGAGGCGTAGTAGGCAAAAAGTCACTCTTGTAGCCAGCAAGATCCTAGTTCAAGTTCTTCCTTAGACTCATATTAACTTTGTGACACTAGGCAAGTCTCAAAACTCTCAGAAACTCTCAAACTATAAATAACAGAGAAGGTACTGATGTGTTGGTAGAAGGAATTTACTTACTGGGTAGATTCCCTATTACTGATAAAAACTTAGGTCCAATCCCCTATCCTAATCACTTATTATATTGGTTAGGAACATTTCCCCATTGGAAAGAATGAGTCAAGGCACAAAGACATAGCTTATTTGTACATATTTGTTTGCATATTGTCCAGATTGGAGGTTTTTTTGGATGGGGATGGTACTTTTTAACATTTTGCACCACCATTTTCAAATCTGTAATTTGGGGGCAAATATAGGGTTGGAAAAGGACGGATATTTTTTGTACTTACCAACATTGCAGCTACATTGCAACACTTTGTATTTGGGGCTTATCTATGTGCTAATGTCCTGATTATCTAACTTATAAAACAAAACAGGTATCACAATACTCTCCAAGGATCTCAAATTGACTGAGATCTGATACTGATTAGGGGTGATTTTATATAAAACTGCAACTTCTATTTAAAAATTAATCAGTAATTTAAAAGAAAGACTACCTGTGGGAGTCTATCAATATAGCATGACTGTAGGAACTTTTACCTTTCTTTGTCTCTCCAGTGCTTAGCACAGTGCCTGACATGTAGTTGGTGCTTAATTAATAATTATTGGTTCACTGACTGGCTGAAATATGGTGCTTTCTGCAAGATAATAGACAAGTGTGCCCTTCTAAGGGAAGGGTCAGAACTGTCAGTCGGTATTGAGTATCTTCTTGGGCAGGTAGGGAGTGCAGTGAATAAGGTGCTAAATTTGGAAGGAGGACCAGATACTTACTGTGTAACCCTGGGCGAGCCCCTTAGCTTTAGCCAGCCTCAGTTTCCTCCTCTGTAAAATATGGATAGTAATATCACCGACCTAAAATTTGGTTTGAGATAATATTTATAAAGGGTTTTGCAAATCTTAAAGCTCTCTATAAATGCTAACTTATGATGATTAATGATGGCGATGGTGATATTAATGATTATGATGCTGATGAAGGTGGTGATGAGTGATGATGTTGGTGGTGGTGATGAGAATGATGTTGCTTTGCAGAGTCCAACAACTCAGTAAAAGTGACTCGCTATTGCTAGTTTTGTCCACTAACCTCATGGTAACTATATATAGTTAATGTATATATGTATGTAAGTATAATGCATATGACAATGTTAACCCATATTCCTGACCACTCTCCCAGGAGGCCTGATTCCCCTGGTTTTTCATCTTTTTGAACAAAGAAAGGAAAAACTGTTTGCCTATAGAATCAAGAGAGGATGGTTAAAGCAGAAGAAAGGGCGCTGTCTCTAGAGTCTGAGGACTTAGGTTTCTATCCCAACTACCTGTGTGATCCCTCAGTTTCATGAGTCATAAAATGAGAGGTGGCATTCAATTGTGGCTCCTTCTAATTCTTGATCTATGATACCATGAAAAGAATCAGAGCCTTTGAGGATTTCTACAGCTTGGTGGAGTGGCTTTTTTTCTTTCCTATATTGGCTGGTGAGATTGATGGACTCCAATTAAGTCTGTAATCTGGCATAACTGTCTTAACTAAAATCGGAGCTGGCTGTCATACGATTGACGGTTTTTTCCTTGCTGTCTCCCCAGGACCAGTACAAGTTCTGCTATGAAGTTGCTTTAGAATACTTGAATTCTGGCTGATGGAGAAAGATGCCCTGCGGACCCTCGCGCCCACCCGGGAGCCACAAAACCCCATGATGTTTGTGTATATGAGATGAAGACTTCTCGGTGTCATGCTTATTTTGCTTTGTATAACTGGCTCTTTTTAAGAGCCTGAGAAAGTGTTTATAAACCCGCCTGCACTGCCTACTTTTCCACCATATTGCTGCTGCCTGACAAAAACACAAAACGCACTCTCTGCGGTCGTCGGATACTGTGTTCATAATCGTCTTGAAAGAGCAGCCTAGACATCTGGTAAATTAAAAGAGCACAATTATATTCTTATGAAGGAATTTGTCCCTTTGAGGTTTAATTTTGTTGCCTGTGATTCTTTGTTATTGTCACAGCTAAGTGTATATTTTTGTTCTGTGGAGAATGTTGTCTGGCATTTATGATAATATATGATTTTAGTTAATATTTGTATTTTAACACATACATAACAGAAAGTATATGTAGCTTACCTGAACTAACAGACAAAGAACTCATAACAAACCGTGCTAACTTTCTGGAGTGGTAGTTTCTCTCTGATCGATAATGTTTCAAGGAGGAACGACTTGACAGGAATTCACTCTGAAAAGGTCAAACTAGATGACCGGGTGAAATAGATCCAAAGCTTTTTCATTTGTTTATATTGTAAATATTTTTTTTGATTTCATCAGATTATTTATTCATTAAAAGAAATTTTTGTGAAGCACAGTGAGTGACAATCATTTTTATTAAGCCCTGGAAATGCTTTATTTACTGTATGATAATGTAAACATTTGTTACCTTGTATGGATTCTCTGAGAGCTCAATAAATGATGGCACATGGCAGATTTGTGTTGGATTTGTGGTGCACCAGGACACGGAGAGGCTGAAGCAGCTGTTGCTAGGCTTTGAATTTCACCTTTTAGAGCCTACGGAGGAAGCACCATTCCCAAATCTCTGGAGACCCCTGAGAAGCTGAGATAGTCTATCCAGAGAAGGAGTGGGGAAGGGGAGGGACAGAGATAGTGGGTGTTTGCTGAGAGAAGTCTGTGCTTCATTATATTCAGACTTCCCCAGTACTCCTGGAAGGCAAATCATAGAAAGGTCACCAAAAAGATGAGTTTCTGAGCTGGAACTGACTAGATCCTCAGCAGCAGAAAGCTGGCCCTGGACCTCTGAGAGTCAGGAGGCACGGGTTCTCTTCCATTCCTTGTGTGGCCTTAAGCAAATCACTTCACTTGCTTCTGTTTCCCTTTCTACAGGTTAGGGTTGATTCACTCTATAATTAGATCATGAAAATTAAAATGACTGAGTAGTAAAGAAAGTTGGAATGATGTTAATGAGTCTTGTATGTATTCTGTAGCTGCATTTTTGTATATTGTAAGTAATTGATAATGAAAAGAATGGTGGTATACACATGCATTCATTAGAAAAGGATATTACACACACACAAACACACATACACATTCCTTAAGGTAAATTGCCTTTTAAAAAAAATTCTACTTTTATACAATGACCATAGCCCTGATCCATTACATAAAACGGTTTTTTACTGTATAGGGAAGACATCATCACGAATTTCCTTAGTGCTTTTTTTGTCTTTTTGGCAATGATGATATGAGTGCAATAAGGAACTCTCCACCTGGGAAATCCCTAAGAATAGTTTGTACATTAAAAGAAGACTGTTCAGGGTCCATACAAAGCCCAACGACTCTTTCAGTTCTACTTCTAAGCGTAGAAGTTGGTCCCCAAGGTCTTCCTAGAACAATCAGTGCTTGAGAGCTGAGTAAAGACTCTCCCTCTTCCAGCTAAAGCTACTGAAGCAGCCATCTGGTTTGCTGCTACTTAGGTCTCAGAACCCCTAGAGAACAACCAACTGACAGTAGATCGTTCTTTTCAAGGAGGTTAGAACCCTAGAAGCAGTGAGAAAGTAGTGAAAATAAATTGCCGGAGACAAGGGTTTAAATGTGCCCTGTTCTTCAGGGTTCTTGGTGAGAATGGACTTTTGGCATTCTTTAATCTCTTTGGATTAGCCTCTAAGAAACTGCTTAAAGAGAAACATTGAAGGCTGGAAGGTTTGCCTGGACTCCAATTGTGGATTAACACAGATGTGAAAGTTTAACCAGTTTGATGAAGCTTGATGGGGGGGGAGGGCAAAGTCAGTCAATAAACATCTGGTAGGTACCTATTGTGTGCCAAGCGCTGGGCCAAGTACTAGGGACCCAAAGAAGGACAAAAGATGTTCTCTGCCTTCAAGGAGCTTGCAATATAATGGGGGGAGATAACATGCAAGTAACTATAAACAAGTTTGTAGACAGCATAAGTGGAAATAAGAAACAGAGGAAAGGCAGAACTGAAAGAGCTTAGGAAAGGTTTCCGGTAGAGAGTGCGACTTTAGTTGGTTTTTGAAAGGGAAGCAGGAAGTGAACATGGGTAGGAAGAGAATTCCAGGCTAGAGAACAATCAGTAAAAATGCCCAGATTCAAGAGGATGAAATATATTTGCAAGGTAAGTATCTGATAGAGCGTCCTGCATATAATTGTTGCTCCAAATATATATATTTTACATAAATGAAGATGAGTGGATCCTAAGTTAGGATGGACAGAGTGTTCATATATACATATATGTGTGCATCTATATATCTATATACATATCTATATCTATATATGTATGTACACACACACACACAGTTTCATTATCCAATCAACTAAAATTGATGTCAATAGTACTGGTCCTGATTGATAGCTCAGGCAGCCAGTGACATTGGTAGAAAAAAGGAAATGAAATGGTCTTCCCTTATTTCCCTTCCTTATTTTGATGAGCTGGTCTCCATTTCTTGGACTCAGAAAAAAAACCTTTACATACAACTCTGGTCTGGCTTCATACAGAAGTCCCCTTAGGGTTTTACTCAGCATAATTCTATGAGAGCCAATGATAGTGATCCCTCCTTCTGACATCCTTTGGCCCCTATTTCCCCTGCATAGAGCCAATCGTTTCCCCTGGATTTGGCCATTTTCAAGATAAACATCTAAGCAGTGTCATGTGTATAATTGTTGCTCCAAATATACTTCTTTTTATGTGAAAGAAGATCGGTGGATCCTAAGTTAGAGTGGATGGGGTGTTCTATTTTTTTATGTAGGATGGGGTCCTAGCTATAGAGTGATGGCCCCTCTTGGATTTGAATGCCTCAGCCTAGCATAGGCTTCTACCTCCTCTCCCTACAATATCATAGGATGGAAGATCCAGAACTGGAAATAACCTCAGAGATTATCTAGAAGTATAGCATGGCATGGGAATTATGGGGATGTAGGCTAAATTTGGAGTTAGGAAGTTTGAATTTGACCTCGAGTTCACCTGGTCTTTGTGAAGAGATGGGGTGGATGGAGAAGGAAGAAGCATGTATAAAGTACCTACTGTGTGCTTGGCACTATGCTAAGTGCTTTATAAATATTATCTCATTTGATCTTTTGAAGTCCGTTCTCCTCATCTATATAATCTGAGATTTGGACTAAATAATCACAGGTTCCTTCTAGCTCTAAGTTTTATTCACCTCCCAGAGGACATGCAAGATTAGATAGAAAGAAGATGCCATGTAGCCTTTGGCAAAAGGGTAGCTTTTATCAAGACCAAAAGGTAACCTCTGGAGATGGAGTCTAAAAGAGCTATTCCTAAGAGGTTTAAAAATTTTTTTTAATTGGCATCCCATCATCTACTTCATTTCATAAATACTTCTTACCTTTAATCCTCTCCATCCAAAATAAATGTTCTGTATGATAACTCCATATTTAAGAATTAAAATAAACTGTATGCTTTTTAAATTTTCCAGTACCCTTTGAGATGGCCTGAGATGTCACACAGCAAGAGTTGAAGATCAATGATTCTTTATAAGACTCTGGATATTAAAACCTAGTTTTGCACCAGAAGGAAGGAGTCACTAAGTGGCCACACCAATGGGGGCTCATAATGGATATATCTCAGTTTGAGATCTCATGATATAGTGTATGTATTTACTCCTCCCTACATCCCACTCTCACCCCCCTTCCCCACCCCCCATCCACCTTTCTGCCATTTTACAGGCATCTAGGATTTCTCCTGAAAGACAGGACAGTGTAAGGTGATGAAAATCAAATTGCTTTGTCTCTTATTAAACATTCTTAAAGGGCTGGTAGAAATGGAAAACAATTATTCTTCCTCCAAATTCTTTCCACTGTCATGTGATTAGAGAACGATGAATTTAGGACTAGTTCCTGTTGACATAGGACTTGGCAAACTTTCAGCCCCTAAGAAGAAAATTATCTACTCCTGAGCAGTCCTAAAAAGGGCATTAGTTAAGCAGGAAGACAAGGATGAAAATATTGATCCTTGGACTTGATGAGAGAGAAGGGACAGGCAGATGAAAGGAGATTTTACAGCAGCCAGGATTTGTTTTTACTATGTTCTTCTAGCTAATGAAGTTAAAATTACTGTCACTGATAAACAGTGCCTCTGTTCTGTGGGAGAAGGAGTTGAATTAGAATTCTATAGTGGAGCTGCAACTATCAATATGCCCCTCTTGGGCTCCATTTCTGTAAAGACAACTGTAGTGACAACCCCAGCATTTCAAGTTATGGGAAATGTTCTCATTCAATGGCTTACATATCATCCTTCATATTAAAAGGAGAATGAACTTCCATGAAAAGATGCCCTCAGCCCAGCAATTTCAAGGTACAGCCCACAGTTAGTTATTAAGTTCTAGGTTTCTTGGGTTAATTATAGGAGATGGGCCCAGAGAATCAGAAGGAGAGGGAATATGAAGTTGGTCAGCTGTTCATTTCTCATTCTAACACTTCACAAATCATTTAACCACCCTAGGCAGCTCCGGGAATGTCTCTTTCAGGAAGCTTTCCCAGATCAACTCCCACCCACTCCCCAATCTGACTGTTCAGTCCTTGGCCCGTTCTTCAACTTGGATTATTTTAAAATTAAACGTATGGCTTCAAGAAAATAAAAACACCCTCAGTAACAAAAGGATGCAAAATAAAATACACTTGAGTATCAGCTGTAACAAAGGTGAAATAAAAATATCACTTATTATTGATATTATAAGTTACAAAAATAACTTTGACTCAACAAATTCATTGTTGGAAATATATAGTAAAAGTATTTTTTTTGGTTACAAGCCCAAAGATTTTCATAGTGGCATAATTCCTAATTGCAACAAACTGTAGCAGTAACTCAAATATCTGCTGATTGGGAAACAGGTAAATAAATTGTGCTACATTAATGTAATGGAATGTCATGGTGTAGTTAAGACTAACAAATGTGAATTGTACAAAGATATCTAGAAGGACCTTAATGAAATAATGCAAAGCTAAAAACAAAAATCAGAACCAAAAGAATATTACATACAATCATAAAAGAGTAAAAATAAATGTACAAGAACCCCCAGGTAGTCTTCAAAGGAATAAGTAAAATGTTAAATGAGACAGCTGGGTGGCATGATTAGAGTACCAGCCCAGGAGGATGACCTGAGTTCAAATCCAGCCTCAGACACTTACCAGCTGTGTGACTCTGGGCAAGTCCTTTAACCCTGATGGCCTCCAAAGGAAAAAGAAAGGTTAAATGTTATGTACTGAAATTTCCTCATTGAAATGTAAATAGTTCCTAAATACATTTAAATTTTGGGAGGAGGGGGAAGTGCAGGGTGTCTCTAGACTCTAATTTCATTAATATTGAGAAGTTCTTTTGGGGAAGCTCCCGTAATCCCGGGGCAGATGATCAGTTCTGCAACTTCCAGATTTACGTTGTTGGCTAGGGCTCAAGAGTTTACGTGACTCTTGCCCAGGGTCACAAAGCCAGTGTGTGCTGGATGTGGGTCTCTGGTCCAGGTTTTTCTTTCTCCAAGGTCAGCATGCCAGGATGGCTCTATTTAATTTGTCATGTACCAGTGTTAAGAGAGTCAGCCATGGGTATGCAAGGCTTGGGTTCAAGTTTTACCTTTGACAGAAACTGACAGAGTGATAGGGAGTAAATCATTTAAGTCCTCAGGGCCCCCAGGCAACTCTCTAAGACTAAAGTTTACAGAAGGTATCTACTGTGATCTTTCAGGAAGGGATATGTGCTGAAGAAATCTAGTTAAAACAATAAAAGTTAAAACAAAAAAAAACCCAATAAAATATTAAGTGTTAGATATTAATTTTTTTCCTTGGGAAGAGGAGAAACACCATTCCATCACACACCAGTTTCCTGCCTTTGGGCTAAGGGGAAAGAATGCCATTCTCTCTGGTGGGACCTCCTGAATTCTGGTCAAAGACGAGAGACACCATTCTTGGAACATCAAACTCTTCCTTTCCAGGTAAGTAGAGAAAGGCCTTTCCATCAAGTTTCCAGTTTGGCCTTCTGCCATGAAGGAAGGGGAGTGATAACATTCTTCAGTTCTAAGCTCTTATTCCCTTTCCTGACCTGCCTAAGGCCCTGGGAGGCAAATCCTCTAGCCAAAACCCTATGAACAATGAAAAATGAAATGAAAATCTTGGTAGTTTAGTTTGAGCAAGGACTTCAATGTCTGGTACCTTATCCTGCCAGGTGATCTTCAGATTCTTCTTAAGACAGTTCATATGGAAGTGATTCAGTTTCCTGGCATGGTGCTGGTAGACTGTCCATGTTTCACAGGCATGCAGCAATGAGGTCAGCACAACAGCTCTGTAGACCTTTAATTTGGTAGTCAGTCTAATACCTTCATAGAGATGGACAGTGGAGGCATCCTTGAACTCCTGAAGGATAGCCTCCTCTTGCCATATAACCTGGAAAATTTCAGTCAGCTTCTGTATGAGCAATACTGCCCATTCTCCTCCCCTCTCTGTCAAAGTATAGGGTATACTTTAAAAGTTTATGTAATGCACCAAGGCACTAACACCCATTGGTCCGACCAGCCACAGTCGGACACACTGAAACTTCACTTTATCATGGTGATGTCGTTTCGGTCCTCATCCAAGACGAAGGATGACAATCAAGTGTTCTTCCTTTTCTTTGACTCTCTTTGTAACTTTCTATAATGTAGCTTCCAATCTCATCATTGAACTAAAACTACTCTCTAAAGTTACTAAGGATGTCTTGATGGTCTAATCTAAGGGCCTTTTTTCAGTCCTTACCCTTCCTGACTTCTCTCCAGCTTTTGACATGGTCAGCTGGTGACCTCTCCTGGATCTCCTCCTACCTCAGTCTACTTTACTGGCTCTTCATCCTTGTGACCAGAGATATCCTACAGGACTCCGTTCTGGGCCCTCTTCTCTCCCTCTGTACTCTTTCACATGTGATTTCATTAGCTCCCCTGATTGAAATGAATTTATTATCACCTCTATGCTGATGATTCTCAATTCTTCTTCATTAACCATACTTAGCCTCTCTGCTGAGCTCCAGTCTTATATCTCCATCTGCCTATTAGACATCTTAATCCAGATGACCTGTAGGTATCTTAAACTGCCCCAAACCAAACTCATTATCTTTTCCAAAAAATCTCTCCATTCCAAACTTCCCTATTCTGCCAGTATTCCAGGTTCCCAAACTAAGTATCATCCTCAACTGCCCCCTCTCTCATATATACCCCTATATCCAATATGTTGCCAAAGTGTATTGATTTTACCTTCTTATTTATCATCTTGTTTATATTCTGTTATCTCCTCTGACACTTTCACCACTCTAAAAAGAAGGCCCTCATCACCTCACATCTGGAATACTGAAATAGCTGGTTGGTCGACAGTCATGAACCTCCCTTCACTGCAATCTATCTTTTAGTCAGCTGTCAAAATGATCTTGCCAAAGTGCAGGTCTGACCATGTCCCTATGACCTCTAGAGTCTAATAAACTCCAGTGGCTCCAGGATCAAATATAAAATCTTCTGTATGCTTTTCAAAGCCCTTCATGACCTTCATGGGTAGCCTCCATCCCCTCTAGTCCTCATACATTTTATTCACCCCCATGCACTCTGCCATGGAGAGACTCTGGGCTCCTCGAGGCTCCTCAAGCAAGGCACTCCGTCTTGACTCCAGGCATTTTCACTGGCTGTCCCCCATGCCTGGAATGCTCTTCCTCATCGACACCTCCTCACCTCCTTGGCTTCTTAAGTTCCACCAAAAAGCACACCATTTACAGAGAGCCTTTCCCAATCCCCCTTAAATGTAGTGATTCCCTTGTGTTGATTATTGTCAAATATCTTGTATATGGCTTGCTTATACATAGTGCTTGCATGTTGTTTCCCCCTTTTTTGTTGTTCATTCATTTTAGTTGTGTCCAATTCTTCATGACCCCATTTGGGGTTTTCTTGGCAAAGATACTGAAGTGGTTTGCCATTTCCTTCTCCAGCTCATTTTACCGATGAGGAAACTGAAACAAAAAAGGTTCAATGACTTGCCCAGCGTCACACAGCTAGTAAGTGTGTGTTAATTCAGGTCTTTCTGATTTCAGGCCCAGTGATTGATCCTCTACTCCACCGAGCTGCCGAGTTCTCCTTCAGAGCAGTTTTGTCTTTGTTTCCCTTTGTCCACAGTGCCAGAGACATAGTAGGAGCTTAATAAACATTTACTAGCTAACTGGTCCTGTCAATCCCATAGTTTTGGCTCCTCCATCAAAAGAAGTCTTCCTTTTTTTCTATGAGCACATTAACTCTTCACAGAGGGAAAAGGACAAAAGTTCCCTTTGCCTGGTGGGAGAGAGGATTCTCTTTGTAGTAAATCAATGAAGAATCAGAACTCTGAGGACTGGACTTCTCTAGCTAAGCCCATTCCCTGTCACCAGCTCTCCTGTCTGCCTCTAGCCATACAAAAGAGGCCCAGGAGCAGAAACCCTATCACCTCACTAAGGAATGTCTCCATTACAAACTGCAGATCCAGATCCATTGACCACAAATCATCCTTTGGTTAACAGATTCCCAGAAGGAGCATCTCCCATCCAAGAAAACACTCTGCCTGTTCAGAAGTCAATAACACCCTATTGCTCTCTTAAGCAATTTAGAGGGACCACTCCAATTAGGCAAAGTAGTTGTTAATCATGGCTAGTGACCAGCCCTGTCCAAATTGGGATTTTCGGAGGAGAAAGGCAGGAGAGGAAAGCTACTAGACTTTCCTATGGAAACCCTGTAGTTTTGAGATGAGATCAAAGATTTCTCTAAGATGTGATTGAGGCACCATCATGGACACAAAGCCCCTCCTGACAATCCTTCAGTTGTGACTGCTCTCTAACTCTCCCCCCCACCTTGTATTTGCCCTCTATATTATTTTGCATGCGCTCATTTTGGTACACAGGAAACTAGCACAGTGGACAGAGAACTAGGCCTGAAGTCAGGGAGACTCATCTTCCTGAGTTCAAATTCAGCCTCAGACACTTACTAGCTGTGTGACCCTGGGCAAGTCACTTAACTTGTTTGCCTCAGTTTCTTCATCTGTAAAATGAGCTGGAGAAGAAAATGGCAAACCCTTCCAGTATCTCTGCCCAGAAAACTCCCAATTCAACAAAGAGTTGAATACAACTGAAATGATTGAATGACAGTAACATCTTGTATGTGTTTCCCCCAAGTAGGACATAAACTTCTTGAAGGCATGGATAAATGCTTCTTGAATTGAACTGAAAGAAGGCCAGATTTGGAATCTAAAGATACAGGTTCATTTTCCTGTTTTCCTTCTTACTCAGTGAATTCATTTGGGTAAGTCTATTCCTCCAACTCTCAGTTTCTTCCTCTGGAAAATCAAGAATACTTTTTAGTGATGGGCTGGTAAATATTTAACAACCACCTCCCCCAAAATATATATGTGACACACTTTCAAGTACAATCTGCATGACATTTTCTCCATCATCTTCTTAAGTTTAGACAGTCAATAAAAAAATAAATCAAGCCCTGATTTGTACCATTTGCCTGGAAATATAGTAATTTATTCTTGCTAATCAGTTGGACGTGGCTCCAGCATATCCCTGGTACCTTCTCATTCTAAGCTCTTAGGAGCTTATGGTTGTAGAACTCAGGAGCAGTGTTTGATCAGACTTTGAACTCACTTGTCTTCCAGCCCAGTCATACTCTCTCTCTCTTGAGGCAGCTAGGTGGTATAGTAGATAGAGCACCAGTGCAGGAATCAGGAGGACCTGAGTTCAAATCTCACCTCAGACACTTGACACTCACTAGCTGTGTGACCTTGGACAAGTCACTTAACCCCAGTTGCCTCATCCTGGATCATCTCCAGTCATTCTGATGAGTATCTGGTCACAGGATTCAGATGGCTCTGGAGGAGAAGTAAGGCTGGTGACCTGAACCCTCCCTCATTCAAAACAAAGTCAAGTGCAAGTCATGTCATTATTTCTGATGGCATGGCAACAAAGGATGAACACAGACACAGACTCTCTCTTCCTTGCAGACTTATCTCCATGTTCTCCCCCACTCTCTCCCTATCATTCCAAAGGCCCTTGTAGCCCATGGAACTGAACAGGCAGACAGGGAAAGGGTTAACTCCCCTTGGCATCAGTTACCCAGTCAGCCAGAGCCAAATCTGGAGACACAGGTCTTCAGATTTTCTTCTGAGTTCTCTTTTTTCCAGGAAGCAACTGCTTTATTGGGCCTGATGCCTCCACAGATCACAACCTGCCGGGGACCTAACAGGCATCAGATTTGATTTGAACAGGTGAGCAGATGCAACACCAGCCTGCCAGATTCTGGTGGATTCTTCCTCTTTGCTCCCCCCACATCCGCAGATCCAAAGTTTTCATTTCAAGAAAGGAAGGATAGCATCTCTTCCTTTGTAACCAAGCTTCCTCCAAACCTGGCTCCATCTTACTTCACATGGGGCCTTTTAGCTAAAATATTCACCGATCTTCTGGTTCCCCTTCTTATAATAAAAGCTCACATTATATAATGTTTTCAGATTTGCCAAATGTTTTACAAATATTATCTCATTTGGTCCTCACCATAACCCTGGAGGACAGCTACTATTGTCACCCCCATTTTACAGACGGAGAAATTGACCTTGAGAAAGGTCAAGTGATGTTCCCAGGGTCACACAGCTAGGAAGTGTTCAAAGCTTGATTTGAATTCAAGTTTCCTGACTCCAATTTCAGCATTCTATCCACTGTGCCATCTTGCCACCCATTCTCCTCCCCTCTCTGTCAAAGTATAGGGTATACTTTAAGAGTTAATGTAATGTACCAACGCACTAACACCTATTAGGATTCAGTGGGAATTTCACCCTGCTCTTGTTTTCTCTCTGTGTGTGTCTCTCTATCTCTCTGTCTCTCTGTCTGTCTCTCCCCTGAGCAAACTGTGGGAAAACAAACACTAAATCAAAACAATGGAAAGAAAACTAACCATTTCTGCTTTTGATTTGCAAAATCATTCCTTCAGCAAAGCCTGTCTAGCTAGCTGCATTTGTGAAATTAATTTCTCTGACTGCACACCAAACTTGTTGACACACCCACATACAAATGGCAAGAACTAGACTGAACAGATGAGTCCTTAACCTTTACTAAAGACTGGCAAATATGGGTATGGCAACCTCAGAGACTAGTGAGATTTCTCATCCTCAGAATTTACCAAACAGACCCAAGGCGCAGTACCTGCTGCCTAAGCACATAACATACTTCAGCCCATCCTCCCTCCCCCCTCCCATCTCCATCTCTGTCTCTGACTCTGTCTTTTTCTCTCTTGGTATCCTTCTCTGTCTCTGTTTCTCTGTGTCTGTATCTCTGTCTTTATCTCTCTGTGGGTTCTCTATCTCTTCTTGTGTCCTATCTTTGTGTCTCTGTTTCTTGGTCTCTCTATGTGTCTCTGTTTCTTTCTGCATCTCTGTGTCTCTGTGTCCCTCTGCCTGCTCCCAGTGTTCTGAGTTAACATTTACCTTCTCTTTCCTCAGCTCCTATAGGGTTTGTTGTCCATTCCATTCATATGGAACATATTGCCTTCTATTGTTAAGCTGATTACCCTAGAAATGGATTTTGACAAAATGAAGTGGACACGACAGACATGGCTAGCAAGTCACAATGCCTGCTGGCATCTCAGAGATGTAGGATATGTTGGAATATATCTACCTCAGTCACCAACTTTGGCAGGATAATAGCTTGGATGGAGTATGGGCCAGAAGATGTAAAGCCTCTTGGATCAGTTTCAATTCCATCCACATTATGCGGACCAGTGACAATGAAGACTAGTGCAGAAATGTCCAGCTGCACAGTCCCTCCTGTGGATCCCTCCAGGATGGGCTGCACTGATATCAGAACAGTAGGGAGAACACAGCCTTCTGGAGGTTCCCCTGGCATGTTTCTGTGGCTCTTGAGTCACAGAAGGCTTCACAAGTCATTGTAGCCCTATTTCCAAGGAGGTGGCATTTAGCCATGGTCTTTCATATCAAGGGAGAATAATTACTGTTGCTGGTGGATATAAGACTGGCCACAATTCCTGCTGCCTTCAGGCAGATTTAGATGATCAGTAATAGAGAAACTCACCCCAGGTAAGCCTTCAGTATATGGGAAGTGAATGAAAAAGCATCTATCAAATAGTAATGGTATGCAAAGTTCCGTGCCAAGCTCTGGAGATACAAAGAAAAAATGGAAGACAGTCACTAACTTGAAAGGTTTTATCCCAACCTAGGAGGGAGAGAACATGCATAGAGGAGCTTTTAGCTGCAAGTTGGTGGTCTCTAGGATGCAAAGAATGTGGTAAAGCCTTGTCCTTAGTATCATTTCCATTGATACCAATATATCTATTTCTAGTGTTGAACCAGGACAGTTGAACCAGGCACAGTGGATAGAGTGTTAGGCCTGGGGTCAGGAAGATTAATCTTTCTAAGTTCAAATCTGGCCTTGGACATTTACTAGCTGTGTGACCATGACTCTGGGCAAGTCACTGAACTCTCTTTGCCTCAGCTTCCTCACCCGTAAAACCAGCTGGAAAAGGTAATGCAAACCACTCCAATATCTTTGCCAAGTAAATCCCAAATGGGGTGATGAACAGTCAGACATGGCTAAAACAAATGAAAAACAAAAATTGGCACCTTGGAAACTGGCAAATGCTATGAATCATACAGGGCTTGACTATTTTGCCATTTTGTCTGAACTTAAGAAAAAGATGGAGAAAATGTTAATAATACAGATTAAACTTTAAAATGTGTCATGCATGCTTCTTTGTTTTTTTTTTAAGAGAGAGAGCCAGCTGTTAAACATTTACTAGCATACTTCCCATTGCTCCCCTGCATCATTGCTGTGGAGGCAAGAGTCATGCACCAGAAAAGGACTGAATAAAGCAAAAGACTGAAGAATTTACTTCTAAAACTGATCTGCCCTAGGACACACAAAACTACTAAGGTTTCAATTCACAGAAAAAGTTCCCAAACTGGAAGTTCTTTGCCCTAATGAATGCACAAATCCTTCATGTACTTGCCTAAAATAAAAAGAATCATTTTCATTATGGACACATGGAGCATTTTAAGGTTTACAAAGTGCTTTCAAGGACATTATTTTGTTTCATGACATCTAAAGACTAAGGAATAAGACCTACTATTTTCTTGGCATTGTTTTCACATTACCTACAGTAATAAGCATACATTTCAGTATATGATGGCTACAAAGATCTGGGACCTGCTTCTGTCTCATATGTAGTTCTAAAGCAGAGGAAGAAGCAAAGGAAAGTTGTAGGCTATGACCAACCCCACCATCCCTCTCTGGCGCTGAGGGCTAGCCTTAGTTAGTCTGGCCTAGCTACACCCATCAGGTCAAAGAGAGCCAAAGATAGGTGAGTTCAACACATCCAACCTCATTTTTCTCTCAGTGATTATTCAGAGCTGGCCAGCCACAGAAATGGGAGCAGGGGAGGGAAGGTAAGGGGAGGAGAGACTAAAGGTGGGAGAGGACATTCAATCAGTCAGTCAATAAACATTTATTAAGCACCTACTATCTATCAGGCACTGTGCTGAGTACTACAGATACAAAGAAAGGGAAACCTTTACTCTCCAAGCTCACAATCTAATGGGAAAGACAACTTGCAAACAACTTTGTACAAACAAGATATATACATATGTATGTGTATATATGTCTATATGATGTGTGTACATAATACGTACACACATGTGTACGTATATGTACACGTGTGTATATGTGCATCTTGTATGTATATACATAGATGATATAGATATAAAAATTGGAGAAAATCAACAGAGAGAAGACACCAGGATTAAGGATGACTGGGAAAGGTTTTTGCAGAAGGCTGTACTTCAGCTGGGACTTGAAGGAAGCCAGGATGCAGAGATGAGAAGGGTCAACATTCCAAGCTTAAAGAACAGCAGTGATAGGGGGGCGGAGCCAAGATGGCGGAGTAGAAAGACTCACCTATGCTAGGTTCGAACCCACAGCCCATAGATTTCCTGTAAAAAGAACTCCTGACAAATTCTGGCACAGTGGAAGCCGCGCAGAAACACAGTGAAGGAGATTTCCGTTGCAGAGAGCCCTGAA
>CM053773.1:63017323-63034079 GCA_028658325.1 Potorous gilbertii
GTCATTTGCAAAACTACACAGATATGGCCTATATTGAATTGCCTGCCTTCCCAAAGGGAATGGGTGGGGAAGGAGGGATGGGGAGAAGTTGGAACTCAAAATTTTAGGAACAACTGTTGAGTATTGTTCCTGCTACTAGGAAATAAGGAATGCAGGTAATGGGGAATAGAAAGTTATCTGGCCCTATAGGACAAAAGAGAAGATGGGGTAAGGGAAGGGAGGGATGAAAGAAGAGAGGGCAGATTGGTGATATGGGTATTTACAATGCTCAGTGTATTGGGGAGGGGGAGGGAACAAATGGCGAGAAGATTTTGGAACCCAAAATCTTGTGAAAATGAATGTAAAAAGTTAAATAAATAAATTTATATATATATAAAAAAAATAATAACAAGGCGGAAAACCACGATGTGGGAGGGATAACTGAACACCAAGCTGGTGCTTTGTAAACACAATAAATGCTGCTTCTTTCTTCTTTATCCTCTCACACTACCACTCAAAAGTATGAGTAAGAGTTATAATAAACTATAAAATGCTATGTAAATATGAAGCTATTATTGACTAATGCTTCTTGTAATACTTATAATCTTTTTATTACAGCTATTTGTGAATATATATCTTTATATGTGTGTATATAATATAAATATATATATCTTTTTATGTGTGTATATAATATAAATATATATATATATATATATATATATATATATATATATATATATATCTTTTTAAAAAGACTATAAACCCCATGAAGGCAAGACAAGTGTATGTAGTTTGACCTTTACATCACTTCCCCTCTCACACCCCCTAGCTACAGGGGTGGGGAACATGCAGCCTTAAGCACTTACTATAGCAGCCTACCAATAGCTATTGTTCAGTCCTACTCTTTGTGACCCCATTTGGGATTTTTTTGACAAAGACACTGAAATGACCTGCCATTTTCTTCTCCACTGGATCCATTTTTTCAGGCAGAGGTCAAGTGACTTGCCTTGGGTTACACAGCTAGGAAGTATCTGAGGCTGGATTTGAACTCAGATCTTCCTGACTCCAAGTCCAGTGTTCTATCCATGGAGCTGCCAGCTGCCTGTCTACATACAGTAGGGATTTAATACATGTAGCATTGAAGTATAATGTATGGACGTTAATACAATGTGTGTGAGGGATTTTACTAGAGGTAAGGGGAAACTGAGATTTTATTGGAAGGTGAACTCAGGAGTGTTCAGAGAACATCAAGATTTCAGCTGTTATCCATCATATCGTGTTCAGTCTATCAATCCAAAGCCCAAAAAGACATCTTTAGTTTAAATTCTGTCTGGTACTACTTGTCCGTCTTTCTTCCATTTTCTTCTATAGAGCAGATCCCAGACAAAGCACTGGGACTCTGATTAGGGGACACAAACTCGCTGGAGTTTCTGCTTTGGTGCTCATTGCTATTGACAAGCATTCATAGAATTTCAGAGCTGGAGGGACCTTAAAGATCATTTATTATGTATTCCTAATTTTAGAGATGAAGAAACTTGGGTTCAGGAGTTTGTCCAAGGTCACATAGTAGCTAAATTTTTAAAATATGTTATTCTCCCCCCAAATTACATATTAAAATAATTTTAAAACTTTTTAAAATTAGTTTTCAGTTCCAAATTCTATCCTTTCCTCCTTCTCTACTCTTCTCACTCCCTGTGATGGGAAGTAACCTGACATAGATCATAGATGTGCAATCACGTAAAACATTTCCATATTAGTCATTGTCACATAGTAACTTAGCAGTAGAGCTAAGGTTACAATTCAGTTCTCTGATATCCATTTTAGGACTCTTATTACTATTCCATACTCTCTCATCTTATGGGGCAGTCAGAAGAAGGGAATATATTAAAAAACAAGACTCAGAAACTACAAAAACTTTAAATCCCTTAGAGAAACATAGTCAAGATGTAAGACATTTTCACAACTGAAGTGATTCACTTTAAGAAAACAATACAAAAAAAATCCAAATAGAACTAGAAAATTAAATGATCATTTGCATCATTAAAGGATTCATCAGAGAATTCTTATCAATAAGGTACTGCCCTATGCCTTTCATATGTGACTCTACTGATAAAAATTGGATTTCAATTTTTCAAGAATGTGATCTTCATGCCTAAAGTGAGGTACGTCTGCATTTGTAAATATGCCCTGCATAATTGAAGCTTGTTGGACTGAATATCGCATAGCTACAGTGAGTTTCCATCTTCTTACTTTAAATATCTGGGCTTACCTAGCTTATGAAGCAAAAAGATTTGCTATAATTGCTATTTGAGAATGAAAATTAAAAGCAATATCTATTACATGGCCTTTTAAACATGTAACAACCTGCTAATGCTCAAGATAAGATGAATTATCTTTTAAGGAATTTATATAGAGAAATCCTCCACTAAAGTATTATTCTAATATATCTGATGAGGTGAAGACAGTATAGTATACTAAGCCCTCCTACTCCCACCACTCAGTTCAAGCTAGGTTAATTTTTCTTTTAAAGGTATTGAAGCTATCCTCAAGATTTAATTGGTTCAGAGGACTAAGGTTCAGGCTGCTGATGTAGGTTTCTGGTTACCTGGGTACAAAAAAGGCAGGACAAGAGGCACCAGTGCTTCATCAGAACCAGAAACAAAAACTCTGGAAAATCTCATTTAATTGAATGGATGCCTCATTCTTGATGAACATCCCTTTCTTGATCTGAATGTCCTGGCCAAATAAACTTCATTTGAAAGAATGGCTAGAGGGACTACAAGTGTCTCATTTTATTCTAACTTAAGCTTAAACTATCAGGGGGCAGGCTTGAGTTAGGCCCAGACCCTGATAAATCATTTTAGTGTGGAGATAGTCATGGTTTGTCAAAGGTCTTCTGGGCTTTGCAAAGGTACAAGTCTAGCAAAGCTAGAAGGGGCTGTGGTGGACTCAGTGCCTAGTGCCAATCTAGCTGTATCTGAAGAAGCTCATCCTTCTTAACTGAAAAAAAAATGGTCAAAGGCTATGAACAGGCAGTTTTCTAAGGAAAAACTCCAAGCCATCAATAGCTTGGATTTTATCAATATAAAAATGCTCCAAATCACTATTTTCTAGGGAAATAAAAAATAAGCCACTCTGAGGTTTCACCACACACCCTGAAGATTGGCAAAGTTTACAAAAAAGGAAAATGAAAAATGTCAGAGGCACTGTGGAGTGTTAGTGGAACTGTGGATTGGTACAGTAACTTGAAATTTTGCCAACCCTCCACTACCCCAATGATAAAAACTGTACCCACCCTTTCACCTCCTTCTAGGCCTACATCCCAAAGAGATCAAAGAAACAGGAAAAAGATTCTTACATACATTAAAAAATATATGTAGTAGATTTTCTGTAGTGGCAAAGTAGAAATTAAGTGATGTAATACTCATAAATGTATGAATGGCTGAACAAATATATGAACGTGATAGCTTCAGAAAAACCTGGGAAGATATTAAGTGTGGAGGCAGAGGTGAGGGAACAGACTCAGAAGAATAACGTATACAGCAACAACAACATTTTAAGACAAACGAGGTGGAAAGACTTAAGAACTCTGATCAATGCAATGGTCAACCATGATTCCAGAGAATCTATGATGAAGGATGCTACCCTACCTCTGGACAGAAAAGTGATGGACTTGAATGTATTTTTTTAACTTGACCAATGTGGGAATCTATTTTATTTGATTATGCATATCTGATTCAAAAAGTTTAGCTTTCCTTTTCTTTCTCTTTCAAAATAGAAGGTGTGGAAGAAAGGAAATAGATTTAATTGACAAAAATAAAATTTAAGAAAAACTTTCCAACAAGAGATTAACCATAAAGTAATGAGTTTTTTTTCATGGTGGCTCAAAAGAGATTAGGAACTGAGCTGCAGTCTATACTTGTAAGAATAGTGGATCATTCTAAGCATTAAAAGAATAATGTCAGATAAACTTTCTGCTTTAAAAAAATACAATAACTGAACAGAGGTGGTAAGATCAGATAGAGTTGAAGATTCAGAGACAAAATGGGACATAAACCAATGGAGAAAATGTCTAAATGAGACTAGCAGTTTGTCTTTAACAAGTAATTTTCTGTGTAGAGGCAGCATTTTGAGACAAATAAGAACTTTGTTAGTGGGGGAGCAGAGCCAAGATGGTGGAGTAGAAAGACACACATACTGGAGCTCTTCCCCCACAACCCATAAAATATCTGTAAAGAAAGACTCTCAACAAATTCTAGAGCAGCAGAAGCCATAGAACAACAGAGTGGAGGAGATTTAGAGCCCAGGGTGACCTGGAAGGCCAATGGGAAAGATCTGTTGCACTGGGACTGCCAGCCCAGCCTTGGCAGCATGGCGTGGGGAGGAGGACCAGAGCAGGCCTCAAGGGCAGAAACCCCAGGAGCAGTGTTGGTTTGCATATCCCTCAACCCACAAGTGCCAAAGGCAACTTCAAAGGTTTATGAGAGAGTTTTTTTACCTCCCTGACAAGGGAGCAGGGTTCTCCCCTAGCCATGGCTCCAGGCAGCAGCAGCTACAGTGGCTGGGCAGGTGGCAGCCAGTTTCCATTATTGGATAAAGCTCCTGGGGGAACTGAGCTGCTGATCTGAACCTCAGTCCTGAGTGGTGGCCCACCCTCCCCTAAAGACCCTGGGGGAAGTGAGCAGCTGATCTGAATCTCAGCTGTGAGCCAGGCCAGGGAGAAAACTCCTCTCCCTTTATTTTACCATCTTGGAGGAACTGAGAACTTACCGGCTCCCAGAGTATACCCTACTCTTGACAAAGGACCCAAAAGTCAAGTAACTAGGTTGGGAAAATACCCAAAAACGGGGAAAAAATGAGACCATAGAAGGTTAGTTTCTTGGCGAACAGGTGTTCTCTCTCATCCTTTCAGGTGAGGAAGGACAATGTTTACTATCAGGAGGTGACATAAAAGTTAAGGCTTCTGCATCCAAAACCTCCAAAATAAATATGCAATGGTCCTAGGCCATGAAAGAGCTCAAAAGAACTCTGAAAATCATATAAGAGAGGTGAAAGAAAAATTGGAAAGAGAAATGAGAGTGATGCAAGAAAATTATGAAAAGTAAATCAATAGCTTGCTAAAGGATACCCATAAAAATGCTGAAGAAAATAATACCTTTAAAAATAGTCTAACTCAATTGGCAAAAGAGGTCCAAAAGTCCAGTGAGGAGAAGAATGCTTTAAAAAGCAGAATTAGCCAAATGGAAAAGGAGGTTCAAAAGCTCACTGAAGAAAATAGTTCTTTCAAAATTAGAATGGAACAGATGGAGGCTAATGACTTTATGAGAAACCAAGAAATCACAAAACAAAATCAAAAGAATGAAAAAACGGAAGATAATGTGAAATATCTCATTGGAAAAACAACTGACCTGAAAAACAGATCATGGAGAGACAATTTAAAAATTATGGGACTCCCTGAAAGCCATGATCAAAAAATGAACCTAGACACCATCTTTCATGAAATTATCAAGGAAAACTGCCTTGATATTCTAGAACCAGAGGGCAAAATAAATATTGAAAGAATATGCTAATCACCTCCTGAAAGAGATCCTAAAAAAGAAACTCCTAGCAATATTGTATCCAAATTCCAGAGTTCCCAGGTCAAGGAGAAAATAGAAACACACACACGCGCGCACACACACACATACATACATACATATAGATATATATATATATATATATAGAGAGAGAGAGAGAGAGAGAGAGAGAGACAGAGAGAGAGAGAGAGACAGAGAGACAGACAGAGAGCACAGGGTGAGTTGAATAAGAAGGGATCATATCTAAAATAATAAAATTAAGGGGTGAGAGAGGAATAAATTGGGAGCATAAAGGGAGAAATGGAATGGGGCAAATTATCTCTCATAAAAGAAGAAAGAAAAAGCTTTTTCAATGGAGGAGAAAAGGGAAGAGGTGAGAGGGAAAAAGTGAAGCTTACTCGCATCACATTTGGCTCAAGGAAGGAACAACATGCACACTCAATTTGGTATGAAAACCTATCTTACACTACAGAAAAATAGGGGAGAAGGGGATAAGCAGGGTGTGGGGGGATGATGGAAGGAAGAGCAAATGGGAGGAGGGAGCAATTAGAAGTAAACACTCTTGGGGAGGGACAAGGTCAAAAGAGAGAATAGAAGAAATGGGGGGCAGGATAGGATGGAGGAAATATTGTTAGTCTTACACAACATGACTAGTGTGGAAGTCATTTGCAAAACAACACATATATAGACTATATTGAATTGATTGTCCTCTCAGTGGGGATGGGTGAGGAGGGAGGAAGGGGGAGAAGTTGGAACAAGTTTTAGGAACAAATGTTGAGAATTGTTTTTGCATGCAACTGGGAAATAAAAAATACAGGTAAAGGGGTATAGAAATTTATCTTGCCCTACAGGACAAGAGAGAAGATGAGGATAAGAGAAGGGAGGAGTATGAGAAGGGTGGGCACATTGGTGGAAGGGGCAATCAGAATGCAAGGCATTTTGGGAAGGGGAAAGGGAGAAATGGGGAGAAAATTTGGAACTGAAAATTTTGTGGAAATGAATGTTGAAAACTTAAATTAAAAAAAAGAAAAAAAAGAACCTTGTTAGTGTAGCAAATAGCGATTTTAAGTTTCTTTACATTTTGATGCCTTCACAACCTGGCATTCATTCCATTAATGACTTACACTTTGTGGCCTAGTTAGGTCTTACTAAATTTTTACATTCCCAGTAGAGATGATCTGGAAAGTCAAGATCTGGAAGTTAAATCAAATTAGCATAATTGAAGAGGGAATGCAATACACATATAATAAAATGAACAATGGACTTGGAGTCAGGAGACAAAGATCTGCATGGGTCTGTTCACTCGAAGGACTGACATGAAAGTCTTGAGATGGAAAAAACCAGTTAAGGGCACAGCCAAGGAGCTTACTGAAATCTTGGCCATGATGATCTTCAAAGGTCAAAGCAGAAAAAGGAAAGAGGTCATTGATGAGCCTTGGAGAGGATACCCTCCACACTTTGCATACTCAGGTTATACCAGGCTCTTGTCATAAACCTCTCACTTTAACTTAGAGAAAGACTGGGTCCAATGTCACCTGCTGGCCAGTGATTTATAAGGGAGTCTGGTGGGGTAAGATCTCATTCAGGTCCATCTGATTGGTGCCCTAACTCTGATGTCACAAGTAGGGAAATACTGGGGATTGATTGCCCAGAGAAGCCCCCTTCCTTGCAAGCCTGGGCCCCAGATAATTCCAGCATGAAAGATTTCAGGCAGGGCCAGTGGGAATGCTAATGGAGGTAGAGTGAAGTATGGCTAGAGCAGAGACTTAAGACAGCCTGTTAGACTCCAGAGTCAAAAAAGCCACACCAACTAAAAACCAGGTGTTTTTCCCCCTATAAACTGTCATGCTAGCCTTTTCTCCCATGAGCTACCAATGTAAGTAGGATAAATAACAGTTACACAAATAAGGGTGAACCAAGGTAGGGAGGGATGAGAACTAAGGAGAGATCCAGACAAAGCCTGTAGGGAAATGTGAGGAGAGAGTCAGGGATTGGGGGAGATCCTAGAGGGTTTTTTTGGAGGAGGGAGCATTTGGGTTCAAGCTTCAGTAAATAAAGAATTTCAGTGAGTGTCAATCATCAATTAATTAGTCTATTAACAGATATTTGGTGAATGTATACTAGGAGACAAAAGTGAAACAGTCGCTGAATTTAAAGAGCTTATATTCTAAAGGAAGAAACAGCAAGTATATATGTGTGTGTATGTGTATATATGTGTGTGTAGATATGTAGATATATAGATATGTTGATGCATATGTGTATACATATATGCACATAAACACACGCACACACATGTTGCATGCATGTGTTCATGTGCTGTGTATGTGCGCACATGTGTTATATGTGCGTGTGTGCATATATGTTTATCTACATATCTAAATTTTGCCTACATATCTATCATGTATTTACATATCAACCATCTTTCCATCATCTACCTACATATCTACTATCATCTAATTACCTACCTATATCTATCTACATATCTATATCTATCTACATATCTATCCTCTATCTACATATCTATCATTTATATATCTATCATCTATTTATATATCTATCATTTACCTACATATCTATCAATCATCTATCTACACATTTAGCATCTACTTACATATCATATATTTGCATATCTATATCCATCTACATGTCTATCATCCCATGTACATATCTGCCATCTAGCTATATATCTATAATTTATCTATTCACTTGTCTTAATTATCTCCCATTTCCTTACATATCTACTATCATTTATCTATCATCTCCCTATATAGCTATTATCTATTTATAACTCTATATGTTCTGCTTTTCATTATCAACCTAAGTATCACAGTGAACTAGATCATTTCATCTACTCTAAATTTCCAGCCAGGGGTAAATGTTATGGAGGACCTTTACAATGACATGAATCACCAAGGGAGGCACATTTTCTCTAGAAAGAAATTTAAAAAGTTAAACTTGCTGTCCTGAGTTTGCTAGATTTTAATCTGTCTAAAGACAACGATCTAGAGTTAATGATCTCTCAAGGCCCCTTCTCATGATATCATCCTATGATGTTGAATTTTGTGGCCAGAATTTCATACCAAGAAATCCTAAAAACAACTTTATTTAATTAATTGATATTTTCAAATTCTTATCAGAGATTTGTGTACCTTTTATCCCAATTCATAATTGATTACTTCTTATTTCAATTTCATTTATCTTAAGGTCAGATCAGATGAATAACAGCCAGATTTTGCTTTATGAAATACATCTATTTTTAGATGGCTCCATCAGAATAAGTGGCCTTGACTTTTTTGAATCACAGTACTAGAAAGAAAGAAAGAAAGAAAGAGAGAGAGAGAGAGAGAGAGAGAAAGAAAGAGAGAAAGGAAGGAGGAAGAAAGGAAGGAGGAAGGAAGGAAGGAAGGAAGGAAGGAATACAAGGTAGTTTGGGGAGGGAGGAGGGAGATGAAAGGGAAGTTCTACTTAAGGGGATGCAATAATAATAAAGAGTTAAGGATAGTGGACTCTTCCAAACTGGAATACAGTAAAATAACAGAATGGAAAAGGAGTCATGGTAGGTGTATAATGAAGGATCCAAAACAGAAGGGGAAAAGAATTTTCAGGTCAGAGGTTTGGTTATTTGCTTAACTACTGGCATCAGAGATAAACAATGATGAGAGATCCATGCAATGAATCAGTTGTCTGTCTTCCTAACTTAGTCCCCTTTCTAACTTAGGTTGGGGTTGGGGGTGGCATGGGGATCTCTGTCAAGAGAGCCATCCTGTCACTGCAGCTGTCCTCTCACCCCCGCTTCTGCTTCTGCTCAGGTGTGTCTGAGTGTGAATATAGCATCTGTCATGAGCAGGGATTCAGAGACCAGCTCCAAGATGTCTGGTTCATGCTTTGACTACACTCTTGTCCAAGATTTTCTTGAGTCTCTGAATTATTGTGAACATCAATATTCAGGACTGGGAGCTCAAATCTTTTTATGTTCAGTTTGGAGTCTCATGTCTTTTCCAAGGCCACTCACTGAGTTATGCTACATCCCTGAACACCGGCTGCAGCCAAAGTGAGGCCCCTTGGCATCCATCATTTGTTCACTGCCTGACTGATCTGGTCGAGATTTTTTATTTCATCTTAGGAATTAGCTGCAAATGTGCTGACTTCCCTTTGGAGGGTTAGTAAGGCAAGATTCCTTCGTGCAAATGCCCTGAGGGTACAACTGACAAAGTCTCCATCTTTACAAGGCATCTTTTCCTTTTCAATCAGAGGGAGGAAGAGGAGAGGAGAAAGGAATGGAAGAGAGGGAGAGAGAAAGAGAGGCAGAGAAAGAGGGAAAGAGGGAGGGAGGGAGAGGGAGAGAGAGAGAGAGAGCGCACAAATTTCCTCAAAGCTTCCAGGAAATCCCCTGATTGAGTTGTCCAGGCAGACAGAGCCAGAAGACATCTGGGACTGGGCAGAGCCAGATGGAGGAACCTTGCCAATGAAGTGAGAGAAGACACTGGAAGAGGTGTGTGGCTGGTGGGCAGAGGATGGCTCCCTGCCATACCAAATGTTCATAAGTAACAACTGACTTTTCTATCAGGGATTCAGGGCAGAAGAAAAAGGCTTCCATCCTCTTGTGGTTGCGTATGTTGAGTTCTGGATACAGAATATAGTGTGGGGAACAAGGAACTACATAGATTAGAGGAGGTTGTTAAAGAATTGAACCACTGATAATGACTGCAAAATCCTTTTATTATTCACGTTTATGTGGAAGAATTAAGGAGTATTTTTTTTAAAATGTTGCTTTTATGACCAAGGAAAAAGAAAACCCAGACTGAAAAGCCAAGCATCTGTGGCTGCTATCTCTTGGTTATGTTTGTTTCTGGGGCTCAGCAAAGTGTTCTGGGTGTTAGAGGTTTTTCCATGGCCAACTGGATTCATGAGATGAGCCTGCTGCATTATGCCCGATATAAAAGTGTAGAGATAACAGTGTGAAACAAAATTGGATTCAATGGCGACTGTAATCTAGATTTCCTTTCTTCACATAGTCCTCCCCTCTATAGCTTAACCATGCTAGCTAGTTGGCCGTTAGGTGATGCAGTGAATAAAATGCTGGACCTGGAGTCAAGAAAACTCATTTTCATGAAATCAAATCTGGCCTCAGACACTTACTAGCTGTGTGACCCTGGATAAGTAATTTTGCCCTATTTACCTCCGTTTCCTCATCTGTAAAGTGAGCTGGAGGAGAAAATGACAAATCAGACACTAGCTGTATGACCCTGGATAAGTAATTTTGCCCTATTTGCCTCAGTTCCCTCATCTGTAAAATGACCTGGAGGAGGAAATAACAAACCACTTTAGTATCCTGGTCAAGAAAATCTAATATAGGGCCATGAAGTCAGAAATGACTGAAAACAACTGAACAACACAACCAGCTAGTTAACAAGCATTTACTAAGCACCTACTACATGCCAGACACGTTGCTAGGGATAAAAAGGAAGGCAAAAACAGTCCCTATTCTCAAAGAATTTCTTTTCTAATGGAGGAGGCAAACACAAAACTAACTAGGAACATATAAAGTGTTTACAGAGTGGATGAAAGGAAATCTCAGAGTGGAAGGCATGAACAACAAGTGTGTTGGGAAAGTTCTCCTGAAAGAAGTGGTATTTGAGTTGGGTCTTAAAGGAAACCTCTGAAACTAGGAGGTAGGTGTAAGGAGAGTGAATATGTCAGGATTTGGGGGAATGGCTGATGCAAAGGCATGGAAACGGAATATGGCTTATGTGAGTAGCAAATAGACTTTCATGTTAGAGTTCCTGGAAGAAAATAAATTGCAAGGAGACTAGACAGGTAAGAAACTGCTAGGTGGTGAAGAGCTTGTTTTTAATGTTTGGGGTTTTTTTTTGCATGAAGAGCTTTAAATGCTAATCAGAAGATTTTTAATGATAGAGATAAAAGGGAGTCACCAGAATTTGTTGAGTAGGGGAGTGATGTGGTCAGATCTACACTTTAGACAAATTAATTTGGTCATGGAGTAGAGGATGAATGGAGTGCAGCGAGACTTGAGTCAGGAAGACGAATGAGAAGGCTCTTTCTACTCTTACAGCTCCAACCTTAGTTTAAGGTCTTGTTACTTCATGACTCCACCACTGAAGCTGCATTTTCATTGGATTCTCAGTTGCCAGCATCTACCCTAATCCATCTCACCTCCATATGACTGCCTATCAAAGCATTCTTCCTCAAAAACAAGTCTCTTCTGCTTAAGAACTGTGAGTGGCTCCCTGTTGACTCTAGAATGAATTATAAAGTCCTCAGTTTGGAATTTAAATTTATAATCTAGCTCTAGACTACCTTGACAGACTGATTTCATATCTTTCCCCTTCACATGATCCTACATTCCAGGCAAACTAGCCTACTTCCCAGCAAAATTCCCACTTATTCCCATGCCTTTGCACCCCTGTCTGTCTTCCACACTTGGCACCCATTCACTTCTGTTTCTTACATAACTTCCTGCAAAGCTCACCTAATGAACCCTATCTTCTGGAAATTCTTTCCTGACTTTCCTCTAGATATGAGTGCTTTATCCCTCTTCAGATGATTTTGTATATACTCATTTGTTTATATACAATTATCCCTCCCTCATTGTTTCTTTCCCCTTGCGGTAAGAAATTAAATGGGAATTTTGGGGGAGTTTTGTGGAAACCACAGAAAATATTCAAAGGTCAGCAGAGGATACAAAAAAAGTTCTTTTTCAAAAAATATTTTTACTTAACATTGACCTACGTATAACCTGTGATCAAATACTTAACCTGAGTTTTACAATAAGGTAAAGAGAAAAAGAAAAAAAATCAGACTTCTTCTCTGGAAGGAAGAAAGGGTCAAAATATTTAGGTGGGTTTTTCAGATTGTGGGGGTGCCAGTTCCCTATACCTTTATAACAATGTGATATTGACAGCACCTAGGGAGGCCATGAATATCCCTGCACAATTCTGAGTCACGAAATACAGCAGACTCTCCACATGGAAGACAGAACCAAAACATTTATTGAGGCATCAGAAAGCCAAATCCATCATAGTAACAAAGAAATCTATATACAATAACAATGCAGAGGAAAACACCATTCCCAAACCTTCCCTCCATTAGGCTTCCCACAAACCAACTCCCTTAAACAAAATCACCAACAGGCTTCCCTTAACCAAAATGCCCTTCTCACACTCACTGCCTCCTTCAGTTTTGATTATTCTCTAACTTCCTCTCAGCTCTGCTCTAGCTCTGCCTCTTCGTGCTCCACCCCTTCCTGTTCTACCCATTCAAGGAACTCTTCCCACCACAGGTTCCATGTGACAGACTTCCACATGACCCAGGCAGGTCACATGGGCCTATTAATGAATGGGAAAGATCTTCCCATTTAAATTACCATTATAACCCTAACCTTCCCTGCCATATAGAAGGGATAACTGTATTGTATTCCCTCAGAAAAGTGGGAGCTCCTTGAGGATAGGAACTGATTTTTGTTTGTAGCCTCAGTGTCTTGGGCTTAAGTATTATTTGATATGTGCTGGATTAGCTAATACTTCCTTTTCTACCAGTTGTACTTTATTCACCAGAATATCTCTCACAGGGCCTAAAATCTCTTCATTATGCTTTTGGAGACTTTCCTGTGTGTCCTTGGGCAAATAACTTCCCCTCTCTTGGCTTTAGTTCCCTCATCTGTCAAATGGAGGTGGGGGGAAGTTTGGCCTAGGTGATTTCCAAGGTCTCATCAAAGCCTTAAATTCTATACTTCTTGCGATTATCAAAAATAGTACATTAGATACACTAAAGATTTTGGTGGAGCTGGATCTCGGAGGGATTCAGAGAAGTTTGGCTCAGAAATTTCCCATGCTAATCCTCCTTTCCACACAAATGTCTAGGCTTGGAGAAGTGTCAGGGGAAGCAAGATGTTCAGTGGCTTGTCTTCCAGGGGCCACATAGGCAGCATGTAAGATCCAGAGAGAGGATTTGTATCACAAGTCTTTCTGACTCTGAGGCCAGGCCTCTATACACTCTGCCATAAGGTTCCTCCTCCTCTTCCGCTATACATGTAAAAATAATTCCTCGCATGTCATAGAATGGTAGACATTTTAGGGCCAGAGAGCATTCTGTGTAACACTTTTACTCCTCATTATATTTTTATTTTAAATTTAACTTCCTGTAACAACACTATTATCAGTCAGACAGCTGATAGCCTTATATAAGAGATGAAGAACTTGGTCACAGATTTTAATCAGAAACCTAAGATGACATCATTAGTGGTTAGTTCAATGGTCGTTCAATGGAGACAGCTAGCTGATGTAGCTGGATAGAGTTTTAGACCTGAGTTCAAAATCTGCCTCCGATAATTATGAGCTGTGTGTCATGTAATCTGTTTGCCTCAGTTTTCTTATCTGTAAAATGGGGATAAGAACAATACCTGTTGCGAAGGCTCAATGAGATAATTATGAAACACTTAGTACAGCTCCAGGCACATAATAAGCACTTATAATGTTATCTGCAATGGTTCTACACATTATCTATATCACGTTATAATATAAATGTTATCTACTATCCTCATGACCATCATCATCATTGTTACTAGTTGTGTAACTCCAGACAAGTCACTTAACCTCTCTGTGTCTCTTTTTCCTCATCCCCATCTCTAAAATAGAGATAGTCACAGCACCTACCTCCAGGCTTATTGTGGGGATAAAATGAGATAATATTCGTAAAGTACTTTGTAAACCTTAAAGCATTATAGAAATACTAGCTATTTCTATTGCCTCTTATAATTAGACTAGACCAAGTAAATCAGTGGACCTCAGACTATAGTCTCAGGAAGGGTAAAAGACTCATTACTTCATTCATTCTTTCAACAACCATTTTTAAAAATGCTGACTCTCTGTCTGCCATCCAAGGAGTAGAGTAGCTAAGTTTGTAGAGGCTCATCACTAGCTGCCTGTCAGGACTATTTTGGGCCACAGTGCTTACTTATGGATGGGGCATTGGTAGAAGGAAAAACTATACACCAGGTCACCAATACTGAAAAAATTGATGTGATAGTCACTGGGCTAGATGCCTGAGGAAGGCACCAAGGTAACTAAACATGGTCCCTGTCCTCATGGAACTCACCATCTGGTTTCTTTTATTTTACCATATATGACAAAACAGACAGCCCTTGAAAACAGCTTATTTAAGGACATCTTGGAAATTCCACCCTACTTTTAAAATGAATGTTACTATGGTTCTTAAGGGGTAAGTAAAATTCCTAAAGTTGAACTTTCAAGTTTGATCCATTCTCTAGTCACTGATTCCTTCCTTTTAGAGAAGCAGCATGACTTGATGGTTAGAGGATGAGATTTACAACCAGAAACATCTGGCTGTGAATTATGGTTCAGACACATACTTATTATGTGACACTAGATAACATCCATAGAAGCCTTGGTCCCCTTGGGAAAGGGAGAGAATAATGGTACCCACTACTCTAAGGGGCTCTTCTAAGTCTAATCTGAGTGGTACAGTGACTGGAGTCCTAGATGTGGAGTCAGAAGACTTGGGTTCATATACCAGCTCTGCAGCTTATTACTTAGGTGACCTTGGCCAAATCACTTAATTTCTTAGTCTTTTCATCTCTCAAATGAGGATGTTCTACCAGATGACCTCTGCCATAAGCCAGGCCTGACTCAGGCTGGTCTGATAACTCAGTCTCAAGAATGGAAGGGAATGAGACTCTATGGTGTAAGACATCTCACAACTAGCAAAAGGAGATTTTCTTAGATATAGGAAAGGAAGGGTATTCTCAGAGCATGGAAAGGATATTCAAGGATACAGCACTGAATCAGTTGAATGATTCTTCCTTTTATCTCTATGTTAATGATAACAGTACACCAGTTGGAAACCTAAGGAAAGAAAAATTACTCTTCTGACAGTTTTTTAAAATTTAATATTTTGTTTTAACATTTTGTGTTTCTCCAATTATATGTAAAGACAATTTTAACATTCTTTTTTCAAATTTTGAATTCTGAATTCTCTCCCTCCCTCACTTTTCCCCCTCATTGAGAAGGCAATCAATTTGACATAGGTTATACATGTTCTCACAACCTCTAAGGGACTTTTAGCTTTAAATATAAGATCTATGAGAAGATGTGTGTGTGTGTATATATACATATATATGTATATATACACATACACATATATATGTATGTGTGTATGTATAAAGTTTTCTGTAAACCTTAAATGATAACATAAATGTGAACTACGATCATGTTTATGCAATCATATTCAAATAGCTCTGATTTATCTGGGACAATCCAGGTTCTAGCTTAGTACCAATCCTAAAAAGATGGTCATTTCAAAACAGATGTTTCTGTCTTTCCTTTTTCTTCACATCCATATTCTTCTTTATGGCCTCACATGAAAAGGAGAGTCTGAAAAGGACTGGTAGAACATGGAAAGATGTGAACAAAGTTGAAGAGAAAATGGAAATAGTTCCTATTTTGGGACTGAGTTCTGAAGGATGCCACCCAACGGAGCCACAGCCCAAGGAGGGCTTCGGAGTCATAGCCTGGTGTGAAATTGACATGTCAGAGCCCAGGGCCCCGGAAAGAGGTTTCTAAGTTCACATAGGCAGGCAAGCACCCTGCCAATCTCCATCAGTCACCTGTAATTATCATTTCAGTAGTGTAATTAATGTCACTAATATAATTTCCTCAAAGCCAGGGACAATGCAGACACAATCTAAATGATCTGGGCGTTGCTGCTAAAAGAAACCGACAGGCAGACAGAAGCCAGAGTCAAAATGCTGCCGTCACCAGTGAGCATCTGGGTAAGACTGCATTTAGATTCGGAACCGACAGCCCTGTCTCTGGTGATGTTTCCTGTCTGAGGAGCAGGGGCGCTGGAGACAGGGACTTCAAAGATGCTGTTGCTTCTGTCTTTCTCATGTCAAGGGAAGAAAATGGATTGAGAAGGCAATCATGCCAGTAAGGGATGCGCACGCACACACACACACACACACACACACACACACACACACACGTACTCACAAATAATCCAGCCTCAGCCTAAACAAAAACCTTCTCCAAAAAAAGATTTTAACTCTAAGTAGACCCACGCTCTATCACTGCTGTTCTTTTTTTTTATTATTTTTAAATAAATTTATTTAACTTTTTACATTCATTTTCACAAGATTTTGGGTTCCAAAATTTTCTCCCCATTTG
>CM053773.1:63034579-63138083 GCA_028658325.1 Potorous gilbertii
TCATTCTTTTGGTTTTGTTTTGTGATTTCTTGGTTTCTCATAAAGTCATTAGCCTCCATCTGTTCCATTCTACTTTTGAAAGAACTATTTTCTTCAGTGAGCTTTTGAACCTCCTTTTCCATTTGGCTAATTCTTCTTTTGAAAGCATTCTTCTCCTCATTGGCTTTTTAAAATTCTTTTGCCAATTGAGTTAGCCTATTTTTCAAGGTGTTATTTTCTTCAGCATTTTTTGGGGTCTCCTTTAGCAAGGTGTTGACCTGCTTTTCATGCTTTTCTTGTATCTCTCATTTCTCCTCCCAGTTTTTCTTCTACCTCTCTAACTTGATTTTCAAAATCCTTTTTGAGCTCTTCCATGGCCTGAGCCCATTGAATATTTATTTTGGATGTTTTCAATACAGAAGTCTTGACATCTATGTCTTTCCCCTGATGGTAAGCATTGTTTTTCCTCATCCAAAAGGATAGGAGGAGATATCTGTTCACTAAGAAAGTAACCTTCTATGGTCTAATTTTTTTTCCCTTTTCTGGGCATTTTCCCAGCTAGTTACTTGACTTCTGAGTTTCCTTTCCACACCCGCCTTGCCTCTTGTTCCACCCAACTAGTGCTTGGGCTCTGAGATTCAAATGCTGCTCCCAAGTCTTAGGGGCTTTCGGTGAGGGCGGGGCTGCTATTCAGTGTGAGATTAAGTTCATGTGCTCAGATGGGGACAGGGCCACCACACAGGGCTCAGTTCCCTCAGGGGGTTTATGTGGAGACCTTCAACAATGGATCCGAGCTCCTGCCTGCCCTGGGAGCCCCTGTCCACTGCTGCCTTAGCTTCTGACTCCTGAGGGCCTGAGTTATGGGGACACCCCAACCCCCTCTCAGAGAGCTGAAAAGACCCTCTCACTGACCTTTGGCACCTGTGGGTGGAGGGATCTGTGCTGCCACTGGAGATTCTGTCCCTGAAGCCTGCTCAGATCTGCTCCTCTCAGTGTCACGCAGTCAAGGCAGGACTGAGCTCTGCTCCAGGTCCAGTGCACAACAGACCTTTGGTGTTGGTTTTTCAGGGCTCTCTGGAATAGAAATCTCCTCCACTCCATTGTTGTGTGGCTTTCACTGCCCCAGAATTTGTCAGGAATTCTTCTTTACAGGAATTTTATGGGCTGTGGGTTAGGAGCTAGCATATGGATATCCTTCTACTCTGCCATCTTGGCTTCTCCACTTCCTTATTTATCTTAAGGGAGCCACATTTCTCCCCAGTATTTTGGGTTCATGACCCCAACATTTTCCTCAATGCTCCATTGTCCCTCACGCCACCCATCCAAATCAGTTGTAAAATCTTTTCTATTTCTACCCCTATAATATTTCTTGCATCCGACCCTTTCTCTCTACACACTCAACCGTTGTCTTAGTTCAGTCCATCATCAATTGCACTATTGCAATAGTCTCCCAATTGGTCTTCTTACCTGAAGTCTCTCCTCTATCATTCATCCTCTACATGAGAGTGGAAGTGACTAAGTAAAGACCATGTAACTTCCCAAGTCATTAAACAGCAGTGACTTCATATTCCCTCTAAAATAAAATACAAACTCTTCTGTTTGGTTTTTAAAGCCATTACCACCTGTTCCTAAATTATCTTTCCAGCCTTTTTATGAGAATGTGATAGTCTGAAAGGGTCAGGTCTCACATTGTATCCTGGGCCATCTCCAGTCATCCTGGTGAATATCTGGTCACTGGACCCAGATGGTTCAGGAGAAGAAAGAGAGGTTGGTGACCTTGCACAGCCCTCCTTCACTCAAATCAAAGTCAACTGCAAGTCATGTCATCATCTTGATGTCATAGACCTCTTCGAGAATGAAGGACAGACAACAATATTATTTCTTTTACCATACTCTATAATCTAACTAAACTGATCTTCTCTTTCTTCCTCATATAATTACTACATCTCCTGCCTTCTAACCTTTGAATTGACCATTCCTCATTGTGGAATGCATTTCTTCCTCATCTGCATCTCATAGAATCCCATTCAAGCAAAATCCTACATGAGCTTTTTCCCAGTTTCTTGGATACTTGCATTTATTTTGTATTATATGTATATATGTATTCTGAATATACTTACATTTCCACATATTATCTTTCCTGATAGAATGTAAGCTTCTTGAGAACAAAAATTCTTTTCTTTTTCTATGTAACCCCAGTGATTAATATACTACCTGGTACAGAGTAAGTGTTGGATAAATATTGATTGACTTATTGGCCCTTTCTGGGATTTAAATTCCTTCAGATTGTTTTTTAATCACTGCCTCAGATTTCTTATTCCACACACCCTGCCCCACCCCACTCTCCATAAGCCTGGTTTTCTCCATCTCATTTTTTTTCTCTTATGCTTTTAACATGTCCAAACCATTTTCACTGCTTTTCTTCTTATTCCCGTCACTGACTTTCATTTTGGTTCTCCTCTGACTTTTACATTCTGTGGTTTGTTTTTTTTACTTTTTTATGACCTTCTTCAGGTAGTTCATTTTCAGAGCTGTTATTTTATCTCTGAGCTTGTCGGGTCCAGCTGTGATAAATGGTGGTACTGTATACTTGCATGTTCCTTCCATGTCAAGGCTACCTGAGAGGTGGGAAGCTATATCTTAGTGCCCCAAAATAAATTTTACAAGAGGCTTTCCTCTTCCCTGCATTTGCCCTTCAGAATAATAAAATTTTACATTTATGAAGCAATTTATAGTTTACCAAGCTTTTTCATTCCTTGTTCATTCTATCTTCCTCTGAGATAGAATCATAAGATTTGGAACTAGAGAAGATTACCTAATCCAACCTCTGTAATTTCCATATTGGGAAACTGAGGCTAGAGGGGGTTACATGATGCAAAGGAAGTAACAGGTTTGAGATGTAGTCAGGTACTACTAGTATCCTTGTTTCATAGATGAGAAAAATGAGGCTTGAAGAGAAAAGATTTGCTGAAGCATAACTAGCAAGTTGTGAACTAAACACCAAACTCAGGTCCTCTGACTTCCTACTTAGGTATTCTTTGCACTATGCCATGGAGAAAAATATTTTCCTTATACATTAGAATGGGGAAATTCCATTCAGGAGCCTTATGTTGTATTTATTTAAGCTACACCATTTGGAAACATGTATCAGGAGTTTGCCAGAAATGGCAAGGGCAAAGATGAAATCAGGAAATCTGGTGCCTTAGGCTAATCTGGTTTGGAGGCAGCAGGAGGACCTAGGGAAAGATATCAGAACATTAGACCTATGGGAGAGAAGCCCCAGGACATCATTATTTGGAAAGCTGACAGGGGAAAGAATGAGGGAGATAGGCCCTGAAAAGACTTACCTGGAGTTCAGAAAGACTCCGTGATCTCCCTTGCTCCAGTAAAATCTCATATGATGATTCCGGGTATCCTCTGTGAAAATCACAGCTATAGTCCCCAAGTCTATTGGTCTGATGAGGGGCTGGTCAGGCTTTCTGGGAGTAGTTCTGACAGACACGGTCTGTGCCCCTACAACAAGGGCCATTAACTCCCAAGAAGATATGGGAAGGGGAAAAGAGCATGTCGGGAGAGTAATGGTAAGAAAATGTAGAGGCCATGATGATGGGATCTGGGGGATAATGGTTCAGATCTGTGCAAAACAAGCAAGCAGTTACAATGTAGAATAGAGGTGGTAAGAATGGAAAACCAGGAGACCACCGTAGAGAAGTCCCCAGATGTTAGATATGTGCCAGACTGAGTCCCTATTAATGTTTACAAAGTGTCCTTCATAAGGTACCTCTGGTATAGGAAATGACACAGAGGGGAAGCCAATGATTCTCTTAAATACATTTTCATAAACAACCAGAAAGTTGCATTTTTTCATCTTTATCTCAGGACCAAAAGTAAGCATTAGAAGATTGGCTATAATCACAGTCTGACTGTAGATACAGAAACATTCTAGCTCTCTAGTGCTTCCTCCTGGCAAGCAGGTGCAAGAGCATGCTAGCATCACAGACTCTCAGAACTGGATTGAATTACTGCACTTCTATTTTTCAAACTGGAGAGAATGATCTTCAGACTTTAAAGGACAAAATAAAAGTGGTTGGCAGGGAAAGGAAACCCAAGATAACTGAGGAGAAGATAAAATAACATCTTGATTTCCTCAATGAGCGTAAGGCATCAGACCTAGATGAATTATGTTTTGGTGGTAGATGGGATTATGGAGTCACTATCGATGACCTTAAAAGAACTTGGAGAATGAGAGAAATGTCTCAGGCTTGGGGCAAGAGTATCCCAATTTTCAAAACATGGAAGAGGGAGAATATGGAAACCATAGACCAAGAACAGGGGTGGGTTGATAAATCTTAGCAACTAGCTCTACAAAATAAAACGTCTGCACGACATACTTTTAAGCTTTTTCGCACCATTTACACTCTTAAGACTAGACTACCAAGAAAACAATAACTCAAGCACTGATTTTTAGAATTTCCCAATTTCCAAATTAGTCTGTGACTATAACTTGAATTCCTGGTAATATTCTAGAATATATTAGTAAATAGATAGCTAATGAACATATTAAAAAAGGAGAGAAGTCAGCTCAGGAAAAGGGATATTAAAGAACCTGTGTGGCTTCATCCAGATCATGTCATGTAAGGTCAATCTCATTTCCTTTATTGTCTCGGTTACTGGAATAGTAGCTCAGGGAGCAATAACCGATAAAAATAGCTAGCATTTACATAGCATTTCAGGGTTTATAAAGAGCTTTACAAATATTATTTTATCTTCACAACAACCCTGGGAAATAGGTCCTATTACTATCCCCATTTTACAGAGAAGGAAACTGAGGCAGACAGAGGCTAAGGAGCTTGCCCAGGGTCATATGGATAATGTCTGAGGTCAAATTTGAACTCAGGTTTTCCTGACTTCAGGTCTAGTGTTCTATCTATTGTGTCTCCTAGCTGCCAAAGATAGCAGATAGAGTTTGCCTAGATTTTAAGGAAGCATTGGTCCAAGTCTTTTAGTATATTTTTGATTAGATTAAGAGATACAGGCTTGAATTGAAATGAATTCCTATTTGGTTAAATAGCTGGATCCAAAATGTAGTCATTAATTGTTTGATGTTAACTTGGAAGGCAGCGTCTAGTGGAGGACGCCAGTGATCTAGCTGGCCCTGTGCTTTTGAAAATTTTATTAGTGCCTTGAATAAAGACATAGGAACCAAGCTTATCAAATTTATAGATGAAACTATGCTAGATGGGATAAATAGCACAGTGGGTAGCAGAGTTAGGATATAAAGAGGACATTGGGCCAAATCTAAAAGGATGAGATTTAAAGTCTTAAATTTTTAAACTAAGTTTCACAAGCACAGGAGAAGGGAGATTAGTTAAACAGTAGCTTATGTGAAGAAAAAACCCCCCAAACCCTGGGCATTTTAGGGGGACCACAAGCTCAGAATGAGACAACAATGTGATATAGCAACCAAAAAAGCTAATGTAGGCTTGAACTGCATTGAGAGGCAATGCTTGTCCCTCTGCCCTTATCAGAGCATGTAAGGTTAGTTCAGGGTACCACACCTCAGAAAGGTCACCGATAAACTGGAGAGCATCCCAAGGAGAATGCTCAGGACGTGATGAGCTACCAGTTTTTGCCAGCTGAGGACTAGCTGAAGGAATTAAGAATGTTTAGTTTGGAGAGAAGAAAACACAGCAGGGACACAGTAATTGTCAAGTATTTGAAGGATTGCCATGTACAAACGCAGTTAAACTTATTGCATTTGGGCCCAGAAGGAAAAACTAAGAACCGAGTCTAAGTTGTAAAGAAGCTAATTTAGCCTTAAGGTTAAAAAAACAACCCAACTTTGTAACAATGAGAGCTGTTCAGTAGTAGAACTGAATCCCTCAGGAGGGGGTAGGCACCTACCACCTCCCTCCCAGGTCTTCAGTCAGGCACTGATGGCTGTTCTTTGTGCTTGAAGAGGATCACAATGATGTCACTCCATTGAGGTCAAGGTACAATGGGTCAGACTGTGGCTGATCTCAGAATACGAGATATGAGCTCAGAAGACTCTACCACAGGTTGAGCACAAATAGTCTATATGAACATTTGGGAGGGAGATGTCTCTAAATGTGTACATCACATGTTTCTTTTGAGCTACTTAAATCCTACTTTGCTTATAGGGAACAGAGCCATCTTTGATGTGGGCATGCTTTGCTAAATGATCCTGTGCCAGTGTCTCCCGTGTCTCTCAATTAATTCCAAAGTTCTTCAGAAAAATCTTGAGAGATCCTTGTATCACTTTTTCTGACCTCCATGTGAGCACTTACCTTGTGTGAATTCTCTGTTAAATGGTATTTTAGGTAAATGTACACTTGGCCCTCAAATAACACAGCCTGCCTGTCAGAGTTGTGCTCTCTGCAGTGGAGTTTGAATGCTTGGCAGTTTAGTTGAAGAAAGGACTTCAGAGTCCAGTACATTATCTTGCCAAATAATCTTCTGAATCTTCCTAAGATAATTCAGATGGAAGCTATTCAGTTTCCTGGCATGGCACTGGTACACTGTCCAGGTTTCATAAGCATACAACAATAAAATAAGCACAGTGGCTCTGTAGAGCTTTGGTTTGGTAGGCAGTCTAAGACTTCTCTCCTATGCTTTATTTTGGAGTCTCCCAAACACTGAGCTAACTCTAGTAATGTATTCATCAATCTTATCCTCTATGTGCACATCCTTGAAAAATACACTGCCAAGGTAAGTGATTATCCACAGCATTCAAAATTTCTCCATTTGCTATAACCAATGATTTCATGTGTGGATAGTGTGGTGCTGTTTTCTTGGTGTAAACTTCAGGCCAAAATTAGCACAAGCAGCAGAGAATCAATACACCTTTTGTTGCATCTCAGCCTCAGAGACTGTTGCAATAAATGTATAATCATCTGTAAACAAAAAGTCATGCCTCAATTCTCCTTCTCCTTTAGTCTTCTCTTGTAGCTTTTTCAAGGTTAATTAGTACAGTAGCTGACCTCAATGCCATTTTTGTCTTTTTTGAAGGTGTCTGATAACATCATTGAAAACATTAGTCATTAAACCACAGGTGTCAAACACAAAACCTGCCCCAACACTCCCAATGGGGCTTGAATCAGGGAAATATTTAACAAAATAAATAAAAGTAAAATAAAACATAGACAACACTAAATTTTTAAAAACTAAGGGAATATGCAACTATTGGGATCTTCCTAGGGATTATTGGACCCCACCATTTCATTTTGACTGACATCACAGTGCTGGATTATCACTTTCTTGTATGCTGTAAAGGAGTTCATTTTTTTTTGATCAATCAATCAATAAGCATTTATATAGCACTTTCTACATGCCAGGCACTAGTGGTGCTAAGCACTTGGCATGCCAATAAAGTAAAAAAAAAAACATTCCAACCCATGAAGGAGAGAAGTACTGGTTAAATCTGTCTCTGATAATTTATAAATATGCTTCCCACCATCACTGTTGTTCAGGGTCCAATAATTCCAGGAGGACAGCAAAGATTAAGTTCTTTGGAGCTTAGATCAGTCCCTGTTTCCGTCTCCCATCTATATTTCCTAATGGCAGTCCTATGAACTTCTTGATAAATAATGCCAGACTCTCATCTCAGGTATACTTAGCACACACATGGCCCTTCAGTCCACATTTATAACCTCAGCCTCTTCGTCTACATTTTTCTTGTTCCATTCTTGTAGTGGGCTAATATGACCTCTGATTCCAAGTTCCTGTGTGCCTCTGGGCTCTTCCCACTGTTACAGCTTCCAGCAGATTTGGTTCACACTTTTTCAGTAAGATCTAGGGGATCTAGGGAGGCCTCTCATTTGACCTAGTTGGTCCCTGTAATGTTAATAGAATAGGAAGATCTACCCTGCCCATTAACAGGCCTAACACATGGAGCTTGTGATCACATGGAGTCTGTGGTCAATTTACCTTATTCCCTCCTGGTGAGAGAAAGAACTAAAAGCACAGGACTTTGTGAAAACTGGGAACCAAGGCTACAGAAGGGAGAATCCAGAGATTTAGAAAGATGTTTGCAAAGGATGCCAACAGAACTAGGGAAAGAAATAGCAGGTGTATCGTAAGGTTAATGATGTATAAGATCTTCTTTGCCCATTAAAAGACCTCACATGGAGCCCTGATGCAGAGTCAGTTAAACTCTGGGCCACAAGGATTCTCACACCTTCCCAATTAAATGCTGATTTCCAAGCTTCTTGACTCTCAGTCAATCAAGTACTGATTCTTTGTATGGAAACAGTATATATAGTATTGTTTGGAGTGAAATGTGTAAGCAGAAAGAGTAGCAGACAGAGAGAGAAAACTGAGGAGAGAAGAGAGAAGCTGAGGGAAGAACTTGCCTAAGGGAACTTGCTCATGGGAGGCTTGACTGAGAGAAATGTCTGTGCTCCCTGGATTGGTGATGAATACCTTGCTAAATCTTGCATTCTGATATCCTAATAGCAATGTCCCAAAAAATTGTTTGGTTTTGTCTTGGAAGAGAAGAATTGGTTATATTTTGCAAACCAATCATGGAGATACACATGTATATTCAAAGCAACTGCTATGGGTATCACATTGGTGCTACATTTGACCATGAGGATGAGATTGCAAAATATAAAACCTCTATCTGGAAACAGGAAGGCTTTAGGGAAGGAAATTAGTATCCCAGAATGGGAAGATTTACATTATTCTTCCCTGGTGAGAGAATGGGAGTAGATAGCTTGAAATTTATAGGCATTAGTAAAACTCCCTTTGTACAACAGGTATTACCATTTTCAAGGAGTCAACAACACTGTTAGCTCTGGGATTCAATCAACAGTATCCCACTGACTTTATGTGGCCTAGTGGAAAAAGACTTTGGTGTTCACTTAGAAACTATATGGGAAAGTTAAAGGATAAGGTAATGAAAACTGCAATAATTGTGGGAGATGCAGAAGCCTATCACAGCACTCCCTTAATGGTCCCTCATAGAAATACAATGGTAAAAGCTACTCCTCCTGCTTATAAACATTTAATTCTGACCTTACTAATTGGGGAAATAGGGTACCCTCTTTTGGATAAGATAAGATTTCACAGTTAAGTGGCTCAGGGGAATGGGGAAAAGATAATTTTTCTCAAGAGAGATGAGAAAATAGCCAGTGGATTGAAAGTCAGAATAAATTAACAAGGAGAGAACTGTATGGAAAAATAGATGGTATTCCAACTAACAAACTGTATAAGATGTACCAGGAAAAGGGTAATATTAGATGTAAAAAATATTAGACAGAATAGGGAAATAAGAACTGCTCCTACAGCTACTCCTGAACCACTGTATCCAAGTTTGTCACTCTTAAAGACAGAATAGGAAACTGGTCAAGCCCCAGTCCAGATTAAAGAACTACACAGATGGGATTCATGAATAAGGTTATGATGATGGGTTCGTGGACTCCAGAAGCATGGATGACACTAATAAATGCCGTAAACCATTCAGAGGGAATGTGGTTAACAGGTGGAGGTTTGGGGAAAAGCTGTGAGGACAATCTTAGTCTCTATCCAGGAGGGGATCCTCCTGCCTTAGTTTCCCCATTGTGTTCTTTTGAAAAGGAACATTTCCCATCTGACTATTCCTGAGATTGGCTATGAGGTCAAATTGATACTGCATAATTGGAGTCTTAATCAAATTTGAGATGACCCAATCTGAAAAATACTAATCTATATTTACCTTACCTCTGGTTATTGTCTCCCTATTCTTTTTGTCCTCTATTTAAACTTTTTGCTAAATTTGTCTCCTTCACTTGTAGATGACTGACTGCTTAGACTGAACATCACCCTATGTCTGAGACCATGATACATCACCCCCTGAACCTGGCATTGACCAAGCTGTATATACTGGCTAAGGAACTGACCCCTCAAATAGGACCTCTTTAGGCAGGGACAGATTTATGTCCAATTTCAGCTGGAAGTAGTTGTAGAAGATGAGACCTTCACTCCTTATCCCAAGGGATTTTAGGTGCCATTCATTTGAGGGGGGAATGATAGGATGCTTTTGTCTAAGCCCTCATCCTAAAGGTGATTGTTTTGCATTTTTATTTTGTGTTATCCCTTTTATATTATTATGCAAGTTATGCTGATACAAGTTACCCCTAAAGTCCCATCTGCCTACATGAAAGATCTTGGGGCCAAATGTAATGTTAACAGAATAGGAAGACCTTCCCTGCCCATTAATAGTCCTAACACATGGAGCCTGTGATCACATGGAGCTCAGACTGGGAGGAGCTTGCCAAAGGAGGAGGAAAGTGAGAGAGAGACAGAGAGAGAGAGAGAGAGAGAGAGAGAGAGAGAGAGAGAGAGAGAATGAGCAGAGAGAGAGAGCAGGCAGAGCAGAGAGAAAGAAACAATCTGTGAGTGGGAAGAGGGAAGAATTTGTCTAGGAGAACTTGTTTTTGTGGGGAAGCCTGACAGAAAGAAAGTTTAAGATGTTGGCACTCCCTGGATTAGTGGTAAGTACCATGTTGATCCTTATCTCCTGATGTTCTAATGATGTCTCAAATAAATATTTTAGTTTTGACTTTGAGGAAGAGAATTATTTATATTTTGTAAATTTACCCTAGAAATACAAATGCATATTCATAGCAGCTGCTATGGGTATTGCATTGGCATTACAGTCCCATACCTGAGATGTCCCAGAGACAGATGAGATCAGTTTCTCAGTCTTCTTAACATTTTAATCCCTTACACATGGGTTCCATGAAAAAGATACTCCATCTCTAGGTTCCTGGCATTTTCTCTGGCTGTCCTTCATGTCTGATATGCTGTTCCTTCTCATCTCCACCTCTTGACTTCCCTCACTTCCTTTAAGTCCTACCTACTAAGTCCCCACTGTCTACAGGATTCCCATCCCTTCTTAATTCTAGTGCCTTACTTCTGTTATTTGTTATTTATCTTTTATAAGGCATGTTTGTATATTTGCTTGTTGTCTTTCCCATAAGATTGCAAGTTGCTTAGGGTCAGGGATTATATTCTTGTGCTTCTTATATCCCCAGTACTTAGTATAGTTCTTGGCACATAGTAGATGGTTGGTAACCATTTATTAATTAATTGGTTAACTGAGAAAGATGCTGGGACTATGTCACTGATTGGTGAAGACATTGAGTTGTCAAGGAAGGTGCTCCTTCTGAATCATTATGTCAGAAGGACAGTTCTTGTCTCACCCCCAGAAGATTTCACATCTTTAGCAATTCATTCTACTTTCACCAAGATGACTTCTCCTTGTTGAATTCTTCCCATCAATAGAAGTGGGTTTGACACCTAGTTTCCAATCAGTCCCATCAACAGATGTTACTCTGAGAAGCTGGAAAGTGTTAGTGTGTCAGACAATTTACAAGGTGAATATATTGGTCTTTATAATCTCCCTCTACCTTAGTCTGGGCCTTCCTCCAAAGTGAAACAGCCTGTGGACAATATGGCATTAAGCCTAAACAATCATTAACATCATAGTCCATAGGTATCCACAAAAATAACAGTTCTTGATGAAGGTCAAGTACTATCTCTGACAGAGTCAATGTCTGATGAGTTAGCACCCATGGTTAGTAAGGGGGAAAATGCAATATACAATGACAGTTTCACAATGTCATTTCAGCAATAAACAATAAAACTCCAAAGAGTCTTGGCACACAATATTATTTTAGTTATTTTTAATAAACTGTTTAGGTGGGTAAAAGTCATATTGGAAAAGCTTACTGTTCAATCGCAGCCAAAGAAAAATATATAAAATGAAAAAAATGTGCAGTAGGTCCCTGTAATGTTACATCCTCCTCCTCAAAAATTAGGAATCTCAGAGACTCTATGACTACAAAGTGGGCCACATTCAATGTGGCCTGAAAGTTATATCCAAGTTCAATGTATTCATCTAGTGAAGGCTTGATATAAGGAAACATTTACTATGAGGACTGCCCCAAAATGTAATGGATTTCTTAGGAAAATGGTGATTTCTCCTTCTTTAGAAGTCACCAAGCATAGACCAAATAACTATTTGGGTTTGTGTAATACAGTAGAGGGTATTTATATTTAAATGCCTGATAACCTCTGGAGTCTCTTTCAACTCTAAGATTGTGTAAAAGTCACAAGATAGTATTAGACAAAATGAGGAAAGGGTCAGAGTATATGTGAATTGAATATAGCATGTGTGAAAGGCAAAGATATTTGTTAAGATTGAGAGGCTAAGGCTAAGGCTGGGGACAATTAGGTGGCCCAGTGGATAGAATACCTGGTCTGTGTGACCCTGGGCAAATCACTTATCCCTTTTTACCTCAGTTTTCTCATCTATAAAATGAGCTGGAGAGGGAAATGGTAACCCACTCTGGCATCTTTGTCAAGAAAATCCCAAATAGGTTTTGGCGAAAGCGGTGAACACATCTGAAACTAATAAACAACAAAAAAGAAGGTTAAATTGAAACAAGATTATGAAGGACCTTAAATACCAGAATAAGGACTTTTATATGTTTGTTTTGGAAGTGTAATAGAGGTTTAGTGCATGCTTAGATCTTTGAACACAGAGGCATCTCGCTTCTGGGAGGAGACATCCCATGTTCTCCCAGATGTGGGTGGCAGTACCCTTCCTCAATTAGATGCCTTGTGAGAACAGGCTGCATCTTTAACACTGCCAACCTGGGAGTCTTCTGCTCTTTCCTGCTGCATCCAGAGGGTAAAGGTCACAGTTAATACATAATTTGGGTACCATGAATGGTTCAGGAAAGATTCCTTCACCTCTTCTCTCTTCTTAGCCCTCATGTTTTGGGATGTTTCTGGCTTTGTTCTGTTTCATATGTCCTTGTCAGTTTTAGGCATAGATGGTAATCCCCACCAGACCAGCAGTTTGAGCTACAGTGACCTTGGAGCTAAGATTCCAGGGAGGATGTTGCAGCCAGCCAGTCTGGAAGGGAAGCCTTGAGAAGCCAAGGTGCCTGGGACTCAAGCCCAACATGAGTTTTAAATTTGGAACTGAAATTATACTATATAGGAATTGAGCTCAGCTATGAAATTTCATCATAAACATACACATCAATACATACAGATCATAAAGTCATAGACCAGCACTTGCTCTACCTTTCACATTTTTAGACTTCCCTGAATTGCTGAGAAGTTGATTAATTTGCCCACGAACTGGTATGTGTTATAGACTTGAACCCAGGTCTTCTTTATTCAGAAGTTAATTTTAAATTTAAAAAAACAGGTTACCTTTTGTGCAGATATGAACTTAATATATCATGCATTTACTGAGTTTCAAAATCCCTTTATAGGTAATTGTATGGACAGTATTCATCAAAAGACGTAAGTTCAAACCCCACCTCTGACATTTACTACTCACGTGACCATGAGTAGATCACTTAATCTCCTTTGACTTTGGCTTCCTCATTTATAAAATGAGAGGATTGTCCTGGATGACTTGTGAGGTCCCTTCAGCTCTAATTTTTCCCTTTTCTTGTCTCTTTGAAGAAAGTTCAGAGAAAGATGGAAGAGTATTGGGGAGATAACAACTGTAGAATGGGAAAAAAGAGACTGAAGAACCTAAAAAGTATGCATGTATCAAAGCAATGGACTGATATACTACTACCAGACCAGTCTTACATCTGCCACCCTTAGCTAGCATCGACGTGGCACTGGTTTAATGGGCATTTATGGACAGAGGGAGGCAGTGTGACTTAGTAGCTATCATTCAGGCCTATAAGTCTGGAGTCCTTGTGATTTTGAAGGAGCCATTTGGCTCTTAAGACTTCAGTTTCTTCTCTGCCCAGAGATAGCTAAGTGATATAGTGGATAGAGTATTGGATCGGTAGTTGGAAAGCCTTGCATTCAAATTTCACCTCAGATACTTTTTAACTGGGGCAGCTTGATGGCATAGTGAATACAGCACTAGGCCTGAGACATTCATTAGCTATGTGACCCTGGGCAAGTCACTTAACATGATTTTCTCAATTCTTCATCTGTAAAATGAGCTGGAGAAGGAAGTGGCAAATCACTCTACTTTCTTTGCCAAGAAAACCCCTTATGGGGTCATGAAACAGACACGACATGACCAAAGCAACTGAACAATTTTTTAATTGTGTGACCCTGAGAGAGTCACTTAAGTTCTGCCTGCCTCAGTTCCCTCAACTGCAAAATGGGGATAAAAATGTACCTAACTCCTAGGGTTGTCATGGGAATTAAATGAGGTATTCTTTACACAGTATGTAGCCCAATGCCTAGCACTGTGTTAGGTGCTGTATAAATGCTTGTTTTCTTACAATCTCACAAGAGGACTGACTCAAATGATAACTGATGCTGCTTCCAGTGCAAACATTCTAAGAGTTTTGCAGTTTTGTTTTAAATGGGACCACCCGCCATATTCTGGAACAGGACTCCGAACCAAAGCCAGGGCTGTCTAAGTCACAAGAGCTAATACAATGCAAATAGACAATCATAGTCAGTATCTCCTTTTTTACTTAAATGTAGTTCCAGCTGTGAGGTTAAAAGTAATTGTGATCCTCTTCTTGGTCACTTTCCTCTTGCCTACCATACCATGGACTTGGAAGTTGAAGTTGGAAGTGGAAGTTGAAGATCACTGAGTCCAATCCCCTGATCCCATAGATGAGGAAAGTGAAGCCCAGAGACATTGAGATTAATCCAAGACAGTTCAGCTTACAAGCCCAAAAGATGGGATTTGAAACAGTTTTTTCTTTCTCTAGAACTCCTCCTCTATGCTCCTCATTCTGTTTTCTTGTTGTTTTTGGACTCTTTGCTTACATTCCCAATAAGGACTCTCACAGTGGTCTTTTTCTTGGACTCCCTTATTGGTTTATGATCCTGTGTGTGCACTTTGGATGGAGGTCTATTACCTGCCCCAGCTCCTTCTCTTCCCCTTTGCTTGGCTTTTTGTGCTGCTAATTACTTGCAGGCAACATGGCCCACCTTGACAAGCTTTTCTGTCTTCCTTGGTTTTGTTACCAAATCAAGCACATATCTAACTTGGATAAAAACCTAGAGCCTGCTAAGCTCTTCTTCTCCCTCCACTGACAACCCTCCTAGTCCAGACTTCTATGACAAGAGAGGGCAACAAGCTACAGGGACCAGGCTGAGCAGAAGTGGAGGATGGAGACAGGAAAGCATAAATGTGAAGACAAACCTCAGGTCCCTAGAGCAATTTCCAAAGTCTGTCTAATGGAAAGCATCCTGAGAAAGGGATGCCAATGTCTTGCATCCATGGACCATTATATACATAGAAATTTTCTGCTTTGCCAGCTGTGTTTTGCCCTGATGACCTTTGAATCCATTCCCTACTCCCCTCTGCCTTGATTACCCCCATTTGGTTTTTGTCTGTGTCTGTTGAGCACTGACAGCATACAGATAATTGTACTGGGCTCCAATGGAAGAAATAAATCAAGTAAACAAAGCAACAAATACTTATGATGATGCACTTATTAGGTGCTGGGGATATAATAATAGAAGCATTTATTAAATGCTTACTATATGCCAGGCACTGTGATAAGTGTTGGTAATTCAAAGACAAGCAAAAGAAATCTCTATTCTCAAGGAGCTCATATTCACAATGAAAGGAATATATATATTGCTCTTTGGTCCTCAATTCATCCTTCTATTAAATGGTGGGAGTGGGTCAAAGGGTTTATAAAGCCCCTTCCATCTCTGTTGTTCTGTGATTCACAGGCAGTGGCATGGGGAGAGTTATCCCAGCAGAACTGGACTGAGCTGAGGATGGGTCTCATTTTCCCACCCCCAATTCTGATCTCATGTGTAGTGGAGCCCTTGGGATAGCATCACCTGGATCTTTGACTGGGCAAATTCTGCTTCCCCTTAAATATCCTAGCATTTGTTTCAATGATATGTTCCAAAGATGTTCAATTGTTACCTGAAGACAGCCATAAGTTGTGTATTTTATCTCCGTCTGGACAAATAATTTAACAAATAATTAAAATAATTTACAAGTCTGGACTTCATTAATAGTAGATTACTTGGAATACTATTGTATTGTAAGAAATGATGAGCTGGTAGATATCAGAAAAACCTGGAAAAGCTTACATGAACTGATACAAAGTAAGGTGAGCAGAACCAGAAGAACGCTGTACACAGTAACAATGTTACAGTGTACAGTAACACTAGCATTGTGTCATGATCAACTCTGAATGGTTTAGCTCTTCTCAGCAATGCAATGACCCAAGACAATTCTAAAAGATTCAGGATAGAAAATGCTATCCACATCTAGAGAAAGAATTGATGAAGCCTGAATGCAGATCAAAGCATACTATTTTAATTTTCTTTATTTTTTTCATAATTTTCCCCTTTTGTTCTGTCTCTTCTTTCACAATATGACTAATATGAAAAAAGGTTTTACATAGTTGCACAGATATAATCTATATCAAATTGCTTAGGGTGAGGGGAGAGAGAGAAGGAGAAAATTTGGAACTCAAAATTTTATTTTAAATGAATGTTGAAATTCTCTTTACATGTAATTGGAAAAAAATAAAATACTATTTAAAAGGAAAAAATAATAGGTTACTAAATCTTAGTGATCTCTAAGTTCCATTCTAGCTCTTAATCCTTTGATTTTCTCTTTCCTTCTGGAGTCTACCTCCCCTTACACCATGTAGACACTATAGACCACAGGAAACATCCATTCTCTTAACTAGAAATACAAAGGAGTGAGATTAAACCAGACAGTTTTTTTAAATCAGAAGAGAGGAATTAGAATCTGACAGGAGACCATTTCTATCACTGCACTGACTGTGCACACTGCTTATAGTACCCTGCCCCAGGGGTGGGGGCTTGTCATAAAAGCTACATGCCTCACTTAATGTTGGCACCAACTCAAGGGTTATAATCTTCCCTCCAAGGTATTTGCACCACCCTCTACATGGCAGTGTATTAGGTCTCATCAGAGTCGGCATGAGCTGATGTCTGGAACCCAGAGTGGAATATCATATTCTGTATTTATTTCCTTTCAGAGATAAGACTGGGTGTTTTAACACTGATCTCCCCCACAAAAAAGACTTCTTGGCCTATGTGGTACAGATCATGGACGTGTTTTCAGGTATGGATCAATGCTAGTGAAACACTACAATGAGAGGACCAGGAAACCTTGTCCCCATTCGTCCTCTCTGGGAGTTAGCATAGTGCCTCATCATACCCATTAGTCCACAGATAGCCACAGAAGAATTCCCAGGGGAAAGGAATGGGGAAGTTTCCATATTGGAGAAGCTTCTCAGCATCAGCAGTTAGGTTCAGCAGCCCATATTTCTTTTGTGCCAAAAAAATCTTTTCATGTGCCAAGCTTTTTTACTTATCGCATATGAAAGGGCATCGTCTTACACTTATACACAGATTTTTGAAATGCCTTAAAAACTAGTATCAAAGAGTCCAAAGCCCATTAATCTAAATTGCTCTAACACTTAAAGGAGAATAAAAGGCACTTTCTGAAACCTGCAAATGAGTGTAACCTACAAAATTACAGATTAAATGCTGGAAAAAAAAAACCCTTAGGTTCTTAGCTTGGAACAAACACTTTTAAATAGAAAGAGAGAAATATTACTTCAATATTTTAAAATCATGTTTTGAAATAGACAAGAGAAAGATGTGTTCAGATCAGATGCAAAAAGACAGAAATACAAAAAAAAAATGTACTGTTCAACTAAGACATAGTTTCCATTAAATTGCATTAAATGATCTCTTCTAAGGAGAGAACATCTCCAGAGAAAGACCATTTTCAACATACTCGAAAACCTTGAAACATGAATCAAAACTATTAAGCTATTCCTCTCTTTTCTTCTCCTTCCTTTTTTCCCCTCCATCACAAAAAAAGGGGACTCATAGTCCTCGTGGTTCAGGCTTCAATTCACAGCTATTATAAGTTCATGGGAAGAGGTCCTTTTATTTCTAAACTTCTCTCTCTCTTTTAAATTTACCCTCCTGTCCTCAAATAATAAAAATAAAATGTAAGACCTATAATATTTGATAGTCTGATTTTTCAGAACAGGCTAGAATGGGAGAGCCGTAATAATGCAATAACACCTTGGATTTATATAGTGCTTATCTCCAAAGACCTAATAGAGCTTCACCAAGTTATTTATTAACGTAATTAATCTTGTCATCATCTCTGGAAGGTAAGTACTGTAGGCATAAATGTGTTTGTGTTTGCCCCTCCTCTCTCCTTGATAAAAGTAATGGAATGTTATAGAAATCTTAGCTCCAGCTTGGGGAACTCAAACATTAGATGGTCCCTTTCCCCTTCACCTGAACTCTCTAGCTGGGCTCTGGCCCAGTCAGACCACATCTGGAATATTGTATTCAGTCTGATGCCATGATTTCCGAGAGACATAAACAAACCAGATCTTGCCCAGAGGTCAGCAATCAAGATGGTGAGAGGAAATACTCGGAACAGTTCAAGGATTTGGGAGCATTTAACCCAGAGACAAGATTAAGAAAAGATATGACATTGTACTGAAAGGCTTTCATTCAGAAAAGTGAATAAGAATTTTCTGCATTGCTCCAGAACATAGAACATTTAATAGTTTAAATTTATGTAGTTTTCCCCAATGTCTCATCGTACTAGGTTGAGAGGATCTGTGTCTCTTGAGGTCCATGACAGAGGAATACAAGATCTAACCCTTCAGAGAAGGCTTTTGGAATAGGTCCAGTGAAGCACTATGTGACTACTAGCTGAGAGGCGGCCCAGTTAAGTTTGGAGAGAATTATCATCAGATTTCTTGTCTGTAAGGTATTGAATTTCTCAGCCACTTCCAATCTCAGAAACCATCTACTAAGTAATAGCAGAATTGGGATCCTTGTGAACAGATGGAGCAGACACCCTTCCTGTACAAGGATGCATTTTCCAAGTCCTCCTCTGATGTTTTGTTGCAATGTGGAAAAGACCCTATTTTCTCAAAAGTCATGTGCAGATCCTAATAAGCTGGAAAGATCTCTTTTTGGAAATTCAGCAAGGAATGTACTTTATGTTGATAATCCAAAGATCATTTTCAAATTAAGTTAAGAAGCATTTATTAAGTACACACTGTGTGCCAAGCTCTCTAAGTGTGAGGCTCAATTAAGTTTCAATAAACTCAAAAACACTCATTGCAGAAGATTCTTAAAGGGACATAGATAAGTGGGTGGTTTTTTGTTACAATATTAATTGAGGAGAGGCAGACAATTTTATTGTGTAAGGGACTCTAACCAAGGAAGCTCCCTGTAGCAGCAAGCACCCTGACACATCCAGGCAGGCCTGTTGTACAGGTCCTTAGATCTGCTTTTCTAAAAGGAAAGCAACTTTTGAGGGGTCAACAATCTTCTTTAATCACATTCACCAACAGAAAAAATACAAGAGAAATAAAGACCAACAGACAGGGCTTCTACCTGTCTGACCATAAGCAATACATACGTCATAGGTCAACAGACAGATCCAACTGTCTGGTCATTACATACTTACATAGTTACCAGAGAAACACCAGCATCTGAGTTTTCAAAGCCCAGAGGTCTACTTAATGGGAGAGGGGAATATGGGTGTGGTTTTAGACAATAAGAAAGTAGTAGACAAGGAAGGGGGAATTGAAGTAAGAGAGTGGAGAAGACAGAGAGGCCAATCTGCTGGGAAAGAATGGAATGGGATCATGTGTGCATGTAAAAGGGTTTTCCTTGGCCAAGAGAAGGGCCATATCATTATGTAAAACAGAGGAAACTTCTGGAACATGTAAGTAGAATAGAAGGAGAAAAGAGGGAAGTTCTCAGCAAATAATCTGTTTTTTTCCCCAGGGAAATATGAAGCAGGGTTCTTAGCTGAGGGTGGAGGCAGGGGAGTTTTTGAATTTTGAGGAAGGATGAAAAGGTTTGGAAAAACTGCAGTGGTGAGAGCAGAGTCAACTAGAAAGATGTAAAAAAATGCCTTAAAGTAGTGAGAGTTACATAAGTTTGTAGTGGATTCATTTGGCATATTTTCTTGATTTTCTCCAGTTTCTTCTAACAGCCCATAAGTAGAAGATAAAGCTCCTGGTGGAAGTAAACCAGGGTTGAGGTTTAATAGGGCTAGATTAGCACTAATATAAAAGGGCAAGGGATCAAAGAGAAAAAAAAATTCGGCATATAGTTGAACTGGCTCACTAATGGGTCAAGATGGGAAAGGGAGGAGAGCATAATAAGTGCATGGTGAGGATGAAGAACAGGGTTTGGGTTGCAAGGTAAAGGAATAAATGGAATGACAACCAATTGTGATCAAATAAGGAAATTTAAGAGTTTGTGAACATCAAAATGCACATTTATTGGTGATGGCAAGATGGAAAGTATGACTATCTTTATGTATAGCTGAGATAGGGTAGAAGAGTAGATGGTGGGAAATGAACAAGTTAGAGAACTGGAAAGGGTTTTTGAAGGAGTACCAATGTGTCTATTGGAAGATTGAAAGCTAGGCACTGAACTCACTGAGGAAAGAAGGGGAGTATCATGAAACTCAGTAGACAATAGCTACCAGAATTTGGATTGGGTAGTAAAAGTAGAATGAGTGACCTTTTAAGGAGGAAAGGTTATTGAGTTAATGGAGGTAGAGGAAGAGCCTGGATGTAGCAATGGAGAGCAAAGAGTGGTCCAACTCTTCAAACTAGACCGGGGAGTGAGTGATCATACAATCAGTACTAGAAAAGGTGGTCAGGGAGGCTGGGTCATCAGGAGGAAGCCAGGTCATCAGTGAGAGTCAGAAGATAAAATGAGTGGGAAAGGAAAAGATATAAGATGAAAGTGTTTGTTATTTACGATGAATGTACTCGAGAGAACATAGTTCGAAAGGATTGGTAGCTTAAGAGTGAGACTTTGAGGAGTAAGGTGTGCTGAGGGGGGATAGGAATAAGATGGTGGGCAGTCAGGTATGAAGAACAGAGTTTGCATAAAAACATCTGGGACTTCAAAATCACTGGAATGGGAAGGGTATGATGGAATGGGAATTTGTTTATCATTGCTGAATGATGAAATGTCAATTTTTGAAAAATTGAAAGGTATTAATACAGTGTTTTAAGATTTATAAAGTGCTTTATTCACAATAATCCTGTAGTTTATTGTTGTCTCCAATTTAGAGATGAGAAAATTAAGACTTAAAGAGGTTAAATTTATCACAGTTACTAGATATTTGAGCCTGGGTTTAAATTCAGTCCTTCTGACGTGTGTTTTTTTCCACTGTACCATGACAGATGGAAATTATCAAATTGTAAACTCCATACTAGTATAATCCTTGTTATTGGAACCTTTTTCATGATACTCATGGTCTAGGTACCCATTAGGCAATCTTTTGACTGGCAGCCCATACTGGAGAAATCTATGCATCAGGTCATAGTATGAGAGAATATAGTTTTATTAAAAAGAGGAAGGGAAAAAAATCCCCACAGATTCTAGAATGAACAACAATTAGTTCAAAATACAAATGCAAATTTGTAGACTTGCTTGCAGCCTTTAGTCTGAGAGCTTCTCTAACAGAGGCATTTCCTCACAAGTCTTTGTGTTTACCCTTCATTGCTGAAGAAGACCATGCCATCAGAGAAATGATGACATGACTTGCACTTGACTTTGTTTTGAGTGAGGGAGGGCTGTGCAGATCCCTAGCCTCACTTCTCCTCCAGAGCCATCTGAATTCAGTGACACATCCGTTCATCAGGATGACTGGAGATGATCCAGGATGCCCTGGAAGACCTTGGATCCTTTAGGCCAAGGTCTTTGCAAGTACTCACTTAGGGCAAGGTAATACCCATTCATTGAATAGACCTGTTTAAGGAGTAGCCAAGGGGTGAACCCTTTAATGAGGCAAATAAAAAGAAAGGCATCAGGTTTAGAGGGAAACAGCAATGGTTGCTATTGACAATCACTCTTAAGCCAGGAGGGTCCAGGAGAGAGCCCTTAGGCAGGGGCCCAGTGCTGTCAGAGCTTCAGAGTACAGTAGGTCCAGGCTGCTTTCTGCCATTCAAAGTTTGAGGGAGGAAATATGCTCTTTTTCTCTGTCTCTCTGTATGTGTCTGTCTCTTTTTTCTCTTTCTGTCTTGATCTCTCTCTGTCTTTTTCTCTTTGTCTCTTTCTATGTGTTTGTGTCTCCTTTTTTTGTCTTTTTTTAATCTCTCATTCTCAGTCTTTTTCTTTCTGTATCTCTTTTTTGTCATAGTCTCTATCTTTTTCTGCCTCTGTCTTTCTCTATGTGTCTGCATTTCTTTTTGTCTCTTTCTGTCATTTTGTCTCCATCTCTGTCTTTGCCTTTCTCAGTGTCTTTTTCTCCCTGGCTCCATCTCCATCTCTGTCTGTCTTTTTCTCTCTGTCTCTTTGTCTCCAGATTCCTCTCCCTCCCTTTCCCTCTTCTGTCTCTTTCCTCTCTTTCTCCTTTCCCTGTCTTCTTTTCTCTCACTACCTCCTTTCTTTTCCTTTCTCTCCCCTCTCCTTGTCTCTCTCACCATCTCCCTGGACCTATCCATCCTTCTTTCCTTCCTTTTTCCTCCTTTTCTCCCTTCCTCCTCTCTTCTTCTCTCTCTGCTACACAATGATTCTTTTTTCTTATTAATTACTAAAGTTGCAATATCTGTCTCATTGAATAAAAAATTATCTCTGAGTCCCCACCCTAGTTTATTAAATATTACTTGTTTAATAAACTGGGGAAACCCATTTTCCCATAAGTTTTTGCTCATCTCTTTTTATATATTAAATATCCTAATTTCCTAGCCTTAAATATCAAGGTTCCTGACTATTCTATTTTTAACAATGTAACCAAAAATAAAACAGACATAAATGGTTATTTGCAACCTATCAGCCTTGAGAACCCTCTTAATCAAAGTCACCTTTAACTAAAAGTAGAGCTGCTGACTTCTCAATACTAGAGACACAGTTCTTCATTCATTTCTCTCAGGATACTAATTAAAGTTTCTTACTGAGAACTCTCTTCATGGTATTTCAAAAAATAAGGTTTAAACTCACAGTTCTCTCAGAAAAGTCTTGGGTGGTTATTTTTTTGTCTTCTCTTCAGCCATCACAGTTAACAATCTCTCTAAACTGTTAAATTCCCAGTGTCTTCACAGACTCTGTACCCACTGATAGAACTGTCACTATTCAAGAGTTCATCACCTCTTAAAGATATGGTAACAGTATCAGTCAGTCAATAAATATTTATGAAGCACCTACTATGTGCCAGACACTGTACTATTCAGGTTGTTGTTACACTTGTAACAGAAACTAATCAATATGGAAACCAGTGTATGTGATATTTTACATCCATAATCCCCCATGTCTGCAAAAGGGGAGGCAAGTTTATGCTGGAATTAGCTCTAACTGGCTCTGGAGAGCTGATTGTTAGATTTTTTTCATTTGATCATTTGCCCCTTAGAAATTGGTTAGTACTAACTAGTAAAAATCATTTGTTGTTTCGTGGATTGGTAAAAATGTTAATGATGAAATTAAACTTAAAGTTTGTCCTACGTACATTTTTTTTTTTGTAGTGGTGATTGTTAAACATTTACTAGCACACCCATGGAGAGAGGAATATTTTCTCATCTATTGCTTGGACTCAAGTTTGGTAATTGTAATTAATCAGTGTTCAAGCATTCACTTTTTTTTTGGTTCTCCAGAAACTATCATTCTTACTGAAGGAATATCACAATTAAGTAAATGCTGGAAATTAAAAATAACAACATAAAAAATAACAGTGGTGGGGGATGGGACACTGATAAGTGGGAGAATCAGGAAGGACTTTTGATGGAGGTGACACTTCGAGTTGAGGCTTGGAAAGAGACAGGAGTGTCAAGAGATAAGAAGTAAGGAGTGCATGTATTCCAAGCACCAAAGACAGCCTGTGCAAAGGCATGGAAATGGGAGATAGAATCTCACATAGGGAACTGCAAATACACTAGATTAGTTGGAGGATAAAGTGGGTGTGGGAGAGTTATATGCAATCAGCCTGGAAATAAAAGCTAGAACCAGATTGTGAGGGCTTTGAATGCCAGAATTGGGGGCAGGGGGGAGCAATGGAGGGCCATTGAAATTTCTTCAACAAAAAAAAATGACAAGCCAACAAGTATTTATTAAGCACCTACTATGTGCTGAGAACTATGCTAAAAGCACTAGAGATAAAAAGATAGAGGGAAAAGTAGCTTTTACTCTCAAGGAACTCATAACCTAGTGAGGGAGATAATATGCAAACAACTATGTACAAAGAAAATATAAACAGAATTATTTGGAGATACTCTAGGAGGGTTGGGACAGACTTCTTATAGAAAATAGGATTTTAGCTGGGATCTGAAGGAAGCAAAGTGAGAAGATGGAGATGAGGAGGGAGAGAGTCCCTAGCATGAGGGACAGCCAGTGAAAATGCATGGTCAGGAGATGGAGTGCCATGTGTGAGGAATATTAAGGATGTGGTCAGACCTGAGCTTTAAGAAAATCAATTTGATGGCTGCATAGAGAGAAAACTAGAGTGAAGGGAGACTGGATTTGTTTTGTTCATTAAGAATGATTTTGTTCATTGTTCCATAAATCTTTACCTTCAAATTGAATGAATATATGAAGTCCTTATTAAGTGCCTACTGTATGCATAGCTCTGGGGATACAAATAGAAGAGCAAGACAGTCTCTGCCCTCAAGAAACTCACCTCCTAATGGGAGAGACAACACATGTCAAAACTTTCATCTTCAAGTCAGATGGAAAGGATCCATTATCTTTAACATGCAACAGCAAAGCAGATTGGTAATGCCTCTTCTCAAGTGTTATCCCTATTAATAAAATCATATCCATTTTCATTTTGAACCATTTGACAGTGTCAAGGGCTTTGGTGACAAGAACATTTTTCTCTGAGTCTTCAAAAAATGTTAACATGGCACTTCAAAGAGCTACATCAGGCTGCATCTCCATAGAGTTTGCTTCCCAGGATGATGGATAAGGGCACTTAGCACAGAAGCATCATCATTCCCAAGGTTCTTGGGTTCAGAGTTCTAGGCTGCCTCTAGCAGTGAATGAGGGGGGTTGGTGGTCAAGGTGGTAGTGGTCCATGTTTCATGACATTGTTATTTCTATTGTTAAATATTTGCCAATTACATTTTAATCTGATTTGGTCACACTTGGGAATGTTGTGGATCACACATATTTGACACCTCTCTTCTTGTCCATTTAGGGCTGGAAGCACAGACATCTCTGAGATGTGAAATGGAAAATTAGCATGGTGCACTTGAAAGTCTGGGAATGATTACCTATAAATATATGTCTATGTATACATACACACAAAACACACAAGTCAAAAAGTGGACATATTCATTGAAAGTTAACTAGATTCTGAGAACAAGGGAATAATGAAGATGGATTTCTGAACTCTGTTTAGCCTAAGGGCTGAAGTACACAAGAGGAGGTAGAAGAGATCTAATAGTTTTTGAGCCATTTGTTATAGTCTCCAAAGCATTCTACTGGGTCGTCAAGTATTGTTACTAACAGATTTTTGAACCTGACTGTCATGTTTCTACTTCCCTTTCAAACAAAGCTTTATCAATCAGGAAAAGCTGTGCCATTGATTTTTTTTGTTCCATACAACTATGATTCAGAACAGACTGCCCATGGCTATTTTCTCTCGTTTTTCCTTCTGTGGTTTTGTAGAGAGAGGTATCCACCTGACTAGTTGCTCTAATCTCATGGCCAGTCCTTTTATTCTAATTCCATCTCTTTATTCTAAAAGTAGAGACCTTCACAATCTATGGTGTTACAACTACCTCTTCCCAGAGAGAAATGGAAGCTTTGGGTCCATGGAATATGGAATTGACAGTACTCTTCCAAGATATTACAATTTCAAATTTTCCATTTTCAGCCCTGAAGCAGTGGAGAGTCAAAAGTACAGCAATGAAGGTATGAAGCCTTAGGTGGTCCCCTTGGCTTCACCATCTGAACACCAATACGATGGGATGCAATAGTGAATAAAACCTGTGACCATGTTTGATATTACCTGCCAACAGGAGGGAATATATGCACCCTCTCAGTCATTGGCACCCCCTTCCTTCCAGCAAGTCAGTCTCTGGATTCCAGATTTGATGGTCCTTAGTGCTCAATTTCCAAGCAGTGGAATTGGAGGAATGCCACCTCAGCAGATGGATGTGACAAGAGCACATTAGGTATGCAGCCTAACTCTAGACACATTTGAGTAATGACCACTGGATTCTAATCCACAAAGTTCAGGAGCTGCTTAATTCTCTGATTCTGAACCTCCACCCCATTTCTTGGGAAAATATACCAATTTTGGTTCCTATCTAGAGTTGTCATCAGTCCTCTGTAATAAATATAGTAAAACTGGAAAGCCAAGTCTCTTAACATTTTCCTGTTTTGTTATAAGAAGAAGCAGATTACCTGCAGACAATTGAAAAAGGGAGGGTTATTTAGCTACCTAGGGAACGCAGAAAACAGATTTTTTTCTTTTGAAAAAATTCAGTTATGTTTTCACCTATTTGGTGATTACTCTGATATGAAAACTCTCTCTACCAATGCAAATTTGTAGCTTGAATATATCTTATGGTCTTAGAAAGCTGTCAGTGGGCATTGAGAAGTTAAATGACTTAGCCATGGTCACACAGTTAGTATGTGTCAAAGACAGGATTTAAATCCTTCCTCATTCCAGACCTCTAGTTCCTTATCTGTCATTCCAGGCTGCATGGATTATGTAAATAAAGTTGTCAAAGTTTTTGGTGAAAGCTGCGTCCTAATGAACTGCCTGGTTTCCTAAAGCTCATTCCCCAGGCCACTTCAGGGAAGTACATCCCATAATCAGTAGTGCCATTTTTTCCATTTCCCAAATACTCCAAGATTAAAATACTTCCCTGTTATTGAGTCCATGCTCTGCCCCCCCAAAAGGGAAAATCAGGTGCTCTTAACTTAAATCCTTAAACTTGCTGACCATTCTCTTCAGGAGAAATACATCTTGGCAACTGAGATAACTTGAATCTTCTTCATCAGCTTCTTAAGTCTGAACTTGTTACCTAGACAGATACAGGTGACATCTAGATTCTATGGATACGGAGGTAATAGAAGGGGCATGCTTAATACAAGGAGGAATTCTGGCCCTCATGCTGCAATCCGCTTTGTGAACAATGACCAGCTGGATTCAAGGGGAATGAGGAATTATTTCTAACCCAGAACTACGGGACTTCAGGGTGGGACCTGCATAGAATGGGTCAACAAGCTGAGAGATACAGTGGGACAGAATGCTGGACCTGCAGACAGAAAGATTCCAGTTGAAACAGACATTTACTGTGTCCTGGAGAAAGTTAGGCTTTGTCTATTTCAGTCTCCACATCTGGTAAAGGGGGATGTAACAGGACCTGCCTAGCCAGTTTATTGTCAGAATAAAACGAGATATTTGCAAAGCACTTTGCAAATCCTAAAGTGCAACATAAATACTATCTTTGCTAGTATTATTAGCAAAACCCCACTGTAGGTCACTTCAAAGCCAAGTTTTGTTATATGAAATTATATGCTGTTTAACTGGAATGAATACCCTTTCTCTTAAAATGCCCTTCTCACTTTGGAAAATGCCTTAACTTAAAAGAAAAGTGTTGCCCAGGTCAGGTAGCATATTGACAAAGAGATTTTTAAGCCTCTCCAAAAGTATCTGCCTTAACCCTGGGCAGGCTGAAATAATACACTTTAAATTCTCACATTACTGAAATTTAAATGCATATAATGCTTCTCAGCATTCAAAAGCATTTCATTCATTCATGTGTTCATTCACCAGCGACTATTTCCATTTGATCATAGCATAAGGGTTTGGGGGTAGGGGAGAAGAAAAAAGGAAATATTCCAAATGTTATTTTTCTGAGCTGTGAATATTTTTCACTCAGCTAAGAAATTACTGCAATTTGACACATGAAGTCCAAAGAATAGATACGTGATCCTGAAAAACTGTCTTTTTTTGTTTGCTTGATAGCAATAATAGCAAAAAAGGCGTGTCATGTCGTGATTATAACTGTCTTTCTGGGTTCAATGGAAATTCAAACTGTATCATTGTCCATGGACTGATAGCAGGAAATGACGTGGATGAGGCAGTTCCCTAACCATCAATTCCTGCGGTAATTCTGCAACCTATCTTCCATTCAGCTCCCAGTCAGATCATTCTCATACTCAAGAAACTGCAGTAGCTCCCTATTACTTCCAGGTTCAAATACAAAATACTCTGCTTAGCACAGAAAACCCTTCATAACCTACCCCTACTCCAATTCATACACTTTTCCATTCTTCTTACACCTTTCTCCTTGCTGGGGCAGCTAGGTGGTGCAGTGGATGAAGCGTCAGTGCAGGAGTCAAGAGGACCTGAGTTCAACTCTCACCTCAGACACTTGACACTCACTAGCTGTGTGAATTTGGGCAAGTCACTTAACCCCAATTGCCTCATCCTGGGTCATCTGCAGGCATCCTGATGAATATCTGGTCACTGGATTCAGATGGCTCTGGAGGAGAAGTGAGACTGGTGACCGGCACAGCCCTCCCTCATTCAAAACAAAGTCAAGCGCAAGTCATGTCATCATTTCTCTGATGGTCTTCTTTGGCAACGAAGGACAGACACACATTCTCCTTGACACGTGTTTTTCAGTCCAGCGACACTGACTTCATGATTGTGCCATGAACAAGGCATACCATCTCTCCCCGCCAGGAGCATTTTCTCAGCTTGTCAACCATGTCTGGAATGTTCATCTTCTTCATACCCACTGGCCTTCCTGGATTCCTTCAAGTCCCAATTAAATTACAGGAAGCCCTACTAATCTCCCTTAATTCTAATGCCTTCCTTCTGTTAATTACTTCTCATCCTATATAAAGCCTGCCCATACATACTTGTTTTTATGTTATTTTCTTCATTACATTATGACCTCTTTGAGATCAAGGGGTGTGTTTTGACTTTCTGTGTATCCTCAGTGCTTGACACATTGCTTGGCACATAGTAGGCACTTAATAAATGCTTATTGACTGACTGATAGTTAGGGTGAGCACCACAAAATGAGCCAAGGGTAAGGGGAGGGACAGGACCTAGTACACAAAGCTCTTATCTGGGGAGAGGTACAGGGATACCACCCTGTGATGGAGAGAAACCACCTATCTTGGATTCTAAGAGCTTAGAAATAATACAATACAACATCCTCATTTTACAGATGGAGAAGTAGAGGTCTAGAGAGGTTAGGTGGTTTATCCAAGATTTGGTAACTTGGTAATAAAGCTGGTGATTTATATAATAGTACTTCCCAAGTAATAAGTACTTAATAAATTATTTTTCCATTAATTCATCAAAGGCCATATAAGTAAAAAGCAGTCTAATTTGGTGGAGGTTTCCTTTGAACAAGAAATAAATAGAAATCATTTCATTTATCATCTACTATCATCTGGTAAGCAGCAGATGAGAACTTAAATCCTTTGACCTAAACTCCAATATTTTTTCCACTACACCACATTTCCTCATGACATAAATAGCCCAACCACTGCAATTCCCATTTTATTGATAAGAAAACTGAAACTTAAAGAAGTGAAGTAGCTTTACCTAGGGACACATAGCTAGTAAATGGCAATACTAGCAACTAGATAGCAAAGTGGACAGAATGTGAGACCTAGAGTCAGGAATACCTGAGTTCAAATCTGACCTCAGATATTTACTAGCTGTGTGACTCTGAGCAATTCACTTAACCCTCTTTACCTCAGTTTTCTCACCTGTAAAATGAGCCAGAGAAAAAAATGACAAACCATTCCAGTATCTTTGCCGAGAAAATCCCAAAAGATGTAATAACAGAGTGGGACATGATTGAAAAACAACTCCATAACAACAGCTCTCAAACCTGGATCTTCTGACTCCAAAAATCAATGCTCTTTCCAACCCAGATTGCCTCCTGTATTTGAGTTCTCTAGGGTACTTAATAAACTCAAAAAATTACATGTATTTAAAAATAAATATATTTTCAGACACATAGTTGTACAGATTGATAGAGGCCTATGAATTAAACTGTAGCCTAAAAAGTTTTCCTCCGCAAATTTCTGTGTTTCAAGCTCATCATAGGAGTTGTCATTCCCTCATGGTGATATGGTAACAGTTGTTGATCTGGTGTTGTCAGACCTCACAGCAGAACTGAAAGATGATGAGACATTGGCAGCAATTACTCTACATCTTGGATAGGAAAGTAAAGTGCAGAAGGTTTGAATCTGGCCTTTAAAAGATATTGTCTTTGTAATTTTTTTTTAATGCAGAGTTAATAGTCCCATAAGTGAGCTGCTTAGAGTACAGACTTAATATGAGTTGTTACTAGGCATACTCTGCCCCTGAGATGGTCCCCAAATAGCACCATCTCTGACTGTTACTATCCCAGTCCATCTAGATCGTCACTTGGATGATGGTTTATGATTTGAACAGGGTCATGAAAGGTACAGAAGAAGACATCTGACCAGATGCTTTTCTTCTCTTACATCATTGTTGTCTGTTTATTTGTAAATTGTTAGAAGAAAGCCTGAAGAACTTTTTAAAAGGTTGTACTTTGTTTAAAACCTTAGTAAACAACCCTAGAGCAGAGATGAGGAACTGTCCTATTTATTGCAGACCATCCGCTCATATAAACTGAATCCATAAAGGATTAGTAATTTATGGCAAAAAGATGCTGTTGAGGGGAAAGTTGTTAGGGTTTTTTTTTAATTATTGCTTTGCTCATGAAATAATTTGCAGTTTGACTTGTTTTCTATTTGTATCCCTGGTGCTCATGGTAGTGCTTTGCAAGTAGTAAGCACTTAATAAATTATTTTTCATTCGCTCATCAAAGGTCACATAAGTAAAAAGTAGCCTAATTTAGTGGCTTTCTTTAAGTAAGAAACAAATAAAAACCATTTCATTCAGCATCTCTTAAAATAAAGAAAGACCTCATTCTTCCCTCAATCCCTTTACTAAAGAATGAACCCGTATCCTCTTAGCCATCTTTGTGAGATTCTATGACTGAAAAATGTGTTCCTCTAGAGTCAATGATTAAGAAGAGAGAATGAAGAAGAAGAGGAGGAGGAGGAGGAGGAGGAGGAAGATGAGGAAGAGAAAATGAAGAAGGAGGAGAAAAGAAGGAAGGGGAAGGAGGAGGAGGAGGAAAAGGAGGAGGAAAAGGAGAAGAAAAGGAAGAAGAAGAAGGAGGAGGAGGAGGAAGAGGAGAAAAGGAAGAGGAAGAAGGAGAAAAGGAAAAAGAAAGAGAAGAAGAAGAAAAAGAAGAGGAAGAAGAAGAAGGAGAAGGAGGAGAAGAAGGAGGACAAAAATGGACAAAAGGACAAAGAGTAGGACAGAGGGAAATGTGGAGAACAATACTTAAGGAAACAGACACATAATAAATAGTCAGATTTTGTTATAAGAACCATTTTAACTCTTCACACAAGTTTAGAAGTAGAGATTTTGAAATTTTGATTGAAAATAAGAAGCAATCAGCAAGTACTTATTGAACAGCTATTCTGCCAGGCTCTGGACATACAAGTACAGAGAGCGAAGCATTTGCTTCTCTCATGGAGCTTATATTTTAATGCAGAAGCTAATAAATATATATTGTATACATACACATGCATATATACACACATGTGTATATCGTATATATACGATATAAAGAAAAAATTCAAATATACTAAATGTAAGTCCTTGAGGGCAGGGACTACCTTTTGCCTTTTCTCATATCCTCGGATCTTAACACAGTGTCTGGCACATAGTAGGCACTTATTTTTTTTATTTGACCACAATGGGTCCCTGGCCAAGCTCCACTTAATGGCTGTATTTTGAGCCCTCCTGGGTTTGAGTGAATTTAGAGTGAATATCAATGGTAACTGTTTCCCTTTGGAAGAGCAGCCTTGAGGGTCTTGCCCTCCCAGTTTGTTTGTTTTGTTTTCTTTTTAATTAAAGGGGCCAACCCTTAACTCACTTCTTAAAGAGGTGAGGCTTGTTCCCTGAATGGACATTCCCTCACTTTAAGTGAGTACCTGAAAAGGCCTTAGCCTAAAAGGCCAGGGTCTCCCATTGCATCCTGGGCCATCTCCAGTCATCCTGATGAATATCTGGTCATTGGACCCAGATGGCTCTGGAGGACAAAGTGAGACTGGTGACTTTGCACAGCCCTCCTTCACTCAGAACAAGGTCAAGTGCAAGTCATGTCATCATTTCCCTGATGTCATGGTCCTCTTTGAAAATGAAGGACAAACACACAAGGCACTTAATAAATGTTTACTGAATGAATAAATGGTTCAGGAGAAAAGGCACTAGTAGTGTTTTGTATGAAGGGAATCAGGAATGATTTCATACAAAAGAAGGTGGTTGCATTCTATCTTTTAAAAAAAGGAAGATTCTGTGAGGCAGAGTCAAGGAGGTACTGCATTCGAGGGGATGACCACTGCTAAGGAAGAGAGATGGGAGGAGAATCATGTGAGGGACAGTTTTGTTGTTGTTCAGTCGTTTTTTTTCACTTGTGTCCAACTCTTCATGAGTTTGTTTGGAGTTTTCTTTGCAAAGATACTGTAGTGGTTTGCCATTTCCTTCTCTAGCTCATTTTACAGATGAGGGAACAGAGGCAAATAGGGTTAAGTGACTTGCCCAGGATCTCACAGCTAGTTAGTGCCTGAGGCCAGATTTGAACTCAGGAAGATGAGTCTTCTTGATTCCAGGCCCAGTGCCCTATTTACTGCACCATCTAACTACTCATGAAAGATAGAGATGAGACCAATTCAGATGGAACCCAGAGGACAGCTGAGGGAATAATCAACGAGACCAGAAAGATAGATCACAGTGATGTTGTATAAGACATTAAAAACTAAACAGGGGAGTTTATATTTTATCCCATTGGTAATAAGGAGTCACTGGAGTCGACTGAGTAGGGAAGTCAAATGTTCAGATTTTCACTTGAAGGAAAATTGCTTTGATAGTAGTGTATACTATGGAATGTTAAGAGACTTGTGATAGGGAGACCAAATAGGAGGCTGTTGCAAAACTCTAGATTTTTTTTCATTCTGGGAGATACAGAGTGTTTCTCTTATTTTGGCAGTTAGAGATTCAAATGAATTAACATATTTAAAATACTTTGGGATCCTGAAAGTCTTATATAAATGCTAGTTATGATGATGGTGATGATTTTGGTGGTTATGTTCCATTTTAAGGCAAAAATAATACTTATCTGAATGAAACTTTTTGAGCATTTTTTCACATTCATATCACAATATGTCCAGGTAAAAGATCAATTAGCAATTTTTACTCATCTTCATCCAGAAAACTACTATAGTTGCTAAACATTCATTGAGGCTCATTGTAAAGAATATCTAAAAGGCAACTAAGATCTAAAGGAATGGCAACAATTATATTTCCAGCGCATGAGTTGGGCTCCCACTTTCTTCATGATAATTACACATTAGTAGTACATACAGTTTGTTTTTTTATGCCGATCAGTAATTCATAAATATTCATTAAACACCTACTATGTGCCAAGCATTGTGCTAAATTGTGATGTTTTCTAGAAATTTTCAGGAAAGGAAAAGGAACAAAAATTCATTGGCTATTGAATATATGAAAAGGATTTAAAAGTTAAATGTAGCATTTGGTGGAAGAAAAATATCAAATTATCCTGTCTTATCATTTCCACTTCTATAGTGGTAATGACTGAGTGGTAGTAAAGGTATCTGAAGACACTAAGAATCATACAGTCTTTAGATCATCAACAAACTCTGATTTGTTTGGTACTATAAATGTAAGACCCTAGCCCAATGAGCAATAAGTAAGCTTATTGCTAGTGGAAATGAATCATGCAATCACAGAATTCTTGCTAATAAAAAAAAAACAGAATGAAGAAGGAATTTGCACCTAAAGAATGACTGGAGATATAAAGGAAAGTTTGTGGAGTAGGTTTTATCCTATGGTCCCAAACTGTAATTAATATGTGTGTTCATCATACATTGAACTACTACTGATAAATATTTGCAGAAAGACCACCCAAAATATAATTTGCACCAGTGTTGGTTGTTAGGGAAGAAATGCTAAAGAAAAGACCTTGGTGAGACCCTCAAAACCAAATCAACATATACTCTTGTCCTTTATGACTTCAAGACAAAGATGGGAGAAAATGAGGATGGGAAGAAATTATATGGGGGAGTATAGTTCAGGAGAAAGAAATGATAAAGGCCAACCCTTTTTTTAAAAAAAGATAAGAATTGTTACCTAAATATGATAAGCACCAAATAATAACACAAAGAATTAAATTAACTACATTCTAACTGTTAGGGAAAGATCTTGGAATTCTTTAAGTCAGCTATCTCTTTACAATGAGAACATTAACTCTTACATCTAAGATGGGAATTTCTAATAAACAACAAGAAAGCATAGAATTGAGGAGAAAGATGTGGCATATTCTTAAAAATATCTAATTCTGAATTATTTAATCAAGCTATTAAAAATAAAAAAGAACAACAGAAGTGATATATAATATAAACTCTATATTCAATAATATAATTAAGTAATCAAATTATGTAAATATAAAATATAATAATTTCATTCAGAAACTAAATAAATTGTTACAGGGAGAGTAAAAAAGAACTCAAAAACATTTTAGTCAGCAAATCCTTTATTCACTTGGTACATGGAGAAAGATGCCTTCTAAAGGTAATATCAGGTTAGAATATGAACTTATCTATAAAATCTTTTGAATGGATGATGGATGATTATGAATAGTATTGTCTCATAAAGAAAAGAGAAGCAATTGAAGATAAAACCTCTCTAAAGCAAGCTTAAAGTCATCCTAAAGTCATTAAGGATAAAAATGGAAAAAGGGCTACAAACAGAAACTTTGCAAAAATTAGGACAAGTTTTCTCCATCAAGGATGAGAGAACCATCACAATTGGACCTTAACATCACAATCCTTGGGGAACTTAGAGAGGAAGTAGAGATGACACTAACGAGAACAGAGACAGGAAAAGCAATGTGAGGGAATCTGTTCTAGAGGTGAAACCATTCTGAGGACAATGAAGAACTAATTTTTAAGGTAACTAATCAGTCATCAAATCTGGTCAATTCCATTTCTGCAATATCTCTTGCACGTCTCTTCTCCTTTCATGACCATTATAAACATTATGGTCCTATCATCTTTCATCTGGACTTTTACAGTCATTTCCTAACTGGTCACCCTTCACTTTATCCTTTTTACTGATCTATCCTTCACACTGTCTTTCCTAATGTACAGATTTGACCATGTCACTCGGCTGCTCAAAAGCCATTAATGGTTCTCTGTTGCCTATCTAATCAAACCTGGCATTCACAGTCACCCAAAATTGACTCTACTTTATCTTCAGAGCCCCCTTTCTTCTTCTTCATGCATTCCATACTGTAGTTAGGCATCCCTCCCGTGGAATGTAAATACTTGTGAAACAGTCCATTAAACTATCTTAAGCCATTTTTTTTTTATTTTAAGGAAAGTCGTGACAAGTTCAGAATTTGGAGAAAGAGGTTTCATTCTGTCATTTCTCTAAAATGTTGGCCTTACAAAAGTCACTTTATATCTCATGATTTGTAAAATGGGGATAATGACTCACCCATTTGACTTGTTATGCTAGTGCTTATGTGGTTAACCATTTAATGCCTGCAAAGTATTTTGAAATTAAAAGAACCAGGCCTCAAACTGCTGAGTCTATTTTTTATAACAGTCTTAGTTAGATCTAAGAGAAAGGTTGTTTTCAGAACATTAGTTTAGTTTTCATTTGACAGAAATATGTGTTGGATTACAGTGCCCAAAGATAAAAGAATCAGTACAAAGTGCATAGGAGGACCATCGTGAGGCACAGGCCAAGTCATTATGAGGGTGAGCTGTTTCTATTTATTCATATGTATGTGACTGATTACCGTCCACATGTAACTCTCTTAGGGACACTGAGGGTGATATTAATCAAAGAGAAAAGTATTTCTCTTTCAATATGCAATTATAGCCATTATTTATGCTATTGAAATTAATCAGTTGCTATTGACTGCTTTTACTATTTTAGAATCTCTTTTTAAAATGTCACAAATAAATCTTAAACACCTCTGGTCCAAGTAGTTCCATGTTGAGCAATTGGGAAATTTCCCAGTGCAACATGGCAAAAGACAAATAGGGATGGGATTGGAAGAGTTATGTGTGTTCCACATAAATTATTTTGTTATTTATGTACAAGTCATATCATATGTGTGTAGGGACCTTTGTAGATGGATATCAGGATGCTCATGTGTTTGGATACTTTTTTTACTAGCAGTGAAGGCTTGTAAGTACATAAACAACATAAGCACCACAGTAAGTCATATATTGAATAGTTCTAGATAAACCTCTGCTTGTTAGAGAGGTTGTAACTGTGGTAGGGTCTAGTGGTCACAATTAGACATGATATAGAAACCAGTGATAAGGGGTAATGCTTTCCCTCTACATCTCCCTCCCACCTCTCTCTCTTTCCTCTCCTCTCCTGCCTTCTTTCTCTCTTCTTTTTGTCTTGTTTTTCTCCTCTCCTTTCTTTCTCTCCTCTTCTCTTTCTCCTCTCTCCTCTGCTCTTTTAACCTCTCTTCTCTCACCCCTCCTCTTCTTTCTTCTCCTTTCCTCTCATCTCCTCTCTTCTCTTTCTCTCTCATCTCCTCTTTCTCTTCTTTTCTCTCCTCTCTCTTTTTTCCTTCTTTCCCTCCCTCTCTTTCTCCTTCTTTTCTTTTTTCTCCCTCCCTACTCTCTTTTTCTCTTATTCTCTCTCTCTTGATAACCTCAACTTCTAGCTCTCCACTCCAACCACAGAAATTACCTTGTATGCATTGTGTATTTACTTTTCTATGAACTTGATGCCCCATACTTCCCTTCTCACCCAACAAAATGTCAGTTATTTAAGGGAAAGCTATATTCTCATTTTGGCATTTCTATCTCTAGTACCTATCACAGTGACTAGCACATAATGGGTACTTAATAAAGACTTATGAAATTTGATGGAACTGAATTTACATTTTCTTACTTTTAGACTTTAATGGACAGTATTTTTCTTATACTATATAAGATGGGAGAGTCTGATATTATTTTAAATCCTGTGCAAATTGTGGACAAGATAGTGAATATCCTTTACAGTAGCAAACTTAATAGAATAAAGCCCTATATTTTAGTAAGGTTTTATTCAAAGTGTATCCATATCTATTTATCTCCTTATTAGAATTCTTACAACAAATTTGTGAGGTTAGCAGCATAACATAAGAATTCCTATCACCATTTTTACCAATGGAGAAACTTAGAACTGGGGAATCCATTTCCTAGCTTCTAGTCTAATGATCTTCCTCTGAGCCTGAGAAGTACTGTACAGTACAGGTCCCGTAAATGTTAATGTGGTCTAAAAGAGGCAAATGCCTCAATATTGAGGGTTTTTTTAAATGGGTGTTCCTTGATTCCCTAAGCAAGCTCAAAGGACCATCAAGGGTGACTCCTTAAGCATTCCCACTTCTAACAGAGAGCCCACTTTGAGTAGACTGTAAGCATGCTATGAATGAATGAGATTTGATCTCCTCTCCCCATGGTATACTTCTGAAGAGAGGTGCTAAATCAGGTGAATAAAGAGAACAAAAGGTTCAAGAAAGATGATTGCCTTTGCTTTTCCCTGCAAGATCTAGTTTTGTTCTTCAGATAAGACTTAGACTAGAGCATCATGGAATGGTTAAATGAGTGCTAGATTTGAAGTCTGAGGACCAGAATTCAAATTCTAGATATGCTACTTATGCTTGATGTGACCTTATGTAAATTACTTTCTTGGGCTTCAGTTTCCTCATCTGTAAAGTAAGGGACTTCTACTTGATTGCTTTTATGTTCCTTGTATCTCTGAATCTATCTTTCTGTCTTCCTAATTCCATTCACTCTTCCATATGACAACCTTTTGAATATTTGAAGAGTTATCTTCCTTCCACAAAATCATTTCCATGGTCATTTAACAAGAAACATAGGAGGGCTCTGAACCCTTACCTCTGCTAATATGGCAACATACACCAAGATAAATTTAGAGTTCCCAGTCCAGCAGTGACACTGAACCTTTATGCTGGATCAAGTATTAATTTGTACCACCAGCTCACAGTGATTTATCTCTCAAGGATATTCTTGTTGGTGAATGAATCATAAAATCTTGGACCTAGGAAGAATTCTAAAGATTATTTATAAAAACAAGGCTTGGCAGCTGTGTAGTGCGGAGTCAGAAGACCTGAGTTCAGATCTGTAGAACGGGGATGGAGCAGAGCACAGGCTATATCAGCCAAAGCCCCAGGTGATCTGAAGCTGCAGGTGCCCTGTGTATTCTCAAACATATCAACTCAGGATGGGAGTCCAGTGGAACTGAGGGAGAGAGAAGTGCAGAACCCCAGGTAATTGTAGCAACCACTCCTGAGACTATCAGCTTGCAGATTAAATGTCTGTAAATCATCTACTTGAACTTCTGGGAGCCAAGACGGCAGAGTGATCAGTAATTGCTATTTCCTTCCCCTTGTTGACCTTGAAGAGCCCAGAGAATATTTCCCCAGGAAAAATTCTGGAACAGTGGAATGAGCCAAAGGGGTAAACAGATCTTGAGGCTAGGAAAATTACTAAAGAAGGTCATTCTTTCTGTAGTTGAAAGGTACCAGTACAGGACAAGAGGTGTCCCAGACAATCCCTCCTCAGCAAACTGGGAGGAGATTCTGAGCCCCAGAAGGGTGGAAGCCACAATTGCCAACGCTAGGACTGCAGGCATGCCTCAGCATCCCAGGGGAATCAGGAAGACACCAGTGCAGATGGGTTCACCAACCGCTGAACTTGCCTGTGCTCTAACTCAGCAGAAGAGACCTCCTGTGACCAGACCACCCCTCCCCAAAACTTAGCGTAGCTAGCTCCAGGATAACTCTGGGGAAAACCAGAAAGACTTCACCTGACCTCTGCTTTGGAACACTAACTATCTCAACACCAAGTAAGCTGCAGCATTTTAGCTTCTAGCTGAAAGAACCAGAGGCTACAACACACAAAGCCCCGAGTTCAAGGCACAGGAACTGTGGGATAGAGCCCCCCGTGTCCCAGAAGCAGAGATCTACTTCAAAAGCCAGGCAAAGGGTGATCATCATGAGCAAGAAGAGTGCCAGAAAAGAAGAAATGATACAATGTTTCTAAGGGGGACAAGGACCAAAACACAAATACGAAAGATGTCAGCATTGAGACTGTACTCCAATCTGAAGCTTCAGAAGAGAATATGAACTGGTCTCAAACCCAAAGGACATTCTTGGAAGACCTCAAGAAGGATGTTAAAAGCCAAATTAGAGAAATAGAAGAAAAACTGGAAAAAAATAGAAGAAAAAAAGTTTTTAAATATGAAAAAAAGAATTCACTGAAGAGAACAGCTCCTTAAAAAGGAAAATTGGACAAATGGAAAAGGAAGTACAAAAACTAACTGGAGAAAACAACTCCTTAAAAGGAACAATTGGAGAGATAGAAAAGGAGGCATAAAAGTTAAATGAGGAAAACAATCTGATAAAAAATTAGAATTGGGCAAGTAGAAGTTAATGACTCTATGAGACATCAAGAATCAGTCAAACAGAAACTAAAGAATAAAAAGATAGAAGAAAATGCAAAATACCTAATTGAAAAAAGCAACTGACCTGAAAAATAGAACCAAGAGAGAAAAATCCAAGAATTACTGTTCTACCAGAAAGCCATGATGAAAAAAAGATCCTGGACAATATCTTCCAAGAAATCATCCAGGATAACTGCCCAGAAGTCCTAGATCCAGAAGACAAAATAATCATCAAAAGAATCCTCTGTTCACCTACTTAAAGGGATCCCAAACTACAACCACCAAGGAATATCATTATCAAATTCCAGAACTATCAAATGAAGGAGAAAATACTACAGGCAGCCAAAAAGAAACAATTCAAATATTGAAGAGCTACAGTCAAGATCACACAGGACCTTGCAGCTTCTACATAAAAGATCAAAGGGATTGAAATGTGATACTCCATAAGGCAAAGGAACTGGGATTACAAGAAGGATAAATTACCCAGCAAATTTGAGCATAATATTTCAGGCAAGGAGATGGACATTCAATGAAATAAGGGATTTCCAGAACTTCCTGATGAAAAGGCCAGAGCTCAATAGAAAATCTGATCTTCAAAAACAGGTCTCAAGAGAGGCATGAAAAGGTAAAGGGGAAAAAACTTGTTATTCAATATAGGCAAACTGTTTACATTCATATAAAGGAAGATGATACTTGTTAATCTTGAGAATTGTATATTTATTATGATATATAGAAGGGATATACATAGGTGGAGGGAGAGGTTATAAAGTAAATGATGTGATGATAAAAATGTGACTTAAGGGTATGAAGGCATTGTCACAGGAGATGTGAAAAGGAGGAGGCAGAAAAAGGTAAATTATATCACAGGAAGAGGCAAAGAAATATATTACAGTAGAGGGAAAGAGGAGAAGGAGATGAACATTGTTTGAGATTTACTTTTATCTGATTTGATTAAAGGAAGGAACAACAAAATCAGGTAAGTGTAGAAACATAACTACTTCTACAGGCAGTAGGAGGGTAAGGGGGAAAGGAAAATAAGGGGAGGCAAAAAGGGAGAGAAGAAGTGTTAAGGGAAAAGGGGAGTAAAAGGGAGGGGGACTGAAAGAAGAGAGGGAAGACTGAGGGAGATAGTGGTCAAAAATTAAAACACTAGTGTGAAGGAGAAGGGAGAATTAAAAGCATAAAGGGGGGAAAGGAAAGGGAGGGAAAGACACAGATAATAATCACAACTGTGAATGTGAATGGAATGATCTCTCCCATAAAACAGAGACGGATAGCAGAATAGGTTAAAAACCATAATCCAACAATATGTTGTTTACAAGAAACACATTTGAAATGGGGGGATATACACAGGATAAAGGTAAAAGGTTGGAGCAGAATATATTGTGCTTCAGCTGATACAAAAAAAAGCAGGGGTAGCAATCCTAATCTCAGACAAAGCAAAAGCAGAAATAGATCTAATCAAAAGAGATAAGTAAGGAAACTATATCCTGCTAAAAGGCACCATAGACAATAAAGCAATTTCATTACTAAACATATATGTTCCAAGTGGTATAGCATCCATATTCTTAGAGGAGAAGTTAAGGGAGTTACAGGAAGAAATAGACAGCAAAATTATACAGTGGGGGACCTCAACCTCTCCCTCTGTGAACTTGATAAATCTAACCTCAAAATAAATGAGAAAGAAGTTAAGGAGGTAAATAAAACTCTGTATAAGGTATACATGCCAGATCTCTGGAGAAATTGAATGGGGATAGAAAGAAATATACCTTTTTCTCAGCAGTACATGGCACATATACAAAAACTGACCATGTACTAGGGCATAAAAACCTCACAATCCAGTGCAGAAAAGCAGATAATCAATGCATCCTTCTGAGATCATAATGCAGTGAAAATTATATGTAATCAAAGGCTATAGAACAATAAACCAAAAATTAATTGGAAACTAAACAATTAACTCCTAAAGAATGAGTGGGTCGAGCAACAAATTATAGAAACAATTAACAATTTCATTCAAAAGAATGACAATAATGAGACAACCTACCAAATTTTATGGAATACTGAAAAAGTAGTTCTTAGGGGAAGCTTTATATATTAGAATGCCTAGATGAATAAAATAGAGAAAGAGGAGATCAATGAATTGAGCATGCAGCTGAAAAAGCTAGAGAAAGAGCAAATTGAACCCCCAAGTAAATTCTAAATTAGAAATACTGAAAACCAAAGGGGAAATTAATAAAATTGAAATTAAGAAAACTATTGAATTAATAAATAAAACTGAGTTGTTTTTATGAAAAAAACCAATGAAATTGATAAACCTTTGGTCAATTTGTTTAAAAAAAGAAAACCAAATTACCAATATAAAAAATGAAAAGGGTGAACTAACTTCCAATTAGGAGGAAATGAAAATGATAATTAGAAATTACTTTGCCCAACTTTATGCCCATAAATTCGACAATCTAAATGAGAGGGATGATTTTTAAAAAAATATAAATTTCTCAGATTAACAGAAGAGGAAGTTGAATACTTAGATAACCCCATCTCAGAAAAAGAAATTAAACAAACCATCAATGAACTCCCTAGAAACAAAACTCCAAGGCCAAATGGATTTATAAGTGAAGTCTATCAAACATTTAAAGAACCATTAATTCCAATATTATTGAGACTATTTGGGAAAATTGGGGAAGAAACAGTCCTCCCAAATTCTTTTTTATGATACAAACATTGTTCTGATACCTAAACCAGGAAGAGTCAAAGCAGAGAAAGAAAATTATACACCAATTTTTCTAATGAATATAAATGAAAAAATTTTACATAAGATTTTAGCAAAAAGAGTACAGCAATTTATCATGAGAATAATATGTTATGATCAAGTAGGATTTATTCCAGGAATGCAGGGCTGGTTCAATAATAGAAAAACTATTAGCATTATTGATCATGTCAACAACAAAACTAACAGAAACCACATGATTATCTCAATAGATGCAGAAAAATACAAACAAAATACAACATCCATTCCTATTGAAAACATTGGAAAGTATAGGAATAAATGGACCTTTCCATAAAATAATAAGCAGTATCTACCTGAAACCATCATCAAGCATTATATTCAATGGGGATAAACCAGATGCATTTCCAATAAGATCAGGGGTGAAACAAGGATGTCCATTATCACCACTGTTACTCAATGTGACATTAGAAATGTTAGCTGTAGCAATTAGAGAAGAAAAAGAAATTGATGGAATTAAAATAGGCAAAGAGGAAACTAAGTTATCACTCTTTGCAGATGATATGATGATATACTTGGAGAATCCCAAAGAATCAAGTAAAAATCTACTTGATATGATAAACAGTAGACACTATAAAATATCTGAGAAGTCTACCTGCCAAAACAAACTCAGAGACTATATGAACACAATTACAAAACACTTTTCACACAGATAAAGTCAGTCAGTTGCTTGTGGGTAGGCCAAGCTAATATAAAAAAATGACAATTCTACCTAAAGTAATTTACTTATTTAGTGCCATACCAATTAAACTATTGGATAGTTATTTTCTAGAGATGGATAAAATAATATCAAAATTCATGTGGAAAAACAAAAGGTCCAGAATATCAAAGGGACTAATGAAAAGAAAAGCTAGGGAAGGTGGCCTAGCACTACTAGATTTCAAATTGTATTACAAAGCAGAAACCATCAAAACCACTTGGTACTGGCTAAGAAGCAGGGAGGTAGACCATTGGAATAGGTTAGGTACTCAAGACACAGTAGTCAATGAATATAGTAATCGACTGTTTGATAAACCCAAGGACCCCAGCTTCTGGGATAAGCACTTACTGTTTGACAAAAACTAATGGGAAAACTGGATACCAATGTGGTGGAAACTGGGCATAGACCAATGCCTGATGCTGTACACAAGGTTAAAGTCCAAATGGATACATGATCTGTGTATAAAGATTGATACTATAAACAAATTAGGGGAGCAAGAAATAGTGTATTTGCAGATTTATGGAGAATGGAGAAATTTTTGAGCAAATAAGAGATAGAGAACATTATGAAGTGCAGAATGGATAATTTTGATTACATTAAATTGAAAAGTTTTTGAACTTTGAAACAAACCCAATGCAACCAAGATTAGAAGGGAAGCAGAAAACTGAGAAAGAATTTTTGCAACTGATGTCTGTGATAAAGGCCTCATTTCTAAAATATATAGAGAACTTAGTCAAATGTACAAGAATACAAGTCATTCCCCAACTGATAAATGGTCAAAGGATATGAATAGGTAGTTTTCAGAGGAAAAAATTAAAGCTATCTATGAAAAAATTTTTTAAAAATGCTCTAAATCACTAATGATTAGACAGATGCAAATCAAAACAACTTTGAGGTACTTCATCACACCTATAAGATTGGCTAACATGACAAAACAGGAAGATGATAAATGTTGGAGAATATGTGAGAGAGTTGGAACACTAATTCATTGTTGGTGGAGCTGTGAGCTGATCTAATCATTCTGGAGAGATCATGAAAATAGGAAAGGGTCCCACATGTACAAAAATATTTATAGCAGCACTCTTTGTGGTGGCCCAAAACTGGAAATTGAGGGGATGCCCATCAGTTGGGGAATGGCTGAACAAGTTATGGTTTATGAAGTGCTGGAAAACTACTATGCTCTGAGAAATGATGAACAGGAAGACTTCAGAGAGGCCTGGAAAGATTTATACGAAATGATACTGAGTGAAAGGAGCAGAACCAGGAGAATTTGTACACCGTAACACCCATAGTGTGTGAGGAAATTTTTTGGTAGGCTTAGTACTTCATTGCAATGAAAGGATTTAAAATATTCCCAATGGAGTCCTGAGGCAAAACACCTTCCACATCCAGAGAAAGAACTATGAGATTGGAGTGCAGAATGAAGCAGACCATTTTCTTTTGCATTATTTTTTGTTTTGTTTTGTTTTATGGTTTCTCCCATTCATTTTAATTCTTCTATGAAACATGACTAAGGTGAAAACGTATTTAGTAGGAATGTATGTGTAGAATCTATATAAGATTGTATGCTATCTCAGGAAGGGAGTGAGGACAGAGAGGGGAAAGAAGAGGATGGAGGGGAAATAATCTAAGATACATGGAAATGGTTGTAGAATGCTGAAAACAAATAAAATAATTTAATAAAAAAAGATTAAAAAGAAGACCTGAGTTCAAATCTAGCCTTAGATACTTACTTGCTGTGTAACTCTGGGTAAGTCACCTTTGCATCAGTTGTATAATAGAGACAATAATAGCTGCTACCTCCTAGGATTTGTGTGACAATAAAATAGCATATATTTGTAAAGCTCCTTGCAAACCTTAATGCTTATTATTATTGCTATATTTGTGATACGTGCCTTTAAGCCCTGCTACTGAAGGATGCTGAGGCTGATAAATTGTTTGAATATAAAAGATCTGAGTTTTAGTAGAGCTCAAAAAATGATCAGCTATTCACACTAAGCTTGGCACAAATACAATGAACTCTTAGGAGCAGGAAGCCATCAGGCTGTCTAAAAGGGGTAGAACATGCCCAGGTAAAAAAAAAATGGAGCAGGTTAAGTTCCAATGTATTCAGTATAAGAATTAGGCCTGTGAGTGGTCATTGCATTTACTGATTAGATGAGAAAAACTGATCAGTCTCAAAAAATATCATTTAGCAATACTTAGATTTTACAGATAAAGAAGCATGGGTCAGAGAAATTAAGAAATCTACCCAAGGTCATATAACTAGTCAGTAGAAGAGTCAGAATTAGAACTTAGATCTCCTGATTCATATACCAGGATTTTTTCTATTTCACAAAATTTTTACCTAGATCAGAAACTATTTTCCCATACCTTCACTTGTAGAGAGACAGAACCAAAGCAACTCTAGATTTGACACACAAAAGATGAGTACATTCAATTATTTGTAGCATACATTTCTTGCCCAGTAAATGACAAAACTGAATAGTGCCCAAACATCCCCTGAATTGCAAGGACAGCACAAAGAATGGAGGAGTAGTTCAGAAGATAAAGATGGGCTTGTTTGGAAATCTGTTTATTTTGTAGTTAACAAAGATAAAGGGTGGGATTTTTTCAGAGACAGAGACAGAGAGATTCAGCCTTCAGTCCAGGTGAGTGAAGCACTATATTGTATTTACAAGGTCAAATTAATTTCTGCAAATCAGAATGTTAGCACAGTAAGAAAGGCAGTGCAGCAAGACCATAAAACCTGGAGGAAAATAACTGGAGTAGGGCACTATGTAATTGCACTAATATTTCTGCCCTGGGCTATATTAGCCAAGATAATTAAAGGAAGGACCAGATTTGAACACTGCTGATACAGTGGCAGGCATAATTCTGGAAGGGTAAGAAGTGAGGAAGAGAAAAAGCCAGGTAGGAGTCTCTAGTGCAATTGAAGAGGCTAACTGTGATGGTTAGAATTACTGAGCATGTTCTTGGGATGCTCTGCTCTGCTTTCTGGAAGCTAGGTGGCAAAGTGGATATAGTACCAAGCCTGGAGTCAGAAAGATCTGAGTTCAAAGCTGGCCTTGGATGCTTACTAGTTGTGTGATCTTGGGCAAATTATTTAACCTTTTTGGCCTCAATTTCCTCTTCTGTAAAATGAGCTGGAGAGGGAAATGGCAAAGCATTGCAGTATCTTTGCCAAGGAGACCCCAATAGGGATCATGAAGACTTGGTTAAAACTGAAATGACTGAACAAAGAGCTGGAGAAATTAAAACTCATAAAATGGTAAATCAGTTACAGGGGACTATGGAAAGATGAAATAGGTACTGTGATAGCTTAATAACTGACAAAGTCAGATATGACTGAAAAAATGAACTATGAAAGTTTTACTTTCTGGGAATGGCAGACAGGAAGCATGCAGTGCCTGTGTTCTCTAACCCTCCCATCAATTTGTGATTATGCTGTTTTTGTGTTCCACAGTGGGAGGAGTCTATGATGTATGCCTGAGGTTCAGTAACCAGGTTCCTCTATAATTGTGCCATCTAATTCTACCAACCTCCAAGAGACTGTTGGGAAGCTAGAGACTTGACACAGTGAATTTCTGCTCCACAACAGATTATCTTCTTAATCCTAGCTAGCCATGTTTTAACTGACTGCCATTGGAAACAAGGAACACCAAGCAAGTAATCAGAGATAGATTAGTGGAAAACAACCACTCTAGAGGAGTAATAAAGCTGAATACATGGCCCAGTGATGAGTCAGTCTTTTATACAAGGCATTAAGTAGAAGTCAAATATTATGGTTATGAACATTAACTTTGACTATCATTGACTCATTTTTCCAGAAGGACTTTCTGTCCATATAGAAAAGAAATGATTTGCTAAAAATAAATTTAAGATTAATAGAAATGTAATTTATTTATCCACATTTATGCATTTAGACCCAGTGACCATTTCTATGTCTTTGTCTCATCTCAGGTAACTAACATGAAACATAAAAATATTTCCTTGGTTTCAAAACCTGAGTTTTAATTCTTCACCAGACTTCATAGGTGAGCAAAGCACATTTTTTTTACTTACAACCAAGTAGCTTTTCCACTTTTTTTCCTGGCAAGTATTGCATTTTGCTGTTAAGGTCTTGTCAACTGCTATATGGTTGTTGATGTTGAAATGTTGAATTGTGAGGCATTCTTTATCTTGTCCTTTGAAACAAGTTATTTGGAAACAAAACTCCTGAGCCTAAATGCACATTCTTCGCATCATTTCATTCATTGGCCCTCTGCTATAAATCTGTACCATTCCCAGAAACGCATTACTTAAGTCCCTAGAGTCTCATGCATCTCCAAATACAAATATAAGCAATTTTGTACTGATTGCCTATAAGCTAGAAGGCTACTCTTTTTGCTGTATTGGGTGAAACTAATAAGATGGAGAGATTTGCTCTGATGTTAACTTGTTGGCCCATTGCTTAACATGCTGTATTCAGGACACTGGGAGCTCACACCTACCAGCTCACTGATATACTCTGTTGCAATAGAATATACCAGTGCATCTATCAACTGTGATGGAATGTAAGTGGATCATAAAGTAGAACAGCAGGCCAATGGAAACCCTGCAGAGAAGTGACCACACTGTTCCTCCTGGTACACTAGATATTAGCGTTATCATTGTAATAACCTCTCCTTGATGTCAGGGCATTTATCTGCTCTGAGTGCCTGTTAGTGCCACAGTCTAATAAAGCCAAGTTTGAGAAAGATAGAGAGTCATTTGCTTTCACCCTTGGCATACAGCTGTTGTGGGGGTATAGCAGTAGGCAATTCACTAAACACTGGTAGCATCAGGGCACTGGGACCAAAGATCATCATGTGGATGATGGGATCTAAAAATGATGTTTTCCTAGTCTTTGTCCTTAAATGCTTGCAACCTTTGGCTTTTAGCATTCAGCATTCTGCCTCATTTACTGAGTACTCTTTAAGAAAATGAACTAATATAGCCTTGTTCAATGAACTACCCTGCTTTTCTCAAGTTCAAAAAAAAGGTGTGAAAATAAACTGAGATAAACACACTGATTCTTATTTTATTATGACAGCAAAAGGAAAAAGCAAAACAGAAGGCGGAGGAGTGGGGAGTTGAAAAGACCCATACATTGACTGTTCTCTAGAAATAAACAGAGCAGTATTTCCCAAATCCATTTGTCCATGAAACACTTAGAAGCTTGAAATATATTAATGGAACCATTAAATGCAGGGGGTGTGGAACAGCCCGAAGCTAAAGTAGTGTTTTGGAAATTTTGCTGCAAAAGACCTATTTGAATGCCAAAAAATTGTTACACAGGAAAAATACTTTGACCTATATATTAATTTTGCATTTAATATAGTGGAAGAGATAATATTGCTAGTATCAATTTCTTTTTTTCTCTTAGAATTCTTGGTTGCATTATGCAAAATAGAATGTCAGGGATCCAAGAATCATAGTTTAGGAAATGCTCGATTAGAAGTCTTTAATAACAGAAGCCCACCTAGTCATCTCATTAATTATATGGATCCTCCTGATGAGAATCAGATTGGATGACCCCAGCCATTGTTGATAGCATCAAAATCACCAAATTCTTATTCTATCCACAAAAAGACTAACTTCCTTTGTGGCCTCACCTGGTTCTTTGAATTGTAGTAGGCAAAGGGCTCGAAATAAAACAAAGGAAGAAAGCTTTGCCTGAAAAACATTACCTCTTCCCTAGGGCAATCACCAAAGTCACATTCCCTATTAGGTTTACCTAATTCCTGTGAGTACCAAAATGAATTGAGATACCTAAGTTACAGTCTTAGTTTTCATGTTTCTGTCCACTGGGTTATAGGTCAAATTAAGTATCTAGGGAGAGAGAACTCATCACAGAATAAGATCCTGCTTCGGTAGTAGGGTTCTGTCTGGGGACACTGTTACTTTTATCTGGCAATAAACTCTGATTGATGCGTGGACCTCATTGACTTTCCCAAAGTCATACAGCAAGTTAGTTAGAGCATTGGAACAGAACCTGAGACCCCACAATATCAATTCTGTGTCTTACTGCTAATTACTCTCTAGGAGCCAGAATACTTCCTTACTATAGAAAACTATCCCAGAAACAAGGAGTAGGAAGTAGGAGCAGCCTTGTCTATTGAGTAGAATAGCAGGGATCTGTGAAATCCTATGCAAGGTCCAAATAGAAGTGGTTATCCTGATACTACAAACTCAACTTCCATTCTACTAATCTACTCATTGGACAAACTAGGGCTAAATTTGCCACAGGTCCATGGGTCAAGATCTGTCTAAACTCTTAACTGAATAGTTTCCCCTAAACTTGATCAGGTAAATATAGCTCCTTCTGGACGAGCCATAAGTGTTAATTCCAACTTACAATATTTACAATAGTTTCTTGTCTTGATCAAGTCAACGATATCCAGCAGATTGACAGAGAGCCCAGAAAGATCACCTATTCCACTAGTTTCTCCAACCTTGAACCATATCTGTCTGCCTGCTTATGCCCAAATATTATTTTATGATGAATTCCATGGTCTGATGAATGACTTTCATTTTTGCCATTTGAACATCACTTGATCTGATTTCTAATTCCTACTATATTTTGTGGTTTCCCTGGGAGGATAGTCAATGACCTGGCAATACCCTGTGGCCAGCCTGGTATTTATTAAGTCACCTATGCACAAGGCCTCCTCTGACTCTTCAGAGCTACATTTAAATCACCCATTATATAATTGGTAAAGATTTAAGTATTTATTGGGATAACATCTGGGCTAGAAAATCTAAACTATCAAAAACAAGGCTACAGCTAGAATACTCTTATTAATATTGCCCTAGGAAAGGATTTGGAGGTGCACCTGACTAATAATTTTAGGGATTTTTTAACAAATAATTGATATAGTATTATGGGGCTGAATCTCAGTTGCAGGAAAACACAGGAGACAGAAAGAGATGGAGAAAGAGACAGAGAAACAGAGAGAGAAAGATAGAGACAGAGATACTTAAAATATGACTATGGCATTAAGTCAGAGAGAAAGGAAAAGAGTCAAAAGAGAGCAAAAAATCCTACATACATATCTTCCTTTATCTTTCCTATTTCCTCCACTTTAGTCAGATCATATACAATTATTGCCTTTTTTGGTGGAACATCTATCGTCCGTTTTTCAACCTCCCCAACAGAGGCAGCATTACACCTTTTTAACTCCAGGCTCTACGCTAGATTTGAAGAGAACTGGATGTTGCTGCTTCTTATGAGACAGGTCAATTTTGAGTTGAGAAGTTCCAATATTGTGAGCAAGAGAAAGCTGTCCAGTCACTTAAGCTATTGTGATCTATTATTCTAGAGATGAGCAGAATGAGGAAGAGCTTAATTGCACCCATCTTCCAAATAGCCTGATGGCCCTAATGTGTTGATTGATACCAAGATCACATTACAGAATGACAGAATCCAAAAATTGGAAGGAATCTGATCCAACATATACCAGTCCAAAATAAGACATTGCCTTTATATGTGAGCAATTGGGTTGCTGAAAGGTGAACAGATGAACTTTGTGTAAAGAAAAAGTATTAAGTCATCTTATGAAGATTTATTTATCTTTTCATTTATGAACTGTTCGGTTGCTTAAGGAGACAGAAAAAGAATTTTGTTCCATTGAAATGTGAAGAGAGGATTAGATAGAAAACTGCCGCCTCAGATGAATTGGCTGAGACAACTGCTTTAGTGTAGAGAAATAACTGAGGTCACAAACCATCATGCTCTCTCTGCTTATTTGCATTTGACTATATTGGAGGTAGTTAGGTGGCACAGTGGATAAAGTGCTGAGCCTAAAATTAGGAAAACCTTACTTTAAATATTGACGTTGATAATTATAAGTTGCGTGACCCTGGATTGTTTGCCTCCATTTCCTCATCTGTAAAATGAGCTGGAGAAGGAACAGCAGACGATGCCATTATCTCTGCCAACAAAACTCCAAATGGAGTCATGAAGAGTCAGACACAATTGAAATAACTGGACAGCAACAACCACCAGGAGGCTCTGATTGGAGCCATTCAAAACACTGAACAATCTATCAAGATCAGGAGAGGAGATAAGAAGGTAGTAGGAAAGGAGTTAAGTAGATACCAGCAGAAGCAGTTGATTGAAGCATGCTGATTGAAATAGAAGCATTGCCTTGTGGATTGATTGGAGTGAAAAGGGGATAGTTCAAAGAAAGCTGACCTCTGCTGAGCTATTGCTTCAGTGCCCTCTACAAACGTTAGAGAGATGAAATCCTCAGTTTCCTGGTTGTCTTTTTCTGCCCCTGGTTTGAGGGAGAAAAGTAGAGGGTGGAAAAAAGTTCTATGTAACTGATGTCCTATAAGCATGGACTGAAAGATGATTGAATGATTAGAAGGCTATTGAGTAAAGAACTCCTTGGGTTTTGACTGCATTATCAGAAGGATGAACCTGGGGAACTTCAGAATTCTCCACGTGGAAAATTGCTTTACATAATTTGTAACACATCTTCAGATCCCATTGAAGGGTAATTGTGTTTCAAAAGGACTCTGCACTATTTTATCAGTTCAAGAATAGAAGACGAATGGATTTGCTCACTAGGAGAGTAGTAAGCACCCAAAGGAGAACAGTTAGCGAGTAGGAGCTTTATGTGGGGCAAATTTATCCTAAAGTGACTAAGGACGTCAAGGTCTTCAATGTAGAATTTTGAGTTGGTTTTCTCCCAGGTTTCTGTGTGTTGCCACTCTTCCTCATGGACACTGCTGTATTGATGGGAAAGTATGACCCAAGTTTATGTGTAGCCTGACATGTTTTGATTATACCTGCATTTGTTTTATATTGAGAAACAGTGATAGTATGATTACTCTTGATTTTGCTTTTATTGTTAAATAAATGTTTTAGGTTTAGGGGTTAATGTTATCACAATGACTAATATTGTATAAATTGCATAAATAAAAATAAACTGATGGGGGCTCAGAAACCATAGAGAGACTATACTATTTCTTGTGCTCTTCTCACTCACATACATAACAGAGTTACCCTAAGAAAGTCTGAGTTTTAGGTGTGTGATCATGGTCCATATCTGGAAACTCAGACCTGTCAGTATAAGGGAAAGTCGGGGTGAGTGAGCAAGCCCTGCCACAGAGTGATTGGCCATGTCCTGTGCACAGGCTGCATAAAGAATCCCCTCTTTAATAGTCACAAGTTGTCCTCCATCTTGTTCTTGAGGACTTTCAGTTAGAGAGAACAGACTACTTCCCAACACAGTTGATTCCACTTTCAGGATAACTATAATTAATAAGATTTTCTTTCCATTTATCTTTCTGTTAGACTTACCAAAACTGACAGAAAATTTTTGAAGTTTCTTTTCAGTTTTGTGTTACTATGTCTTATTAAAGTTCAGATGTTTCCTTTAGGAATTTGAATGCTAAGGTATTTGGAGAATATAAGCTTATTACTGATTTTGGTTTGTTATCTATGGTTTCTTTCAGCACAATATAATTTTCTTGTTTGTTCTTTTTTACTTTTTGTATGTTTATTTTTACTTGGTCTGATAGTATAATGGCAACTCCTGATTTTTTTTTGATTCATTTGATGCACAGTAAATTATTTTCCTTCCACTCAGTTTTATTTTGTGTATCTTTTTTTTTAAATGCGTTCCTTGTTAGCACCAGATTGTAGGATTTCATTTTTTTATCCAATCTGTTTTCTATTCAATCTGTCACTTTTTTCATTTTATTGGATAGCTTAATCCATTCACATTTAAAGATATGAGCATTAGGTTTATATTTTCTTCCATTTGTCTCTAAAATTGTTTCTTCTCAAGTTATGTTTCTTAACCTCTTCTGCTGTAAACGCAGTACTATGCTCCTTCAATTTTTAAGGTAGCCCTGTTCCTGTTGGCACTCTTCCTCTCTGCCCAATCCTCTCTTCTTATTTGTTGCTCTTTTTCCTTTAAGGCTTTGTTTTCTTCTCTTCTGCTTCTATTTATATATTTCCTCCTCCTCTTTTTTCCTCTCAATCAAGAAGATTCTCCTTTCTTCTCTTTTGCATCTAGTCCTGTTCATTAATTTATTTCTTTTTACTGCCTTCCCAAAAAGGATTTTTCTCACTATCTTCACTATCCATCTTCTCTCTGTGTTTACTCTAGACTCTCATTCTCTGATTCATGATCCCTATAATCATCTGTATATCCATTGTAGGCTCTTCCATATAGCTGCTCTCTGTCACTGTCTTGTAGGACTTCCCTCATGAATTTTCCTTTTCCGTTGTTACTCACTCTTAGAACAATGTCAGTTATTGCAAGTGTCAAAGAGGACACTGCCCCATGGTAGGGCCCCTCCCCCACTCACTGATCTACACCCTCTCTTATTGACCTTAATTTCCTTTTTTCCTAATTATATGTAAAGACAGTTTTTAGCTTTCATCTCTTTACAAGATTATGAAATAAGAATTTTTCTTCCCCCTTCCCCTCCCCTCTTCCCCAAATGGCAAGCAATTTGATATAGGTTATATATGTGCAATCATATAAAACATGTTTCCATATTAGGTTGACCTTAGTTTTCCACATTTGCTTTGAAATCTCTTCCCTATGTCCATGTTCTCCTACTCCTTCAGATCCCAGTTGCTCAGATATCCCCTTCTTCTCCCAAACAAGTAGACTCTTCAGCCACTAAATCCCTCAGGCTTCATCCAGTGTAAGATCCTCATCTCCTATAGAAGCATTTATCAGTGGAACTCAAGTCCACCTCCAAAGTAACGTCTCCTTTCTTCCCCCCCTCCTGTTTTTTAATCTTCCCTCTTTTCATCCACTCCCCTCTAGGCTCTTCTCTTTCTTTTCCACAGAGGTCAGCTTCATTCCTTGCTAGCTCTGAATTTGATGCTGGATGGTCACTCATCTTTATTCCCCTGCTCCCCTCTCCACCCGTTCATGTACCCTGCTATGTTGCAGTATAGTCTCACAGAACAAACATTTATCTGTAGGCAGGGTATCACCAAGGTCTGTCCATAATGCCTCCCGTCTGCATCTTCACTGTTACCTCTACTAGATTTCCACCTTCACCTCTGTCTCTTTGTGTACCTTTAGAAAGAAATATCTTACTGATCTTTGTGTTTTGACTCTGCTGCTCTTGCTGTCCGCATTTGTTCCCTCCTCCTCAATTCTACTGTTTGAGATGTTCGAGAAGGAAATAATCTCTTCACTTCTGCTTTTCATCCTTAACTTTTTTCCAAAACTCTCCTTCATTATTGAACATTCATCTTTTGTGCTCTCTGGTTAAGCTCACCCTGGGCTGCGCTGTGAGCTCCAGTGTTCTTTGGAAAGCGTTAGTGCACTCCCTCATCCTTTTCCTAGTGAGTAAAGAAAGTCTAGCATTGTTTGAATGTCCTTTCTATTGTATTTGAAGGTCTTCTTTTTGATGACTTGTAGAACTTGGAGTTTCTGAACTGAATTGTTAAATTGAACCACTCTGGATCTTGGAGTTCACAGCCTTATTTCTTATTCCTGGAGGCAATCTGTGGATTCTTTCGATTAGGATTTCACTTTCTATTATCAAAAGTTCTGAGCTGTTCTCTTCTATTATTTCCTTTATTATTATGCCAAAATTTTCTGTCCTGTCATGCTCTTCTGGGAGACATATCATCCTTAGGTGGCTTCTACTCATTTGGTCTTTGAGATCCATACGTTTTGCTTGTTTAGTGAGCATATTTTCAAATGCATTTTTTAACATATTTTCTTCTGTGTAGTCCTTCAATTATGTGTATTTAAAGAGGCCATCCCTTAATCACTTTTTAAAGAGGCCTGTTCACTGAATGGGCACTGCATCACTCAAAGTGAGAACCTGAAAAGATCTTAGCTTGAAAGGGTCAGGGTCTCCCATTGCATTCTGGGCCATCTTCAGTCGTCCTGATGAATATCTGGCCACTAGACCCAGATGGCTCTGGAGGAGAAAGTGAGGCTGGTGACTTGCACAGTCCTCCCTTGCTTAAATCAAAGTCAAGTACAAGTCATGTCATCGTCTTTCTGATGTTATGATCCTGTTCAAGAATGAAAGACAAACACAACAACAATTTGCATGGTTAGTCTCTTTTTGGTTCTCTCATGTGTTTCTTTGTTGAGGCTTGTCATTGAACATTCAATTTTTGTTATTCTTCTCATTGTTTCTGCTGTGCAGGACATAAATTCTACTCTCATAATTCTTGCTTCCCTTTTAAACCACTCAGGAACAGCATGTTGTGGATCCACGTTCTCCTCAAATTCCACAGGATTCTCTGCCTGCCTCATCAGGTGCTGGTTCATTTATCTTGCAGTACTTCTTCATGGATGCTTGAATTCATTTACTAGATCTGGAGACTATATTGCCTTCTGTTCCTGATCCATTTTAATAGCTGCTGTTCTAGGATGGGCCTGTGACAAACGTACAGGGAGGAGAAAGATGCCTTTTTACTTGCCCTCTTATTTCCTGGAGGATTAATTGGCTTTGTATATCTTGCAACCACCTTCTTAAAGGTGGGTTACTATACACTTACTTCTCAATAATAACAGCATAAAACTATTACTATTGTAGGAGACAAAAAGAGGAAAGGTACCCTGAAGTACTGAGATTGTTGTCGGGTCTCTCTGGGGTCACTGCCCAACTGCCCAACTGCCCAACTGCCTAAGCCCTACTACAGCCTTTCCCATGGACATAGATCTGAAAAAGACCACTCTTCTCTAGCTTGAAGTGAATTTCATTTCATTTCACTTTCTTAGGGCTATAGGAGCTGTCCAAAAACTCATTCTTTCCATAAGGGAAAGTATGCTGTCTAAAATGGATCTAAAATAGGAGCTGCTAGATGTGAGAAGGTCTCAGAGATTCAAGTAAGCTAAACATCCATGTTTGGAGCTGGTGCACTGAGTTAGCCCCTAGACAAGTGAAAGGAAATGAGTCATTCATTTCTTTGAAGCCTTGGGAACACCATTCATTGCTGATGTACAATGATTGAATCAACAGAGAGGACCGATAATGTGCTCTTTTATTAGAATTTGGGTTAGTCTTCTCTGTTCTGCCATCTGCTTCTGGGAAACATGTTGTGTGTTTATTTCACTTTGCCTTTGGTTTTGATACGTCATCTTATTTGGCATAGATTCCCCAGGAAATATAAACCTTTTATATTCTTTTTGGTGCTATAGGAACATATGCCAGTTGAAAAGAAAGAGCACTGATTTACAAATCCTTGGAAGGGACATTCACATTTCTTGTGATGCATTCTGCCTTTTGTATACTTTTTAAACTCTTGACATCTCTGAATTATGTAATTGGACCTTTCACTTGAATATATATGATTTATATTTTAAGCATCGAGAAATCTGCTAGTGTAGGTCTGTTTTAGTTTGGGAAACAGCGGCATACTTTGTATAAGGTCATCTTAACCAATGTCATTACATAGTATACTAAATGAACATAATTAAGATCTCACAACCAAATCTAAGCTAAACTATTTGAATGAACACTCATTTATAATATTGTTTCTCTGAAACCAGTGCCCCTTCCTACTACTTTGGATTTATTTTGTTTTTATTTTTCTATATTCATGTTGTTTCTCCTCAAAAGAATGTAAGTTGCTTCAAAGAAACTATTTTTTTGTCATTACTTCTTTATCCTCAGGGTCTGTCACAGTATTTGATACATAGTAGCCACTCCCTAAGTATTTTCAGAATGATGAGTGGCCACCATAACATCATTTTACCTAATATTATGTTTTCATATTGCTTCTTAACAACATTAAACTTAAATATCTATAGTTAAATGCCTATGGTTGCATGGCTACTTGCTTAGGGTGAGCAGAACAATGGCTAATTAAATTCATTTATTATTAAGATGACTTAATGTGGTAGGGCAGGATATTATCAAATTATGTGAGTTGGAAAATGTGGACAGAGTGATGACTGTGAAGTCACTGGACTATAGACCCTTTGAGAGTAGGGGTTATCTTTTGTCTTTCCTTATATCCCAATTGCTTAGCACAGTGCCTGGCACATAGTAGGTACTTGTTATTGACTAAATGATTGACTACTACTATAAACAATATTTTTCATAACCCCATTAAAGTCTAAACCATTTTCCATTCTGGAGACTTAGAGGTGGGAGGGTCACAGAGGTGTGGGCAGTGTCAGAGTAGGAGAATGCCAGACTGGATAATATGCAATAGGTATTTCATGTGCCCTGAAACCATTAGGGTAGCTTTGAAAGCCTGGTAGGGGCCTTGAAATGGTGAACCAAGCTCTGATAATGCCACTAACAGAGTTAGCACCCAAGTGTTCCTGAAAATCAAAGAAAGAGACAAGAAGGCATAGAGTTGCAGACTGGCCCACCTTAAAACTATCTAATGATTAGTTTGACAGAAAAGACAGAAAAGCAGGTGATGGTGCTTTGTGTCTCAGTGCCACAAAAGGTGAGGTATAATAGAACAAATCAGAAATATATGTACTTCCTGCTAGAAATGCTTTGGTGAAAGTGTTATGGAGCATTAAAATAGGTAATCCCCAAGTGCACATGAGACAGATTGAAGGGGTAGGTGTTTTCATTAGGTATCAAGAGTAAGGTCTCAAGAGTTTATAGACAGAGGCTTCTTACTACTTTCTGTCAACGGTATCATTAGTTCCAACTCACAAAACAATGTACTGCCTACCAGTCCAGTGCAATTATGAAAAATACCATCACTCTGAAACTTAGATTCAACTAAATAAGAGATGAAATCAAGTTATTGTTAAAATCTAAAGAGGTCAAAGAACTTGAGGTCATAGGAAAATTTTTATTTTAAAGAAACTCAGGAAATTCTAATAACAATAACAGGTAATATTCTAGAGCCTTAAGGTTTGTAAAGCACTTTTTCTCTCATTTTGTCCTCAGAATAATTTGGAAAGTGGGTTCTATCTCCATTTTAGAAATAAGAAACTGAGGCACAAAGAGGTTCAATGACTTGCCCAGAGTCACACAGCTAGTAAGCATCTAAGGTAAAAGTTAAACTCATGTGTTCCTAATTCCGAGAGTAGCAGTCTATGCCCTACACCATTTAGCTACATCAAGATGATGACAAAAATTGTACTGAATATCTCAAAAGATTCTGAAAAGGAAATGGACATACTTAGAGTGGAATCTTGAAAAATGCTTTAGTGGGATGGCATGAATCCAATGAACACACCAATCGTACCAAAACGGTTATTTTTAAAAGCTGATATTTATTAGAATCATCATGAATGAACAAATTCTGCCATAATATTTGACAGAAAGTTAAAAAAATTCAAGACCTACACACAGTGATCTATGTAATATCTGTTGACATTAGAAGGTCTCTTGACCATAGGAGAAAAGTTGTAGGAATAACCCTAACAGTAGGTCTCAAACACTATCATGGCAAAAGTGACTTGAAAGATCTATTTTAAAATAGCCATAAAGCACTGGAAAATTATAACAATTCTTGGTTGGGACATGCAATAGAAGATCTGGATACCACTGGAGGCAGCAAAAGGGGAACATGCAAAATGGAATCCACAAAGTGAAAGTATGTCAAATATACTAGAGTCCCCTAATCAGCCAATGAAGTTAAATGTATAAGGTGATACGGAAAGTCGAAGTAGTTCAAAGAACAAAAAAATAAACATTCAACATCCATTTAAAATTCACTGCAAAGCCTTGAGATGCAAAAAAATCAGAGGAGACAGAGAAACTGTCACCCCTTCCAAAGAATGATGATGTAGGAAATTTCTAGTCATTTATAAAGTAATAAGAAATTGCACACAACAAAGATGAAAGTTGGATCAAAAAAAGTAAAAAAAAATATATAATGCTAATATAATATAATATGTATAATTGCTAATATAACGAATGATAGGGACATAATTGAAACTCTAGCTTCTCAATAAAACTTCAAAGTGGTGGAGGTGGATATTGTCAGTTCCAACACTTCACTGTGGTTAATGAATTACTAGAAATGCACTTTATCAGATTCTCCTTGGACCCAAATCTTATCCCACCTTTCTTAATAGAAGACATTACATACCAATTACCAAAAGATGGCAATACCAGTGACCTCTCCAATAGGAAAATATTTGTTTACAAACTCCAATAAGAAGTATTCACAGCCTACATTACCAAGTAAACTATAAATGTTTGTATGAAAACACTGTATTCCAGAAAGAAAAAAGGAAAGAAAGAAAGGAAGAAACAAAGAAAGAAAAAAGGAAATAAGAAAGAAGAGAGAATGGAAGGAAGAGGGAAAGAAAGAAGAGGGAAAGGAAGGAACAGAGAAAGTAAGAAAGAAAGAAAGAAAAAGAAAGAAAGGAAAGAAGGAAGAAAAAGAAAGGGAGGGAGGGAGGAAAAAAGGAAGGAAGGGAGAAAAAAGAAAGAAAGGAAAAAAGAGAGAAAGAGTGAAAGTAAGGAAGGATGCTAAGAATTAATTATGGATTCAGTAATTATTTAACTAGCTGCCTTAAAGTGCCATACTACTTTACTGTCTCTGTTATCACAATGACTAATTCATTTCCATATTCATGACTTATTCATGTACATTACCACAAATATATAAAATAGACCAAAGTTAGTGAGAACACTAGAGTTTTTGATGTCTTCATGGAAAACTGTTCAATAGAACATGTTTAAAATAATTGACACCTGTACAACACCATTTTTAAAGTATACTTTCTGAACTGGAAAATGAACCATTACAGATTTGGAAAGTATTTTAATCAAAACTAGAGAAATGCAGAACTCATCATTCTAAAGCAAGTAATAAAAAGATGAACACTCGCTTGCCCAAAAAGGAGGAAAAGGATTGTTAAACATTCTCACAATCAATAGTTGTTCCAAACCTATAGAGATACCATTGAAATAGGCATATGTAATTTCCTTGACCAATAGTAGAGGCTAACATCGGGTACCTTACTTAGATTTGTTGAATGTAACATAAATTAGTTTGCCTCCAAGCCTATGAAAAAGGTGACAACCCAGAAAAGAATCATGAGACATATGCACGAATTCAACCAAGAGCAAATGGTTGCAGGACAAAGAGGTGTGTATTTTTAATGGAAATAGAGGAATTTATCATGGTGCCATGAGAAATTACAAAAGAATATTCCTTAAGGAGACTGAATTTAGTGATCAATGCAGATTATGTAAGGAAATGGTGGGATTTGTTCAACACACCACTACAAGCTGAAAAAATTTAGCATCTGTTGAATACCTATCAAGATATGATACCAGCAAAATACCTGGTATGTAAATTTATGTATCAGAATTTCTCTTTCATGTATTGGCAGATGGCAAATCTCCATTTTACAACTAATTCCTCAAAATAGCTTTGAGAACTGGAAATAAATAAATTGAACTCGAATCAGAGCATTTTTATAGCAAATACTGTTGTTCACATTCATCTGGACGCAACATTGATCCATTAAAAACTTAAAACCAATGTTTTTAATATACATATCCATTTCTAAGTTGAGAGAGACAGACAGGCAGACATGCAGACAGAGACAGAGAGACACAAAGATTGATTCTTAATAGAAGAAATTAAAATCATATGGGAGCAAGATGAGGTTTATACAAGGAGTGTGCTAATACATATTTAACAATTGGCTCTCTGAAAATGCAGGCTACTTTTTCTTGTTGTTTAATTTGCATTAACATTTTCACCATCACTTTCTTATGGCCTGAAATAATAAAGTAGTATATCAAGTCCTGATTTCTAGCTGATTTCCAAGTTGTAAATCTAAAAATTTAACAATCTATTCTCAATGGCTTATTTGATCTGGCTCCCACACTTCTATCATCTTGTCTGCTACTGAAGTTGTACTGAAAATGTTTTAAGTGAGTCTACGAAATATGGATTTATATCTAATACTTTTATTCAATTACAAAAGGAGTCTTTTTATCCACATGTACACAAAAATAGTACATGTAAAAGAATAGTAGCTGGTTAGCAACTTGTCCCTAAACCATTTCTATCAGAACTCAATAAAATAAGATGATAAAAATGATTTTTTATAGAAACAACAATTAAGATAGTTGACATTTTGATAAAATTTTATCAAACTACTTTATAAATATTATCCACCCAATCATATTATGAATTATTTCCCTCCTTTATTTTTCTCCACATATTTACTGGTACAATTCTCCAAAGATGGTAGCACTTAGTTTAATCTCGTCTCTTCATTAATAGAGTCTTCGTGTCAGTGTCAGGGTCAAACCTCTTCAGAGTGCCCTCCCATCACTAACTCTTTTCTTTTTTAAAAGAAAAGAAACTTGACAGTTCTTGCATTTTGGACTGCCTTCTAGCACGACAAGATGAATTATGCTAATCAGCCATTGGAGGTGGCAAAATTGTGTTTTTTGAATATTCAAGTAGTCAGCTATGGTACCATGTATTTGCAGCCCCATTTGCATCTTTCCACCATTGTTTCTGTCCTTGAAAACTGAGTTGAGTTGCTTCAAGGGTAAATGAGGAGGGGAAGAAAGTAAAAAGTGTCCACAATGAACTAGAATATTTACTCAAAAATATTCAAGTAGAAAATATTCAAATAGTAGAATAGTTTGTGTGAAATATATGAACATAGTAATAAGAATAAATAGTTCAGTCCTTCAAGGATCTGTGATTTCATTGGCATCAGTGCCTGATACTGAGTCTGATACTGAGACCAGCTAGGCTGGTCCTCAGAAGATGGTGCCTATGGCACCCTGTCAGGTCACCTATAGCTCTGTAACAGCTGCCTTGCTTCCACCCAGTCATCCTCCTCTCCATCCTTACTCCCCTCTACAACTGCTTTCCAACTATATATAACTTCCTGATATCCTGGGACAACTCTACTTCACCCAAATCCCTATGGGTAATGATAGGCTACCTGAGTTCTTTCTTCAGTAATTAATATAGTTCCAGGGTGCACACTTTCCCCAATCCAATGATCATGAACCCTTGGCAGCCATTGTTCAAACTCTGTTTACTGTCTCCCACTGCCTCTCTACCCCTCAAATCACCCTCACCCCATTCGCCCACTTTAAGGATGCCGCTGTGCTCTCTGCAATGTCTGTTTCACAGGTAACTTTTTCTTTCATGCTCCCTCCATCTCAGTGAGACCTGACTCTCTGTTGATAACACAACCTTCCTGGCCACTCTTTCCAGCACTGGTGATATTTTCTTTCATACCCCTGACTCATTGGTCATGGTGGAGGAGTTGGAATATTCCTTGTTCTCCTTTGCAACTTCCAAAATCTCCCTCTACCACTATCACTCAATAAAGTCTCCTCAAAGTTCATGAAATCATTCAATAAAAGTACTGGCAACTGTTGTCTACTGAGCTCCACTACATTCTGGTTTCTTCCTCAATGAATTCAGTACCAAGCTCACTGTCTTTTCATTCCTCCTGCCTTCATTCTAGAAGACTTCAACATGCATATTGATACTTCCTCAAATACTGTCATCTCCAAAGTCCTCCATTTATTTATTCATGCTCCATGATGCCACCACAGCTACACACAGTGATGATCACATTCTTTATCTTGCCATCCCCCACACCCACCCACCACTTCCATATTCATGAACTCTGCAATTCCCTTAGTCCATTGCAATCTGTTGACATTCAGCCATTTCATCTGCCTTGTACCCCAAACCCTGTTCTTTGTTCTCACTGTAGCCTTCAATCTCTCGCTCAATTCTTTCCCAGGCTCCCATCTTGCACTAGCTACATAGTCCTCTCTTCTCCATGGTGACCTTCTGGTGAACCAGGTTCAATTCTACTTTCTTCTCTTCTCTCAAGTCCCTTGTCACTTCATCATAGTGCCAATCCTTCAGACTTGGATTATTTCCATCATCTCTTGCCTTTGCTCCTACTCATATGCTATTGAACAGGACTGGAGAAAATCATGAAACCATGCTGATTATGACCATTGCAAGCTTGTTACATTATCTCAACTGGATCCTCACCAAGGCAAGGCAATCTTTTTTATTTATTTTAACCTATTTAATAGATTCACTATCTCACTCACAATAGTACTTCTTTCACACTCTTTAAACCTCCCATAGCTCCCTATTCCCCCACCTCTCAGAAAAGAACCTTGTGTTATACTTCACTGAAAAAAAAGATACCATTTTCTCTTTTCCTCTTCTCCTTTGATCACTTGACTCAGATGCTTTGCACACTATGTCCTCCTTCACCTTTGTCTCACCCTTCTCCTTGTCAAAGCAAACCCTTCTACATGCTCAAGTAATCTTATCTGTCCTACATTCTCCAGAAGATTACCTCGTCCCACTTTCTTGCTTATATTTTCAATGTCTCTCTGTCTAATGTACTGCTTGCCTACTGCCAACAATCATGCCCATTTTTCTTTCATCCTCAAAAAACTTTCACTTGGTCCATCCATCCATGATAGCTATCATCCTGTATCTCCTTTCCCTTTCAGACTGAACTCCTGAGAAAAGCTGTCTATAATTGGTGCCTACAATGCCTTTCCTCATGCTCTCTGCTTAACTCTCTGCAGTCTGGATTCTGAACTCATTGTTCAACTGAAATTTCTCTCTCTGAAATTACCAATAATCCCTTTTTGCCAAATTCAGTTGACTTTTCTCAGTTCTCATTCTTTTTGATCTCCCTTTGACATTGTGGATTGCTTTCTCTCCTTTAATATTCTCTTCCCTCAAGGTTTTCATGACAGTACTCTTTCCTGGTTCTCCTACCTGCCTAATCTCTCCTCAATCTCTTTTGCTGGATTTCCATACAGATCGTTCCTACTATGCTGAGTGCCTCCCAAGGCTCTATTCTGAATCTTCTTCTATGCTCTTTAACTTGGTGATTTCATCAGTTCCTATAGATTTAATTATCTCCTCTATCTGAATAAATTTCAGGTCTCTTTGTCGAGCCTTACCATCTCTCCTGACCTTCAATCTTGCCTCCCCAACTGCGCAGTGGACATCTCAAAACAGATAATTTCACAGATATCTTAAACTCAACATGATCAAAACTGAACTTATTATATTTCTTCCAAACCTTTCCCTCTTCCTAACTTCTCTATAACTATTGGGAATACCATCATCATCCCAGTCCCCCAGGCTTTCAACCTTGATGTAATCTTAGATTATTGACTTTCACTCCTTATCAAAAATCTATTCTCAAATCCTGTCTACTGAACCTTCATAGCATCTTCTATTTATGCCCCCTTCCTCCCTGTAACACTGCCTCTATGCTGGTTTAGGCCTTCATCAACTCATGCCTGGATAACTGCAATAGTTTTCTGATCCCTCCCTCAAGTCTCTCCCCATGGTAGGACATCATCCATTCAACTGTCAGAGTGATGTTCCTAATGAGCAGATCTGACCACATCACTTCCCTCCCCGATTCGATAAACTCTTCTGACTCCCTGTTTCATCAGGATCCAATATAAAATCTTTTTGACTTTTAAAGTCCTTGTATAATCTGCCCCCTTCCAGTTTTCCAGTATTTTTATACTTTACTTCCTTCCAGTGATACTAGTCTCCTTGCTGTTTCTTAGATTAAAAATAAATAAATAAAACTTCAACTCCTGTTGTAGTTCTTCAGTTTTGTTTCACTTATGCCTGAGTCTTCATGACCTCATTTGGAATTTTCTTGGCAAAGAAAACTGAAGCCAAGAGGTTTCAACCCAGGATCACACAGGTGGTAAGCGTCTGAGTCCAGATTTGAACTCCGGAAGAAAAATCTTCCTGACTCCAGCTATCATCAGTATCTGGAACTCCCCTCTAATCTCTCCTTTCCTTCAAGTCTCAGCTAATGTTCCATCTTCTACAAGAAACCTTTCCCAGTCTTCCTTAATCTCAATGTCTTCTTTTTAAAAATTATCTCCAATTTATCCTAACCATATCTTGTTTTGTATATAGTTGTTTGCATTGTATCTCCCCAGTTCAGTTGTGAAGTCTTTGAATGTAGAGATGTGTTGCTGTGGTTTGTTTGTTTCCTGTCTTGTTATCCCCAAGTGTGACACATAGCAGATACTTAATGAACGGTGGTTCCCTTGTCTTGATTTGACTCTACTGGCTGCAAAGGCAATGTACTTCCCATTATACTACTCTGCTTCTCCTGTTGACAGTAATCACATTTTAAAATTGACTAATGATCAAAAATCATCCCGACTTGAAATAAAATAATTCCATTTTACTTTTATCTCAGTTATATTTCATAGCAGTTACACACATTATTTTTCTATGACTTAGTTTCAATACCTGACTTAGTCTCCATTTGTTTTCATCATCATTCATTGGAGCTTTGTGCTCTCCTGACAAACCACGTTACCCAAAGGGAAAAAGGATTAAACTTTTATTTTAAAAGATCTACAAGATATGTTTGGGGCTTATAAGCCTGACTCATAATAATATCATTATACTTCTTTATCCTTATATAGTACCTTTCATCAAAGGATCTTTAAGCCCTTCAAAACCATAGTTTAATCCTTGCAATGTCACTATAAAACAGGTATTATTGCCCTTGGCTTATAAATGAGGTACCTAGAATTTAAGTGGTTAGATGGCTTATCCAAAGTCTACCACCTGATGACAGAGATCAGCTGAACCCAAACTGAGCATCCTGTGCAGGCAGAGGGAAAGCTGTTTTTAATAAGATTATACATCCGTGGGAGAGTAGAGAAATTTTTCTTTTTTTATTAAACACAACCATATTTTCAGTCCATTCTTCAAAAGCACAGTTTAAAAGGATTTCCCAACTACCAGAAATGAAAGATTAATAACAATTTGTGTTACAAGGTCTATATATGCCCTATACAGTCTCTTCAAGTCACCTTCCATCCCACATCATCATGACTAAAGCAGATGAATGGAGCATCAGCATCTCCACATGGGAGATACCATCAGAGCCCCTCTTCACATGCTCTTACACTTAAATGGCTACTATATATGCAAAGCACCATGCTAGGCATTGGACACTATCCTCACAACTACCCGCTGAGGCAAGTCATACAAGTATTATTCCCTCGAGGCATCTTGGTCCATACTGTGTAGAGAGGCAGCATTAGAATCAGAAGAGCTGAGCTGCATCTTTGTAGACACTTGCTAGCTATGTGACCTTGGGCAAGCCATCTCTTTCAGTCTCAGTTTCTTCATCTTTTAAATGGAGACAACAATGGTACCTGGCTTCCTAAGGTTTTCTCTGGAAACCTTAACATGCTGTCTAAATGTTAGTGGTTATTTTTATCCCTATTTGACAGATGAAAAACTTGAGGCCAAGCTAGCAAAGAGCGGAAACAAGACACTAACCCAGGCTGCCTAATCCTAAGTTCAGGGCTCTTTCAACTAGACCTTGCTAGCTCTCTGCAAATATTTGTGCTTATTTCTTCATACAAAATCCAAGTATGTTAGAGCTGGAAGGTACCTTACTTAGAAATCATCTTATCTACCATACACCCCATAATTTTATAGGTAACAAAGGAGGCCACAAAGGTGAAGTGCCTACCCAAGGGGCTCAAAGCTAAGACTTAAAAACAGGCAACCTAACTCCCTATTGAGTGATCTTTCTTGTATCCAATGTTTCCCCACTCCCTTGACTGCTCTGCACCTATCTTGCCAGGGGTGTGATGAAGCCAAACCAAACTGGCTCATTTTCAGTGTGAGCACTTATACCTCCAAAATGGATGAGTCTTACAACTCAAGGGTTGCTTTATTCTTTTATTGATTATCTGGTCTTAAGAAAGTGATGAAGAAAATGTACCAGAAGTTAAGTTTAAAAGTTAAGCTTAAAAAGTAGAAGAGGAAGATGGTTGTTGAAGTTTTACCAAGACACCCCTGCCCAAAACCATAGAGGTCACTCAACACACACACATTTCCAAGGCCACACAAGCACACAGACATGCACACACTCATTCACTCACAGGCACAAATACCTACATACTCATATATGCACATAGGTACACATGCAAAACACCATCACCATCCAGGATTTGTTGCTGCTGAAACCACTGAAACTTTCCAGGCTACAGGAGATGTTTAGAACAGGTAGACTTTTCAGAACTTCTCAAATCACTTTCACTTCAACTATTTTTACAGAGACCCATTTGTGGACAGAAAGAACACTTTGTACTATTTATTGGACAAGCTCAAGGAAAGAGAAGAACATTATGTTCTCATACACAGACTTTCAATGGGGAAGGGGGCTGTGTAATAGAAGGAATCTAGCCAGTGCATACACAAATCACTTATATTATCATGGGCAGTATGTTCAATTTGTTCAGGAAAAAGGTTATTTTCCAAGAGTGAAATGTAGCCATCATGCCTATGAAACTGTGTCTTTAAGATTCTGTCTGGATTAAGTGCTTGCCCATTGATTCACACCCAAAGAAAACCATGTTGCATTTTTCCTGAGAGCAGAAGGCAAACCATTCAAAGAATTGTCCTCAGAAAGGGATTCATTGGACATGAATTGTTCAGATTTTTAAGCAGTTTACTTTTCCTAATTTAAACCAAGTTCATAGGAGAAAATATGAATGCCTAGAATGTCATAAAGTACATCTTTTTAAAGATGTGCTTTTATAGCTTCTTCCTCCCACTTGTTAACATAACAATGTCGCCTAGTGGTACATTTTAAATATATATAAACCATACACAAATACACATACACTATTTATTTATCTCTACAAAGATCCCTGAGAAGAGCCAACCTTATATCATTACCAACAACATCACATACACATTTGGATCTGAACTTGACATGGGTTTAATTTAATTTTTCATTCCTTTGAGCTTCATTTAGAATTGATAACTATTTCTTTAGTTAGGGAGCCATCTTGTGGTACGGTGCAATCCCGGCAATTCAAAGCTAGATTTCCAGCTAAAGAGGAGCCGTCCAATGGAAGCTGTCTTGGATGTATTTTGTGGGTAATTCCTCATTTGGAACTGGTAAAGTTGATTCCTTCACAACACGCATTCTGAACTAGAGTCAAATACTTAAAGAAGTCTTCTGAGTTAGAGTGTGTGAATAATATAGGGGAGAATAGGTAGTGAGGACAGATTTAAGAGCTGACAAGATTTTGAGTTCTGGGAAATTTCTACAGCTATAGCTCAAGGAATGACATGTTCATCTGTCCATGGTCCTAGACAACTAATTTATCAGCTAAGATAGGAGGAAAACTGTCTAGCCTTTTCTGTGACAAGAAAACTTTAACAATAGACACGAGACCTTTCAGAATTTCCAATAAATCTCACAGGTATGAAGACTAGCTATTTTTCCTGGGAAAAGGAAATTTCACTAAAGCATGTCAAATTTCTCCTTGTTTTAATGTTTCTGTCAAATACTGTGGGTTAATGTCAGTGCTACCAGAATGCAGTATTTATAGATCTCCTTCTTGCATGGAATTATCTTTCCTTCAGAGAAACATATAAGAGGCTGCCAGGGTACAAGCTTTGTGGCCTTTTTATTTGATATATTCTGATTTGAATGACAGCTGGATTTGTTAATTATGACTGCTGGGTATTCTGGAAAAATCTAATAAGGACTTTTATCAAATCATTTAAATGGAATATTATAATAACCTCTCCAAACACTTGGAATAAGTTTAAGACTTCTGTCTAAAGACATGAAGAATACCCTGAGATTCCCAATAAACATAGAGAAGAAGATTTTGTGAAGCTAGAAATTTTATTATGGAAACAAAAATATCCAAAACTGATTTTAAAAGTTTCAGTGCCATAAAAGAATATAACATAACAGTGGCATAACATGCTTTAAAATGTGTTTTTGGAAGTTATGAGAATTAAATAAACCATAACAAATTGACCCAAGTTGTAGGTATTAGAAAATAATTCAGAGTTGTGTCCTCAGGTGACCATGATTCTCATCATGTCAATTAAATGTCACCACACAAGCTCTGGTCTCATGATCCTGTAAGGTCTAGCTGCATCTTTCCCTTAACTTTCTAAGAGAACCCTTGAGAGATCAGATATTTTTTCTCTAATACCATCTTGATCCCTTATTCCAGTGTGTTCCCCACATGTATTGTTAATTGCCAATGATTAGAGTCCTAGTGACAATTAACATTTTTTTTTTTTACAAAGAGGTAACTTTTACTCTGCAGGTACAGCAAGGATAAATGTTTCCTCCCAAGACCTGGGGGTACACTCTCTCTTATATCAGCCCAGTCTCTGGAGAGAGTGGATTTAAAATATTCTCTATTCTATCACATTCACTAAACCAAGCTCACTTTTAAATACAGCATAATTACTGCTAGATAGTTCTCTTAGGACTTTGCTACTCATTGCCATCTGAATTCTGATGCATCCTGGCATGTACTCCAGCTCCCAAATTTCTGGTGGATCACTCTTGACCTCTTAAAGCTCAAAAGACATAGTCATCTGCAACTGCTTTTTACCTAAAAGCTAGAAAAAATAGGCACAACAAAATCAGTGCCCAGAATTCAAGGGTCACATAGTCCCATCTGGGAATTAAAGGATTAATACCTCTCTCCCCACAGAGAGTTTAGCCATCAGATCCTGCCCATCCTTCTATAGGGATAGGGTCAAGATGTGGATTTGTGATTTAATTGATGCAGGGAACTTCCATGGAGGAATTTTCAAATCCCACCTGGAAAACTTCCTTGGATGCATGTTCCAGCTCTTAGTGAACTTGCCCTTGAACTCTTAAAGGGCTTACGCTTGATACCACATAGTTTAACAACTAAAACCACAGGACCGCTTGTTTTATTCTTTATTGCCCAATGTGTGAAGCCTGACTAGTATTATTTTATTTATCTCCTTACTCTCCCTCCTCTCTCACCCATGGCAGTGAAGTGAGGCATTTTGGAATGGAGTTGGAAGGAGACTTACAGGCCATTTGGTCTAATCTCTTCATTTTGCAGATGAGGAAACTGAGGTCCACCGGGGCTGAATGAATTTTCCAAGGCCATATAAGGGATAAGTGGTTGAAACAGGATTTTAATTCCATTAAGTTTCAAGCTCCTTGAGAGCAGAGACTGTCTTTTTTTTTTTTATTTTGCCTCTTTTTATATCCCATGTAGCGCATTGCCTGGCAATTAGTAGATGCGCAATGTTTATTGATTGATTAATTATTGATTAATTGAACTCAGGTCCTCTGACTCCAAATCTAACATTAAGAAATGTATGTAGGTGGATGGACTTGGAAATTTGGAGGGAGAGGGGATAAATAAAAGAACTAGAGAAAGAAAAATCTTGGTATTAGAGAGCGAAGAAGTCTGGAAATTTTGACATTATCTTGCATAGGAAAATTGGCAAGAAAATATGGAAAATCCTAGAAACTAGTCTTTATATTGACTGAGAAACTGTGTGTACTACGTCAGGAAGCAAAGGAAAATCATGAAGAATGGCAGGAAATTGTGGGGAGACTCCTTTCCTCTGCTTCAGTCCTCCCTTTCTATAAGAGAAATAAGTGAAACTAGAATTTGTGAGGTCCTTGAGAACAAGGACTCCCTAGATTTTTTCCTTGTGATATGATTAGCAGGGTATTCTGTGTGTAATAAGTGCTTAATAAATGTTTGTTGAATTCACTTAAACTTAATTGAGGCCTATAAATGACTAGGAATTTAGGCAGATCTTAGGGACTAATGGTTGGTTACTCATTCTAAGGCCTTTGTTCTGTTTTCTTATTTTTTTAACTTTCTGCTGCACTTAGCACAGAGTTCTGCACATAGTGGGGACTTAAATATACGTTCTTCTAACTTAATTTAAAATTATGAACTGCTTTCTTTTATCTGGGAAATGTTTTAATGTCCTGAAATATACATAGATACATATATGTCCAGAGACATGCATAGATTTTCCTAGGTTTCCTGGGTTGGTTCAGATGTGTAAAGGGAAGTGAGAAAATTCCCCAATCTTCAAGTTATAGTCCTCCATCTCCAACTACCCTTGCCTGGATGTTACACTTGCACCTCAAATTCAGCTTGTCCAAAATGAAATTCATCATCTTCTCTCAATCTGATTCTTCCACTCACTTTCCTATTTCAGTTGGTAATTCAGTCATTCCCTAGTCAGAAATCCTTGATTGATCTGACTCTCGGTTGCCAATTCATATGATTCTAATTCTGTTCCATCTCTGTTATCTATTCAATTCTTTCCATCCGCAAGACAACCATTCTCATCCAGGCTCTTTTATCCTGGACTCTCTTTATCGGGACTGCTTCTAATCTAATCTAAAGTCCTGCTTCTAATCCTTGACTCTTCAGTTCATCTTTCAGCTACCAAAAAATAGTTTTCTCAATGTACAAGTTTGACAATGTAACATCCCTTTCCCCCCAAATCAAAAACTATGAGTTGGTTCTTGATTTATCTTGAAAATAAATACAAATACCTTAGTCTAGAACTTACAACTCTACACTAACTGACTTCAACCTCTTTTTCAAACTTACTTTACCTGATTCTCCTTCATGCTTTCTACTTTCCAGATCAACTGGATTATAGTTATTCTGTCCACAAAGCAAAAGTTAGGATGAAGTGTCCCCATGATCTAGAAAACCTGTGTAAAATTTTTTGGCCCTTCCATTGTACCAGAGAAGTCTGGTTTTTTTCTTTTTCTTTTATGGGGTGTTTAGAATATCTTATTGTAAAATTTGGGTTAAATATTTGGTCATAGGTTCTATGTGGTTTGCTGGCCTTCACATGTCATCTGTGGCTTCCATAAAATTCCAAAATAATTCCCATTTAATTTCTCATGCCAATTCATGATATTTGGAAACTGAGAAAGGGTAAAACACAATGTGGAAGGGATAACTGCACTTACTCCATCTCATCCTGTTGTCTCCTGCCTCCATGAATTTTCTAAGGTCTGGAGTGTATTCCTTCCTTATTTGCATCTTTTGAAAGCCCTCTCTGCTTTTGAGGTTCGGCTCAATGACCACTTTCTCCCAGAAGCCTTCCTTGATGGCTGAAACTGAAAGTATTCTCCTCCCTCCTTCGATGTTCCAATTGGACATTGTCTGGATCTCTCTTTTGCCTTTATTGAAGTATACTTGGTTAATGAATATCTTTTAAAGCAAATGGTGGTTGCAAAGAGACAGTATGGCTTCATCAAGAGCAGATCATGCCTGGCTAAACTAATTTCATTTTTTACTCCGGTTACTAGACTGGTCAGGGGAATTCAGTAGCTATAATTTACCTAGACTTTACGGATGAGATGGAAAAATGTAGGGAAACCAATAGGAGGATTTGGAAGTGATTGAATGGCTGTAAATGGACTAGTTCAATGTCAGCTTTTAAGGAAGTTCCCTAGTCCTTTGAAGTTTAATATATTGATCAGTGACTTGGATAAAGGAATAAATATTGTGCTTATCAAATTTGCATATGAGGCAACTTTAAGAGGGGTAGCTAACAAACTGTGTGACAGAATCCCAAAAAATATCAACAGGATAGAATGTTGAGTCAGATATAATATGGTTAAATTTAATAAGAATAAATGTAAAGCCTTGGTTCCAAAAATTCATTTGCATGTTATAGCTCAGGGAGACATTATGACTTGGAACAATTGTCTAAAAGGTATTTGGGAGTTTTAGTGTGCTTACAGTTTAATGTAAGTCAGTAACGTCTTCTGTCCATGAAAAACAGTTGAATCTTCAATTGCCGTAAGAGAGATAAAATCACAATCATGAGTGAGATTGACTGCATCTCTGTCCTCTGCCTTGGTCAGACCACATATGGAGCACTATGTTCATTTCCAGATCTTGCATCTTAGGAATAACATGGATAAACCAGATAACATCCAAAGAAGGGTCACCAGGATAGCAAGAGGACTTGAGATCTTCCCATTTGCTAAAATCATCTGGAAGAATTAGGGATGATTTTCCTGGTGAAGAAAAGTCTTGAGCTCAATGACCATTTGAAGATATTTTCTAGTAAAGACAGTAAACTTCTTCTGCTTAGTTCCAGATGCAGAATGGGAAGTATTGGGTATGATTGACATAGCTCAGCTACATCATTTCTAAGGAACCTTCTGACTCTCAGGCTATGATCCCAAATTGCAAAGAAACAGATTTAAACCTGATAGAAGAGAAAATTCCCTAATTATAGAGTTGTCCAAAGTTGCAATGGAATGTCTTGGGAGGTAGTAGGTGTTTCCTCACCAGAGGTCTTCAAGCATTGGCTGGATGACTAATTGTTAGGTGTCATGTAGGGGAAAGTCTTGTTCCCATCTTGCTTCCATCCTTGTCAATAACTTATCCTTTTGGATCCAAGAATATCTTGGATCACAACTAGAATGAGAATAGTTCTGACTCTTAGCTATCTATCTTTCATTTTCTCATCTATTTTCTTAGAAATCACTGACATTTAATTGAAATTTAAAAAGATTATATTCTATCTGTTGAATTAACTGGCCTCTAAGCTGTCCTCCAATTATGAGATTCAGAGATAACTTTTGTGATATTTATTTATGAATATGTGAAACATATATTTTCTTCCTCTAATAATCATCAATAAATAAATTGAAAGAACCTTAAGTGTTAGAACTATATTATTTTCCATTCTTAAAAATTAATTTTATTTGTTTTCAGTTTTCTGCAATCACTTCCATATATCTTAGATTTTTTCCCCTTCTTCCCTCTCTGTCCCCCCTCCTCCCCAAGATGGCATGCAATCTTATATAGGTTTCACCTTTGCCATATTGCATAGAAGAATTAAAAAGAATGAGAGAAACCATAAAACAAAACAAAATGAAACATAATACAAAAAAAAATGGTCTGCTTCATTCTGCAATTCAGTTCCATACTTTTTTCTCTGGATGTGGAAGGCATTTTGCCTCAGGAGTCCATTGGGATTTTTTTAGGTCCTTGCATTACTGTGAAGGATTAAGGCTACCAGAAAAATTCCTCGCACACTGTGGTTGTTGCTGTGTACAAAGTTCTCCTGGTTCTGCTCTTTTCACTCAACATCACTTCATATAGGTCCTTCCAGGCCTCTCTGAAGTCTTCCTGTTCATCATTTCTTATAGCACAATAGTATTCCATTACATTCATATACCAGAACTTGTTCAGCCATTCCCCAATTGATGGAAATCCTTTCAATTTCCAGTTCTTTGCCACCCAGAAGTACTATAAATATTTTTGTATACACCGGTCCTTTTCCTTTTTCTTTGATCAAAATCTTTGAGATACAGACCTCATTTGGTCTCCAGAATGGTTTGATCAGTTCACAGCTGCACCAACAGTGAATTAGTATGCCTATTTTTCCATGTCCCCTGCAGTATTTCTCATTTTCCTTTTCTATCTAGTGAATATGAGGTAACTTTAATATTTTATTTTTAAATTAAAGTTATTTTCAGTTATTTAAGTTTGCATTTCTCTAATTAGTAGTCTTTTAGAGCACTTTTTCACATGATTATAGATAGCTTTGATTTCTTTATTTGAAAACCACCTTTTCATATCCTTTGATCATCATTTCATATCCTTGACAAATTAGAGAATGTCTCTTATTTTTATGAATTTAACTCAGTTCCCTATATATTTGAGAAAGAGATATTTAACAGAGAAACTTGCTGTAAAATTTTCCTCAGTTTCTTGATTTCATTCTAATTTTTGCTACATTGTTTTTGTTTTTTCAAAGCCTTTTTAATTTAGTGTAATCAAAATTATCCATTTCGTTTCTTGTAATCACCTTTATCTCTCCTTTGGTTATGAACTCTTCCCTTATCTACAAATCTGACAGGTAATATTTTTTCTATGTTCCCCTAACTTGCTCAAAATCACCATTTATGTCTAAATCATGTACACATTTTGAACTTATTTTGGAATATAGTATGAGACATTAGTCTATGCCTGGTTTCTTCCAAACTACTCTCCAGTTTTCCCAGCAGTTTTTGTTGAATAATGAATTCTTGCCCCAAAAGTTTGGATCTTTGAGTTTTTCAAACGCCAGATTACTATGGTCATTTACCACCGTGAGTGTGAAACTTAAATCTATTCCACTGATCTACTACTCTGTTTCTTAGCCTGTACTAGATTGTTGTGATGATTACTGCTTTGTAGTATAGTTTGAGCTCTGGTATTAGCAGGTTTTCTTCCTTCACTTTTTTCCCTCATTAATTCCCCCTTGATATTTTTGACCTTTTTTTTCAATTCGTTTATTTTTAGTTTTCAACATTCATTTCCACAAGATTTTGAGTTTCAAATTTTCTCCCTGTCTCTCCCCTTACCCACCCCAAAACAGTGCATTCTGATTACCCCTTCCCCTAATCTACACTCCCTTCTCTTATCTCTATCTTCTCTCTTTTCTTGTAGAGCAAGATAGATTTCTATACCTCATCACCTGTATTTCTTATTTCTCAGTTACATGGAAAAACAATTTTTAACTTTGAGTTTCAATTTCCAATTTCTCTCCCTTTCTCCCCCCCTCATCCCCACTGAGAAGGCAAAAAATTAAATATAGGGTATATATGTGTAATTTTGCTAAAGATTTCCATAATAGTCATGTTGTGAAAGACTAATTATATTTCACTCTGTTCTATCCTGTCCCCTCATTTATTCTATTCTCTCTTTTCACCATATCCCTCCCCAAAAGTGTTTAGTTCTAATTACCCTGCTCCTCTCATTTGCCCTCCCTTCTATCATCCCCTCACACTCCACTTATCCCTGTCTCCCTTCCTTTCCTGTAATGTAAGATAGATTTTCATACCAAATGGAGTGTGCATGTTACTCCCTCCTTAAGCCAAATGTGATGAAAGTAAGCTTCACTTCCCCCCCTCATCTCCCCCTTTTCCCCTCCATTGAAAAAGCTTTCTCTTGCCTTTTTTATGAGAGATAATTTGCCCCATTCCATTTATCCCTTTCTCCTTCCATTATATTCCTCTCTCACACCTTAACTTTATTTTTTTAGATATCATCTTCCTATTCAACTCACTCTGTGCCCTCGTGTGTGTGTGTGTGTGTGTGTGTGTATGTATGTGTGTATAATCCCTCCAACTACACAAATACTGAGAAAAGTTTCAAGAGTTACAAATATTATCTTTCCACATAGGAATGTAAACAGTTCAACTTTAATAGGTCCCTTATGATTTCTCTTTCCTTTTTATGCTTCTCTCGATTCTTGTGTTTGAAAGTCAAATTTTCTATTTATCTCTGGTCTTTTCATCAAGAATTCTTGAAAGGCCTCTATTTCACTGAATTACCACTTTTTTCCCTTGAAGTATTATACTCAGTTTTGCTGGGTAGGTGATTCTTGGTTTTAATCCTAGTTCCTTTGACTTCTGTAATATCATATTCCAAGCCCTCTGGTCCCTTAATATAGAAGCTGCTAGACCTTGTGTTATTCTGATTGTATTTCCACCAGACTTGAATTGTTTCTTTCTGGCTTCTTTAATATTTTTTCCCTGACCTGGGAACTCTGGAATTTGACTACAGTACTCCTAGAAGTTTTTCTTTTTGGATCTCTTTCAGGAGGTGATCAGTGAATTCTTTCAATATTTATTTTACCTTCTGATTCCAGAATATCAGGGCAATTTTCCTTGATAACTTCATGAAAGATGATATGTAGGGTCTTTTTTTTATCATGACTTTCAGGTAGTCCCACAGTTTTTAAATTGTCTCTCCTGGATCTATTTTCCAGGTCAGTTGTTTTTCCAATGAGATATTTCACATTGTCTTCTATTTTTTCATTATTTTGGCTTTGTTTTGTAATTTCTTAGTTTCTCATAAAGTCATTAGCTTCCATCTGCTCCATTCTAACTCATAAAGAATTATTTTCTTCAGTAAGTTTTTAAACCTCTTTTTCCATTTGGCTAATTCTGCTTTTTAGAGTGTTCTTCTCCTCATTGGTTTTCTGTGTTTCTTTTGTCATTTGGGTTAGTCTATTTTTAAAGGTGTTATTTTCTTCAGCATTTTTTTTGGGGGGGGGGTCTCCTTTAGCAAGCTGTTGACTCACTTTTCATGATTTTCTGGCATCTCTCTCATTTCTCTTCCCAATTTTTTCTCCACCTCTCTTATTTTATTTTCAAACTCCTTTTTGAGCTCTTCCATGGCCTGAGACCATTGCACATTTATTTTAGAGGTTTTGGATACAGAAGCTTTGACTTTTAAGTCTTTATCTGATGGTATACATTGTTCTTCCTCATTGGAAAGGGTGGAAGAAAGTACCTGCTCACCAAGAAAGTAACGTTCTATTGTCTTATTCTTTTTCCATTTTGGGGGCATTTTCCCAGCCAGTTACATGACTTTTGAGTTCTTTGTCGAGTGGAGGGTGTACTCTGGAGAGCTCTAAGTTCTCAGTTCCTCCAAGGTGGCACAATGAAGGGAGAGGAATTTACTCCCCTCCTGATATGCACTCTGGACTGAGAGCAACTATAAGCACTCTTTTCTGCCCAGGATCTGCCAGTAGAATTCCCTCTCCACAACTGCCTCCAGTTCCACTATGCCAGCCAGCACTCCTCCTCACCCCAGGGCTGCCACTCAGGGCTAAGATCCAAATCAGCTGCTTGATTACCCCAGGACCTTTAGGTCAGGTTTCCAACAATAGAAGCTGTTGCCACCTGAGGTCAGGGTTAGATTGCTACTTTCCCTTATAATGCAAGTAAAAGAGCTTTTTCACTGATCTTTGAAGCTGGCTTTGACATTTGTGGATTGAGAAATCTGAGAATCACAGCTGCTGCCATTGGTATCTTGAAGCCCACTCCAGTCCTGTCCCTGTTGTGTGACCAAGGTCAAACTGTGCTCTGCTCCATGCCCAGTGCAATAGACCTTTCCTGTCAGCCTGCCAGGCTGCCTTGGACTGGAAATCTCTTTCACTCTGTCGTTTTATGGCTCCTGCTGCTCTAGAATTTGTTTAGAGTAATTTTTTACAGATATTTCATGGACTGTGGGTAAAGAGCTTCTAGAGATACATCCTTCTACTCTGCCATCTTGGCTCCACCTCCGTTTTGCATTTTTGTAAGAGTTTCATTAATATTTGCTAAGTTGAAAGCAAGTTATTCTAATCCTTTCTGCAAAGAAAACCCTCCCATAATACCTAGGCTAATGCTGAGCACATGACAGGTATTCAATGATTATTTATTAATTGGTTCATTAAAATGATTATAAAAGGCAGTCCCTCAAAGCAAAATTCTGAAACACAAAGTTTGTCTTAGCCATTGATCTGCCTTTTCCTGTGCCTAGCAAATAGTAAGCAATAAATAAATGTCTTATCATTAATTCATTCATTTATTCTTCCAATTTTCAATAGTTCTTTCCACCCCCAAATAATCCAGTATGTTAATGGTATTCCATGGCTTCCTGGGTCATTCCCTCTGTTTTTAAGTGCTACTTCCAGGTCTATGGGACCCAAATAAAGTTCCATGTTCCTAACTCCCCTCACCTGATCAAAATATTTATATCTTATATCTCATTCATTCAGACCCTAGCTTGTCTAATCATACTTAATGAATTCACCCAAAGATGTTAATGGCTGATAATGGCTCATGGGTTCACAGTCCTATAGCAGAAAGGGACCTCAAGGGTCATGTAATCTGATCCCTTCATTTTACAGATGAGGCACTAAAGCCCATAGAGGTTAACTCACTTGCCCAAGCTCACACAGATAATATGCATTAGAGGTGTTGATCTTCCTAAAGTTTTTAAAAAGGAATTTCTAGAGACATAATGCCTTAGCCAAAAAGAATGAATCTTTAATAACAGAATTTTCTTACATTTTGAATATATTGGATATATTATAACTCATAAGATCATAGATTTAGAACTTGATGGAATTTCAGAAGTCATTTAATCTTACCTCCTTATTTTTACAGTTAAGAAAATTGAGACTTACTCCAGGGCACAGAGATAAATAAACAAACTGTGACCTAGATGATATGATTTGAAGGGTATTGGGGGAAGATCTTCACCCATAGTTCTTCTGTCAGTTCCTCACAAGATCTAAAATTCAGTCACTTGAGATTCTTTTGGTTTAAGCATGACTTCACCTATTACCTTTTAAAATCTAGAACCCCTTATACCTCATTAAATTTTCATTTGTCACCAGCTGCTGTGCTTGTTTTCACTATGACATCACATCATTTCTTCTCTCCCCAAGATTAGTTCATCATCAAAAAACGCATCATCATGGAGATTCCCTCAGCTTCATTAGTACCCTCAGTTGCTCTTGCCCTTCTGATTGGAGGACTAGAGGGCAAGGCAAGAACCTCTTCTGATAGTTTCCCTTGATAAAGAACTCAAAATCGTTTTCATCTGTTCTGCTTTATTTCAACTCTGCCACAACTACCACCACCATCATCATCCTGCCCCTCTACTGGGTGTCTTCTGGCACTCTCTCCACCTCCTTATCAACTTCCTTTTGTGTATTGTCTTTCTGTATTTAATTGTAAGTTGCTGGAGAGCAGGACCTGTCTTTCTTTTTTTCTTATTTGTATCCCCAATAACAACACAATGCCTGGCCCAGAGGGGGTACTTAATTAATGTTATCTCATCATAAATTGTTAGCAGTTGATGACACTTTCTTCTTGAAAATGAGTTTGCTTTTAAAAATGTGTTTTTGTTTACATCTGTCACCTCCCAACATTCTCACCCCAATATAACCCTTTTTTGTAGTGACAAAGTACAATTAGGCAAAATAAATTGACATATTGATGATGCCTGACATTTCACATCTCCTTGTACTACTTTGCTCCCTAGAGGAGAGGGAGACATGTTTCATCATCAATCTTTGTGAGTTGGTTTATCAGATACTTTCCATTGACAACCTGATGAGGCTCAAAAAGTGAGAAAGAAAAGGCAGATCCAAATAAATTTTGGAGAAAATAAAAGCTCATGGAACATTTTCACAAAGATCCAAAAAGGTATAAATAAAAGTCTTGATGAAGAATATATATAAAAGACAGTGGGAATTCTTCCCCTTCTCTTCTTTCCAAGGAAAGCTGCAATAAATGCAATGGGGAGGGGAGTAAAACTTTATCAATATGATGACTGTGAGGAAAGTTTAAATTTTCATTCAAATGTGTTTCCATACCAGATATTTCTTATTAGACAAAGATCTTATCAATTTAATGAATGTGGGAAAAATTTCAGTCCCAACCCAAACCCTATTCAATATAAGAAAATGTGCCCTGTAGAGAGAGTATTTAAATATAATGAGTGTAGGAAATATGTTGGTTGGAAGTGAGAACTTATTTGGCATCAGAGAATTCATAAGAGGGGACCCTAAAAATGAGACATATGTAAAATTAGTTTAGTTTAATTGAAACTCCCTTATGCAATACCACAGAACCCACACTGGAGAAATGTGAAAGTATTATGTGGAAAATAAAGACATGAGAATCCTCTCAGAAGAATTTGTAAATGCATTGTTCTTCCTTGTTGTCAATCTATTCTTTTAAGTATCTTCAAGCAGAGGTTGGATGATGACTTGTTAGGGATGTCACAGTGATATTCTTGTTCCTTTCTTGCCCCCATCCTTGTCAATAATATATTCTTTTGAATATCATGGGTCATGCCTAGGGCAAGGATCATACTTACACTGGGCTACACATCTTTCATTTCTTCATCTATTTTCTTAGAAATCATACTGTCCTCCATAGTCTTATTTAGCTAAAATGAAAAGATTATATTCTATCTTGGGGGGGCAAGAGAATGTATTGATGAGAGGTGGGAAGAGGCAGACTGAAGGAATAGATTTTGGAAAGGAGCAGCTCCCCAGGGACAACAACAGCCTTATAGCAAAGCAGAGGGCTCTGGTTAGTCTTGCTTTGGGAAATGGAGGACAGGAGAGCATGTGCCCCAGGAAGTAGACAATGGGTGAAGAGGGGATTAGAAGATTCCAAAGGCAAACTTGACTTGCTTCATTATTTTATCTTAAGTGATACCTGAGCCTCTGTGAAGGTTGGCAGCTCCTAAGTAGGTCATTCAAACTGGGAAACTCATGGGGGACCCAAGGCAACATAAAAACCTGTTGTCCAGGCTGTTCATTTACTACACATCATCTATCAACTCATAGAATCGTTATTAGTGTACAAATCTACCCAAAGGACTGTGCTCCTTGGAGTCAGAATATCTAATAAACATCATTTCTTATGTTTGTCGCCTTGGGCACCATCGTCTGATGCTAAGATTGATATTAACATTTCATGCTGGGAAAACAATTACTTTTAAAAGTGTTTTCTAGATACTCCAGTAGTTCAAGAATCTTGAGTTCTTCCCTTCTGTTCTCCCTCTACCAATGAAAAATGAAGCCCAAAATGAAGATTTAGTAGACAGTTCTTTCTGTTATTGAGGCTAAGACAATTCAGCAAGACTAGTCAATAAGCATTTATTAAATTCTTCCCAAGACCCAGAAACTGTGTTAAACACTAGAAATACAAAAAAAGGCAAAAACAACCTTTGCCCTCAATGAATAATTCTAATGGAGAAGAGACAATATGCTACATACACACACACACACGCACACACACACACACACACACACAGTAAATTGGAGGGTTTATCATAGGGAAGGCATTACCATAGAGAGGAGCTGTGAAAGACCTCATAGAAAGTAAGTTTTCAGCTGAGACTTGAAAGAAACCAGGGAAGTGGGCATGCAGAGATGAGCAGGGGGTGAATTCAAAGTATGGAGTCAGCTAGCGAAAAGGCACAGAGTAGAGAAATAAATGTCACGTGTAAGGAACAGAAAGGCGGCCCATGTCACTGGATCACAGAGTACATAAAGGAAAGTATAAGAAAACTGGAAGAGTAAGAAGGGGCAAGATTGTAAAGGGATTTAAAATTCAGTTATTCTTTGATTCTGGAGTTGAATGGGCTACTTGAGTTTACTGAACTGGGCGAGGGTGAGGGGAGAAAGGGGGAGTGGTGACATGGTCAGATTTGCACTATAGGAAGATCACTTTGGCAGTTCAATGGAAGATGGATTAGTGTAGGGAAAGACTTGAGGTAAGAAGACTAAGGAGAAGGTTATTGCAATGGTCCAAATATGAGGTAATGAGAGTCTGTACCAGGCCAGTGCCAATGCCAGAGAAAACAAGTCAGTCAGCCAGTCAATACACATTTATCAAGCCCTATACACTTCTGTGCTAAGCACCAGGGACACAAAGAAGGGTAAAAGACTGTCCCTGCTCTCGAATTGCTCACAGGCAACATACAAACTATATACAAACAAGTTGTATACAAGGTAAATTAGAAATATTCAAGAGAAAGAAGGCACTAGAATTAGAGAAACTGGGAAAGGCTTCCTGTAGGAGATGGAAATTTTAGCTGAAATTTGAAGGAAACCAGGAGCCTGATATGAGAAAGGAGACAGTCCTAGGCATGAGGAATAGTCCACAAAAATATCTATGGTTGGAGGATGGAGTGTACTGTTCAAGAAATAGGAAGAAAACCAATGCTACTGAAACAAAGAAAGAATATGTGAGGGCATGGAAGGTGTAAGAAAACTGAAAAGGTATTGGGTGGGGGCCAGGTTGTGAGGACTTAGAACACCATCTAAGATTTTATATTCAATCTTGGAACTAATAGGGAGCCATTGGAGTTTATTAAAAAGAGGAGAATATAAGAGATGTGCTATGAACTGAGAATTAATAAGAGTTGTTGACAGATTGGATATAGGGAGTAAGGAGTCAATAATGATGCCTAATTTGCAAGTCTGGGTGAATAGAAGAATGATGGTATGGGGTTGGGCAGGGGAAGGAGTGCCGTTAATTAGCTCAGTTTTGGACATGTTGAGTACATGACTATGAAACATGTAATTTGATAGACAATTAGTGATATCAGTCTAGGAGTAAGGACATAGGTGAAGGCTGGATGAAATAGATCTACAATTATCTACATAGAAAACAGAAGGAAAAGAGGAGAGGACCCAAGATCAAGTCTTGGAGGATGTCCATCAGGTGGGAACTGGATGAAGAGCAAGGAAAGACAACTGAGAGAAAACTGATAGAACAATCAGAAGAGAGCAGTGTCATATAAACCTAGAAAGAAGAGAGTATAAAGGAGAAGAGGATGATTGACCGTGTCAAAGATTGCGTAAAAGGCAGGAAGGAGAATTTTGAAAAGGCCATTAACCTCAAAGTGCAGATCAAAGCTTATTTTCTTTGATTTCTTTATTAATTATTTTTTGGGGGAGGGGAAGGAACATGATTAAAGCAAGATTTTTTTTTGATTGACTGTACATAGTTATAATGAGTTTCTTTTTTATTCACTTCTCAATAGATGGGGCTAGGAGGTGGGAAGGAGAGAATTCAAAATTGAAAATAAAATAAAACAGATTTTTCATTAAAGACCATTAGAGACAGACATGATTTTTCAGTCCTATAATCCTTGCTAAGGAGATGGGATGGGACCAGATCACCTAATTATGGGCAAATAGGTTGGAAATGAAACAAGAAAGAGAAAAGAAAGGAAAAGAAGAGAAGAGGAGGTAAGACAAAGGAGGAAGGGGAAGAAATGGAGAGAAAAGAAGAGAACAGGGAGAAGAAAAGAAAAAGCCATAAGATTTGGCAATTGAGAGATATTTAGTAACTTTGTAGAATGAAGATTTAGTTGAATGATAAGATCAGAAGCCAAACTACAGAGAACTAAGGAAAAAATGAGAAAAAGGGAAGTAGAGGCAACTATAGTAGATGTCCCTGTCAAGGAGTAGCCACAAAAGGAAGAAGAGAAATGGGATGAGATTTAATAGGGAATTTTAAGGATAAGGGAGATGAGATTGTGCACACAGACAATAAGAAAGCAGGCAATAGGCAGGGAAAGATTAAAAGTTAGTGAGAGAAGAGGGAAGAAGAAGTGAGGCTGAAGGAAAGGCAATGTACCAGAGGATACAAGACAGAACAGGATCAATTGTACAAGTAGAGAGGCCTGGCTTGGGCAAGAGAAAAGCAACCTCTTCATGTGAGGAAAAGGTGAAGGAGGAGAGAATAGGGACAGACATTCAAGTTACATGAGATGAAGAGAGGAGGAGAGAGTGCTCTCTTTGAACAACCTTCATTTTTTTCAGGGATGTATGAAACAAGGTTCTCAACAAGAAGGTGGGGAGAGTGGTTCCATGGGAGATCAGAGAAGAGAATTCATTACCTTGTGACCAGCCCTTTGTAAGGCTAATGAGATTAAAGATCTTCCTTACCCATTAATGGGAATGCTCATTAAGGAAACTTGATTAGAGGAGGCACACACCTTTTGTTAATTTCTAATGCACTGGTTCTCAAGGGTTGTGATACCCTCTGGCTCTGGAAAGTGTATAAATACTCCAAGGTGAGATTTTACTTTGGGGTTTACATTTTGGAAGAGGATTCATGTGCCAGATGAGATTCTAGGAAATCGCCAAGCAGCCCCCAGGCTTTAAAAACCCAGAATTTACTGCTTCTCTCTCTGGTAACTATGTATGTATGGTCAGACAGTTATCTGTCCATTGATCTGTGAGGTATGTATTGCTTATGATCAGGCAGCTGGAAGCCTTGTTTGTCGATCTTTATTTCTCTGTATTTTTTCTGAAGTTCAGAGTGCTGACATTTTCTCCCGAACTAAGTGAATGATATATATGTGTTTGATTAAAGTGATTGCTGACCCCTCAAAAATTGCTTTCCTTTTAGAAAAGCAGATACAAGAATTTGTGATAGCAGACCCTCCTGTGAATGTCAGGATCTTTGCTGATACATCCCTTGGGGTAGACCTCCCAAAACTTTCCTAGGCTGAGGCATATGGTTCACTGCTGGGCAAAAGCCTTGCCAGGTGAGTAGAATATGCCCCTAATGGGCATAGCCTTAGAGAACCCAGAGTCACTACCAGATAATGATGAGTAGAATAGAACTCAGTGAAATTCTTATAAATGGTAAGATAGAATAGATTTTATTTAAATTCCATAGTCAATTTTGTGTTATCTAAAAGCTGATAATGGAGTCATTTCATTTATCCATTTCCTTGTATTCTTTTGCTAATACATATCTCCTACTAGGTGATCATTTTGCACCTTATAAGCACTTCCCAAAGGAGTCAAGCAAGGGCATAAAGAATGAGTACAATCTGCATGATTTAAATCTACTTTATAGAGAACTCTAAGAAAAGTTCTGGTCAAACAAAAGACCAAACTCTTGGATGTAAGGAGATTTGCAAAGAACGGGAAAACTACTGCAGTTTTTTGAGAAAAAAAAATGGAGATTTCTGGGGCCAAGAGGGCAGACTGAGGAAGAAACGCTTTGAAACTCTCCCAAATTCCCCTTTAAACAACTAATACCACCTCAGAATTAGTCTAGGAGCAGTTTACCAGACTAGCAAGAAAGGTCTGCTTCACTGGAGTGGGAAGGAAGTGAGGTCCAACAGCAACAGCAACAGCTGTCCTCACAATGGGGAGACCCTCAGCAAGGAACCAAGCCTGGGGCAATACACCAGCAAGGCCATGCCCTCCTGCAAACCAGCAGCCTCTAAGGCAAGTGAATGTGTGTGGCAGAGCAAGGCCCGAGACTAGTGTCAGCACCACCAGCACAAGCCACCAGGGAGGCCTTGACTCCATTGCTGATCATTAGTGAAGCCTTTCCCTGGGACTGGCAAACAGCAAGATCCTGCCACTGGGTCTTACCAGCAGAGAAAGAGAGAGAGAGAGAGAGAGAGAGAGAGAGAGAGAGAGAGAGAGAGAGAGAGACCCAGTTTCCATAGCAACCCAGCCACGAGCCCTACCCTGGGGCAGACCAACAGCTAAACCCCACACCCAGGAGAGGCCAATAGGGAGGCCCCAACCCTCAGTACAAGCCAGAAAGGAAGCTACCTTCAAGGGAAAGCAAGCAGCTAAACCCTGAAACCTAATGAAAGTCAGCAGTAAGACACAGAGCCCCAGCTCCTTTCTCCCCAGAGTCCAACTCTCAAAAAAAAATGAGCAAAGAAATAAAAGAAGAACTTGACTGTAGAAAGCTACTATGGAATAGGGAGGATGAAGGCATAAACTTAGAAGAGGATAATAGTGCCAAAATGGCTACATGTGAAACCTCAAAGAAAAATGTAATTTCGTCTTAGGCTGAAAACAAATTCCTAGAAGAAATTAAAAAGGATTTTAAAAAGCCAAGTAGAGAAGTAGTAGAAAAACTGGTAAAAGAAATAAGATTAATGCAAAAAGATCATAAAAAAAGAATCAATAGCATGGGAAAAGATAAGCAAAAATTTACTAAGGAAAATAATATCCTAAAAATAAAATTGCCAAATGGAAAAGGAAGTACGAAAGCTCACTGAAGAAAATAATTCCTAAAAAATTAGAATTGAACAAGTGGAAATTAATGACTCCATGAAATATCAAGATACAATAAAACAAAAGCAAAAAAGTTTTAAAAAGTAGACAAAAATGTTAAATTTCTCTTGGAAAAATAGCTGACTTGGAAAATAGATCCAGGACAGATACTATAAAGAATTATTAAACTACCTGAAAGCCATGATAAAAAAAAAAAGCTAGACAATAATTTTGCAGAAACTATCAAAGAAATCTGCCCTGATGTATTAGAACTAGAAGGCAAAGTAGAAATTTAAAGTATCCACTGATCACTGTCTGAATGAGACCTTAAAATAACAACTTCCAGAAACATCATAGTCAAAGTCCAGAGCTCACAGATCAAGAGGAAAGTAACCAAAAAGAAACAATTCAAATATTGTGGAGCTACAGACAAGATTTCACAGGATTTGACAATTTCTACATTAAAAAACAAAGGACTTGAAATAGGAAGGTAAAAGAGTTAGGATTACAACCAAAAATCCCCTACCCAGTAAAACTGAATATAATCTTTCATGGGGGAGATGGACATTTAACAAAGACTCAAGGGAAACATAAAAAGATAAAGAAGAAACAAGAAAGAGAAAACAAAAGAAATTCAATAAGTTCAAACTGTTGAAATTTCTACATGACAAGATAATATTTGTAACTCTTAACTTTATTACTACAGCAGAAATTAGAAGGAATATATGTAGGCAGAAGATGTGGAAATAAAGTGACTTTGATGGGATGATATCAAAAAAACAAAATAAAGGGGTGAAAAAGAAAACTACACTGGAAGTAAGAGAGGGGGAGATTGAATGGTGTAAATTTTCCCACATAAAATAGGCATGAAAGAGCTATTATTATGGTAGGCAAGATGGAGGTGTGGGGGTGGGGGCAAAGTTTAAACCTTACTCTTACCAAAATGGGATCAAAGAGGGAATAACATATATACTCAGTTGGATGTAGAAATCAATCTTATCTATAAGGAAGTAAAAAGGGATAGGGATAATAGAAAGGTGAGGGAGGACTGATAAAAGGGAGGGTATAATGGGTAAGGTGGTGACTGGAAAATACTTGTGAGAAGGGAAAGGGTGAGGGGTAAGAGAGAGAGGGGGACAAACAAGTAAAAAATAGCATGGAGGGAAATACACAGTTATGATCACTATAAGTGTGAATGGGATGAATTCACCCTTAAAACAGGAGATAGAAAAATACTACAATATATTGTTTACAGGAAACCTATTTGATGCGCTAATATATACCCAGGGTAAAGTAAGAGGCTGGAGCAGAATCTATTATGCTTCAGTTGAAGCAAAGAAAGCAGGGATAGCAATCACAAGCTCAAACAAAGCAAAAATGAAAATAGATCTAATTAAAAGAGATAAAGAAGAAAACTATATCTTGCCTAAAGATACCATAGACAATGAAGTCATATCGATACTAAATATATATGCACTGAATATTATAGTATCTAAATTTCTGAAGGAGAAATTGCATGAGTTACAAGAGGAAATAGATAATAAAATTATACTGGGGGGACCTCAACTTTCCCCTCTCAGAACTAGATAAATTTAGCCAAAATATAAACAAAAAAAATGTTTAAAAGGTGAATAAAATTCTGGAAAGTTAGATATGATAGATCTCTGGAGAAAAATGAATGGAAGTAGAAAGGAATATACCTTTTTCTTAGCAGTATATGGCGCCTACAAAAAAATTGACTGTATATTAGAATATAAAATCTTCACAACCAAATGCAGGAAAGCAGGAATAGTAAAAGCATCTTTTTCAGGTCATAATGCAAAAAATTACATTAAATAATAGACAATGGAAATAGAGATTGAAAATTAATTGGAAATTAAATAATCTAATCCTAAAAAGAAAAACAAGTGGGTCAAAGAACAAATTATAGCAACAATCAATAATTCTATTAAAGAAAATGACAACAATGAGACAATGTACCAAAATTTATTGGATAAAATCAAAGCAGTGCTTAGGGGAAAATTTATATCTCTAATTGCTTATATCAATAAAATATAAAAGAAGCAGATCAATGAACTGGGCATGCAACTAAAAAAAACTAGAAAAGAAGAAATTAAAAATCCCCAATTAAACACCAAGTTGAAAGTCCTGAGGAGTCCAAAGGAGAGATGAATAAAATTGAAGGTAAGAAAACCATCAAACAAGTAAGTAGAACTAGAAACTGGTTTAAGAGAAAATCAATAAAATAGATAAAATATTGGTTAATTTGACTTTAAAAAGGAAAGGAGAAAACCAAATTACCAGTATCAAAAAATGAAAGGGGTGAATTCATCACCAATGAAGAGGAAAATAAGAATTGTTAGGAGCTGTTTTGTGCAATTATATGCCAATAAATTTGATAACCTAAATGAAATGTAGGAATATCTACAAAAATATGAATTAACCAGATTAACAGAAGAAGAAATAAAATATTTAACTTAATCTTAGAAAAAGAAATTGAACAAGTCATTAATGAACTTCCTAAGAAAAGATTCCCAGGATCCAATGGATTGTAATTAAATTCTACCAAATATTTAAAGAAAAATTAATCCTTAATGCTATAAAACTATTGGGGAAAATAGGTGAAGAAGGAATCCTATCAAATTCCTTTTAAGACACAAATATGGTGCTGATAGCCAAACCAGGAAGAGCCCAAAACAGAGAAAGTTATAGAGAAATCTCCCTAATGAATATTGATGTAAAATTTTTAATAAAATATTAGCAAAGAGATTACAGCAATATATCACAAGGATCATACGCTGTGACCAGGTGGAACTTAAAGTAAGAATGCAGAGTTCATTTGGTTTTAGAAAAACTATCAGTAGAATTGATCATAACAGTAACAAAACCAACAGAAATCATACGATTATCTCAATAGAGGCAGAAAAAGCCTTTGATAAAATATTGCACCCATTCCTATTTAAAACACTAGAGAGCATTTAGAGAAAAGAAAGAAAAGAGGGCAAGACATGAAGTCAAGAAATCAGGACTTGACTATTGACTTTGATACTTCAGCAAGCATTAATGGAGCTCTCATTTAGAGATAAGCACTTATGCTAGGTGCTGGGGATGCAAAGACTCCTAGAATAAGTGTGTATAGGATGCACAGATTAAGAGGCAGAAGGGATGTTAGAATCTATCTAACCTCTCATTTAAAGGTGAAGAAACAGGCTTAGGATGAGAGAGGTTAAGTGCTACATATATCATACAAGAAATAAATGACACACTAACACTGTGTGATCCAGGAAAAGTCACTTAACCTGAGTCTTCAAGGCAGTAGGGGTACGGTGAGAAAAAAATGCTTTCTTTGGATTCTGACAACATGGGTCTGAATAACCACTGCCTCTGTGAGTTTCATAAATCCTTTATCTCTTGGTTTTCTCCTCTGCAATATGAGTGGACTCAACAAGCTGGCTTCTAAGGTCCCATCCAGCTCTAAATCTATGCTGTTATCTATGACTATGGACTTCAGTTTTCTTATCTGCAAAATGGGAAATAAGGATACTTATACTACTCACAGGACTAGTGGGAAGAATGTACATCGCAAATCTTAAAGCATTATAAATATATGAGTTATCAGTATTGTAACTGTTGAATTAACTTAATAATTGCCTCTTTTCTGCCTCACTCCCCTCATTCTGCAAGGATAATTAAAACTCAACACTTGGGATAATAAATAAAACAAAAAAAAACCTCTCTGACCAATTCAGTACAAGTCCATGAAATGGTAATTTTTTTAATAGTCCAAAGTTTCATTTCATAGTTCAATCTTTAATTGTGGCATAACAAAGCAGTTGAGAGTAGAAAACAAAAGAATATTTAATGCAAAATGTAAATTAGAGAAATTTTGTTTTACTTGAGTAATCCTATGAAGGGTATCAAGCATCAGCTAATGACCTGCCTGCCCAAATGCCCATGAAAAATGGAAAGAATGAAGAAAAAGAGAAATCCCAAACATTAGTGATCTGAGGATGCAAATTAAGTAATTCATGCAGCAAGCAGTTTGAATGAGACCGGCTGTCATTTTGTTTGTGAAATTGTCTGGCTCCTCAGCATCTTCCTTTCTCTCATCAAGATAAGTAAGCTATATGCACCATTGGTTATCAAGCTAATTTCTAGTCCCTTTGTGTATTAGGAGTAAATATAGAAACCACAATAGGATTAAAAATTTTAAAAGGCAAGGTACTTGCTTATGCACTTTCATTTTAAACAATTTGGCTTCCTAAACTGCCACCTAAACTAAAACGAACAATATTAATTTTCAAATAATGTGCTAAAAAAAACTCCTACTAGCTCTTTACTTAAGATAGTCATGTCAATATGATTCAATTGTGTGCTTCCATCAGAAGTGGTTCTGATGAAGATTGGTATTTCAGAAACTACAACTAAGTGCTGCTCATCTCTTGTTCTAATATGACCTCAATCATAGGACAATCTAAAACTTTCCTCCTTCACCAAAAAAAAAAGAAAAGGAGTGGGGAAGAGAAGAGAAGGGAGATGAGCTTAGCAATCATTTGACCTTCAAAAATGAATGAAAAGAAGTCAGAATAGATAATAGCAAAATGTTAATTTAAGAGAATATAGATTTATTTTCTTGGATATTTCACTTCTTTCTGAACCAATTCTTCTAACGTCTATGGTTCACTTTGATGAAGGCTGAGATTGAATATAATGTGCAAATTTATTAATACAATTCATCTCTTTATTTTAACTCAAAAGCTAATTGGCTTAGATAAGAATTTTTAAATGAAGTTATATACATTTTTACTGAGGAGGAACAATGGATGTTTTTTAAAAATAATTTTGTAAGAGGTGAATTTTTTAGTACATAGCATACTTAATTAAATTTAGAATTTTAAAAAGGTCTACAATTTTCTAAACAAAATAAATGAATTGCAATAATGTAATTTTTGAAGTCTTCAATTATTTATTAAATCTACATGAAAAGCTATAGAGCATATTTTGCAGTGTAGCTATTTTTAATGCTCAAATCATCATTTTTATATCAAAACTGTATATGTTCATTCAGAAACCAAGTCTCTCAATGAAATTTAGTACTAAGTTTTAACATTTAGTCAATAGTGTTCGTGATAGCAATTGGCAAATCAGAAGAAAAGACATAAGATGAGAAAATGTTTAGTCTAATTATAGACATTTCCTCCTAACATACTCAAACAAGGTGTCAACTGAAAAAAGACCAATGGACAAAAGACTCTAACTTTAACAATTATAATTTCTTAGAGAAGTTTAACTGATGCAAAATGGTAGCTACATGAGGAGACATAATAAGGCTAGCAACTAGTCTCAATCAGCAAACATTTGAACTCTTTGTTGAATAGAAAGAGCTGGTAGTCACGGACAAAGTCAGTTTAGAGGCCTGGATTAGATACCTTAAGTCCCTCCTATCTCTAGATTTATGATCCTCTGCAGATTCAGAGGTAGACTTATTTTCCTGAGTTCAAGTCTAGTCTCAGACACTTACAACTGGCTGTGTGATCCTGGGCAAGTCATTTAACTCTGCTTGTCTCAGTTTCCTCATCTGTAAAATGAACTGGAGAAGGAAATGACAAACACTCTAGTGGGCAACCACTCTAGGACAACAAACAAATCTGGAATGGAAGAGAACTACCAGCAGTTTTAGAATGATTTTTTTTCTCATCAGCAATGATAAAGATGACAACACCACTACATTTGGACTTTCCCACAACAGCATATGATTTTAAGTGGCCACAACAGGAAGAACATCTGCATCTAACTACACAAAGAAGAATTCACTACTGGAGATGACTCAGTTTTAAGGTTTATCAGGAATTGAGTTTCAAGATAACTTTAAAAAGAGAGAAAGAGAAAATCACAAAAGAATGAAAAAGATCCAGCATGACAGCTCGGTTTTAAAAGAACTGATGACATCAACAATCATCCATATGTCAACATCTCTCCAAAATTTGCATGAAAATAACCTTCCTGTGTATAGAAAGATATGGTTGATGACTACATCCACTCCTTTTTTATGATCACCCAACTGCCTGAAAGGTCAGTAGAAAAGAATATAAGATTTGATTGGAACTATTTTTGTTGGGCTTTTTTAAAAGAACAAAATCATGGCTCTTCTCTATGCTCTCTATGAGGTTTCGCACCTCGTAAAAGAATACAAGTCAATGACAGCTGTAACAATAACTTCAAGATTCAATATGGTTTAATAGAAGGAGTTCTGACTGGGCTTGTCCTGGCTCTGACATTTGTTAGTCAACATAAAAGAGTCACTTTGCTTTTGAGCCTCAGTTTCCATATCCATGAAATGGAGATAACAGCTGAACAATCTACTTGTGAGTAAAGTATTTTGTAAGCCTTAAGCATCACATTCAGTGGCTTTGTTTTAGTCTTCACACCCTTTGACCTTTCTGATATATCTTATTGTTGGCTACCTTCTCCTCCTTCTCTTGACTTTCCTGGCACTATCATCTCCTCTTTCTGCTACTCTAACCATCCTTTCTCTGACTTCCTTTCTGGTTCATCTTCCTTTTCCCATAACATAGGCATTTTCCAATGCTCTGTGCTCAGCTTTCTGTTTTACTCTTTAAACTCTTCCTTAGAGATCTCCAACTCTTATTCAAAGATCCCATCCACTCCCATTGCTTCAACTCTCACTTCTATGTGGATGATATATACAAAGATAATCATGGTAAATGAAACTCTTCCATGTGCAGTTGCTTTACAATTTACTTCCATTTTACCATCTTTTGAAAACACTCGTATTATTGTTGTTTGGTCATTTCAGTCATGTTTGATTCTATATGACCCCTTTTTGGATTTTCTTGGCAAAGATACTGGAGTTATTTGGTATTTCCTTCTCTAGCTCATTTATGGATGAGGAACTGAGGCAAAGAGGGTTAAGTGATTTGTACAGGGTCACCGGTTAGTGTGTCTAAGACCAGATTAGAACTCAGAGGGAGGAGTGTTCCTGACTCCAGGCTCAGTATTCAATCCACTTCACCACTAGTTGCCCCTACTGTCGATGCTGTTAGGTAAGGTTTAGCATTGAAGTCTACAGCACTGGTCTTTGCCCAGCTCTGTCTCATTTAAATCCAATTCACACACAAGTCAAGACATCAAGCTTATGATATCACTGGTCCCCTTTTGTAGCAAAAGACAAACAACAACAAAAAACAACAGTGCCTCCAGCTGTCTATTAGATGGATGTCCTATGGGACCCAACTGTACAAAGAAGTACTTACCTTCTCCCCAAAAAATAACCATACCCCTGTTCTGCCTTTTAATTTTGCTATCTCTTTTAATTATAATGACACTTTCAAAATATGTGTTCAGTCATTTTCAGTTATGTGCAACTCTTTGTGACCCATTTGTGTTTGTTTGGATTTTTTGGCAAAGATACTGAAGTGCTTTCCCATTTCCTTTTCCTGTTCATTTCATAGATGGGGCAAACAGGATTAAGTGATTTATCCAGGGTCACATATCTAGTAAGTGACTATTCACTGCACCACCTGGCTGCCCTTCTTTTGGTCAGCCATGCTCAAAAATTTGGTGCCATCTTTGTCTTCCCCTTCACTATCCAATCAATTTCCAAATTCTATTGACTATACCTCCACAGTTTAATCAATCTCCTTTTTCATTCTTAAGACAGTAATATAGACCTTCATTATCTCTCATTTGTGATGTTTCAATTGTACTAGCCTATTTCATCTTCTTCTGATATATCTTCTGCACCATTTTCAGATTAATCTTTCTTATGCATAGATTTTTACTATTTTACTCCACTGCTCAAAATTTTTAAATAGAACCCTTCTTACTGCTGAATAAAATTCCAACTTTGTTTTACATTCTAGGCCCTCAACAATTGTGGATCACTCTATTTTTTTCCATCTTTCACTCACACTATTCCCCTCTGTATACTTTAGTCACACCAAAACATTTTCTGTTTCCCAAATGTGTCTTAAACAGTCTTTGTTCATGCCATTCACAATCCTTGGAATGCCCAGGAATGTTTTGGAATGTCATGAAGAGCTGTCTCTAGTGTCACATAATTGAGTATTGAATCCCACCTCTGATATTGACTACCTGTGTGACCTTTGGAAAGTCACAATCTCCCTGGTGCTTATTTCATCATCAGTACAATGATGGAATTCATAGACATAAATTTGAAGCTAGAAAGAAACCTTAGAAATCAAGTCCAACATCCTTATGATATAGATAAGAAAAATGACACCTAGAGAGTATAAGTCACATTCCCCAGGTCACACAGCTATTGAGTATCTAAGGCAAGATTTGAACCCAACTCTTCTGCTATCCATTGTGTTATTGTGCCTTTGAAGTCCCAAGCTCTAAACCTATGATCGTAAAGCCAACTTTTGAAATTCCACACATACTTCAATACCTAGCGCAAATGTCTCTCCTCCATAAAGTTTTTGAGCTGGAAGTTATCTCTCCTTCTTAGTGTAAACATTCGAAAATATTTTCTTTACATTTTCATTATATGCTTTGCACATACTACTCTGAATTTTATTTTATATGTGTCTATCTGCATCTGTCAATTTCTCTGTTAAAATGAGTTCAAATGCCCAAAGGGCTATAAAACTATGTATACTTTTTGATCCAGCAATACCACTACCAGGTTTATATACCAAAGAGATCATTAAAAAGGGGGAAAGGACCTACGTGTGCAACAATATTTTGTGATAACTAAGAACTGGAAATTGAGTGGATGCCTATCTATTGGGGAATGGCTAGACAAGTTGTGGTATATGAGTGTAAGGGAATGCTGTTGTGATATAAGAATGATGAGCAGGCAGATTTCAGAAAACCCTGGAAGGATTTATGTGAACTGATTCTCAGTGAAGTGAATAGAATAAGGAGAACATTGTACACAATAACAATAGTACTGTGTGATGATCAACTATGAAAATCTTAGATCTTCTCAGCAATACAATGATCCAAGATCTTTTCAAAAAACTCCTAAGGGAAAATGTTATCTACAACTGGAGAAAGAACTATGGAGTCTGAATGCAGATTGAAGAATACTATTTTCACTTTTTACTAATGTAGAAATATGTTTAATATGATTATGCATGTACAACCTATGTTAGTTTGGTTGCTGTCTTGGGGAGGAAAGTGGGGAAGATGGGAGTGAGAAAAAGTCTGGAACCCAAAATCTTATTAAAACCAATATTGAAAACTATTTTTGCATGTAATTGAAAATAGAATACTATTAAGTGGGAAAGGGAGAGTAAAAAGTAAAAAAATAAATGAATATATATATAAACTCATTTTTTAAAAAAGACATTTCAGCAAGAGTAAAGCCTGTGTTTTTTATTTTTTTGTAACTCTCCCTCTGTGTACCACAGTGCTGTGCACATAAACCATTAAGTATTTATTGAGTTTTCTGTATCATCTCTATTAGATTATAAGCTCCTTGAGGACAGAGATAGTGTTCTAATTATCTTTATATCTCTATTAGTATCTGGCATAAGGTGTACAATACATGAATAATAAATGATTATTGAATGAATCATTTTAAATTGCTTGAAGGAGGTAGATGAATCAGAATAGTACAGTATCATAGAAAATAATTAAGGAGAGAATTTCAAGAATAAAAAGTGATTACTAATGCTGGATGCTTGAAAAAGGTCAAGAGGGATGAAGAGTGAGAAAAGATGTTGAAAATTAATCAATTCATAAGAGATTGGTAAACTTTATGAGAAGGATCATCAATAGAATGACGGAGTCAGAGCCCTGATGACAAGGTAGAACAATAATGAATAAATGGAGGTATTCACTTTGAATACCATCCTTCACAAAAATCTTGGTGTGGGGAGGAGATACAGGTAGGCAACAAATTGATGAAAAGAAAGTAATTAAATATAGATGGATGAAGCATTTATTAAGCACTAACTGTAGATCAGGAAATGGTCTAAGCATCAGAAATATAAATGCCAACAAGCAAGAGTGGCACTTACATTTTAATATAAGCTATACACTGAGAATATAAATATAAGCAACCTCAAGAAACATATCCCAATAGAAGAAGACAACACGTAAAGGGAATCTGGGAAGCATGGGGTGGGACTGGAGTGTCAAGGTGTCATAGAGTTTAGATGACAAGGAAGCAGCTCAAAACCTGATTTCCTTCCAGATTAGAGAAAAGTTCAGCTAACAGGGATATGACTCATGGTTGGGGGTGGGGAAGGTAAAAATAATGGCCAAAGCATACGCAAAATGATGAAGAGCTAGCTTGGAAGTATTCTTTGGATCTTTAAAGTTTTTACTCCTAATTGTCCTGATTTGAAATGAAAATATTCCCACTGGTATAGTAAAACCTTAATGACAGTCATCTTGTGAATCTTTTGGAGAGGCTGTGGGAAAGATAGCAACACCACCATGTCTCAACAGCCTTCTTATCCTAGTCAGCCAATAAATATTTTAGTACTTACTATATGTAAGACATTATACTAAGTGCTGAGGCTGCAAAAAGGAGACAAAAGACAGTCCTTGCTCTCAGAGAACTTATATTTAATGGACAGGCATGCAAACAAGTATATACAGAGCAAGCTATATACAGGATAAATATGAAATAATTAACAAAGGGAAGATTCTGAAATTAAGAGGAGTTGGGGAAAGTTTTCTATAAAAGATGGTATCGTTAATGGAAATTTAAAGGAAGCCAGGAACTGAGGAGAGAGACAGAGACAGAGATGGAGACGGAGACAGAGAGACAGAGACAGAAAGAGACAGAGACAGAGAGAGAGAGACAGAGAGAGAGTGCATTCCTAGTAGAGGGTATAGCCAGAGAAAATATCCAGAGCCAAGAGAGGGAGTGCCTTATTTGAGGAACAGAAAGGGATCTGGTGTTACTGAATTGAAGAAAAAAATATGGAATTCTTCATAAATTTGCATGTTATCCTTGTGCAGAAGGCAGGCACCCTAGACAATACATCTGATCCCATGACCTTTTCAACCTAGATCTCATAGCCCCAGGGATCTCCTCCTCCAATTAGCGAATTCTTCCTGGAACCTCCATTTTGAGGGAGTATCCAAGCCTACCCCACTCATTCCTTTACTCCTCTCCCAGCTTTGCTCCTGTCTCTCTGGTCTCCTTTCTCCCATCCTCCTTTCAGCTCTGCTTTAGATATTGTCTTCTCCCATTAAAATGGGGAGTCTAGTATTTTGTATACCGAGCAGTTAGCAAAACACCTGGCAATAATAAGTGTTTAATAAATGCTTGTTAACTTGATTTTCCCTTTCCCTTTTCCAATCTTTGCTAAAAGAGATGGCAAGGGATGAGTAGGAGAGAGTGGTAGGACAAATTCAGAAATGGAAGTAATGTTCAAAAAAATCAAAAATAAGATTTCAAATCACCCATGAAATCCTTAACTTTTACCTGAAATTAGGACATAGGAGTGACCTTGTTGGAGCTTTGAGAGGGGTGGTGCCATCAGGGAGGAAAAGGGTCTAAGGTCTACCTTACTTATAGGTGGTGTTAGACCTAGATGAATCATAGAACAAAAGTAGCAGAAACCTGGGAGATTAAATAACTCATTCCCTTGGCTTCACCTTGAATAAATTTCTCAAAATAGAGTCATGAATCAAAATTTCATTTGGGAATCATCATATCTTTATCTTTTCTCATCATTTGATCTTTGAATGAAATACATTCACTATTGTAAAATAGTAGTAGCAAGGATACGCACAGACTGAAGAACTAATTTCACAAAAATTTCCACCTCAGATGGTCTAACTGTGATTGAAGAGAGAGGAGGTTAGCAACCAAAGCTACCTGAGATCCCAGTTCCCATCAGTGAAGAGTTCTGTGTGTGTGTAATCTGCATATTATATTTGTATATATATATATATAATATATATATATAGAGAGAGAGAGAGAGAGAGAGAGGCATATAGACACATGTATATGTGTTATACATATGCATATTTCTATAAAATATGATGCATATATGCATACTTTACGTGCGCATACACACACACACACACACACACACACACACACACACACACATATATATATACATTAGTGGTTCTCCAATAAGGTCTCAAAAGGGTGAAAGAAGTCTCAGAACTGATAACAGAAAAAGAACAGGAAAAAGCCAGGAACCAAGCCCTTTGCCTTTCAAAGATGTAGGAAACTCCACCCTTTCTCTGAGACTGATTGATACCTCAAGTTTGTTTTTACTATAACCTCAGTATTTGTGTTTTTCATTTTGTATTTTAGGTTATAATTAGTACTATATTCTCATTTTCTACACTGAATTATGGCCCTCTGGATTTCTGCAACATAGAGATAAGGGACCTATTGAGTGCCAGACCTATCTCTACCCCAGCTAACTGTTTTCAAATGTCCTACAAAGACTTGCCATCCCATAATATCTCTGCCTTAGATTTGCTTCCTTGTTCAGTTCTCTTTCCCATGACTAAGCTCTAACAACAACTTTAACAGAGAATGGAGAACAGCATTCTTCTTTTCCTCTAGGCCCCTGCAAGCTAGGCAGTATATAATGTCTTATTTATTTCTTTAAAAGAGATTTGTCCAAGATGAGAGATGTACTAATATACATTATATTTGACAGATATATGTCTATATAAAACATACATACACATATGTGTGTGTATACACACAGAAACACATATATGAGGTTTCCATGTCCCAGCCATGGACCTCTTTAGCAAAGGGACCTTTGGGATCTCAGTTAACTCTGGGTGGCAATCTCCTCTCTTCATTCACAAGTAGATTATCTGTGGTGGGAATTTCTGGGAATATCAGTTCTTCAGCTTATCTTCATTACTAGCATGTTACACTAGCAAGTGTGCTTTATTCAAAGAGGAAATGGTGAGAAAAGATAAAAATGTGATTCCCAAGTGGAATCTTAATTCATGGCACTACTTTGAGAAAGTCATTCAAGGTGAAGTCAAAAAAGCTGTAGATTCTAAATTTAACTTAAATTGTTTTCAGTGGCACGATGACTGTCCATAGTGGAGGCAGCTTGATCTAGTGGAAAGGACAGTGGATTTGGACTCAGAATCCTATGTTCAAATCACGCTTCTGCTGCTAATTAGCTATGTCACTGGTAAAGTCACTTAACCAGGGGAGCCTTCTATTTGACTTTCAGTTGAAATCTCATATATATTTTTGTTCAGTTGTGTCCAATTCTTTGTGACCATGCTTGGGTTTTCTTGTCAAAGATACTAGAATGGGTTGCCATTTGCTTCTCCAGCTCATTTTACAGATGAGGAAACTGAGGCAAACAGGGTTAAGTGACTTGCCCAGAGTCACACAGCTAGTAAATGTCTGAAGCCAAATTTAACTCAGACCTTCCTGATTCCAGACCTGCTATTCTATCCACTGTGCCATCTAGGTGCCCTAATATATATATATATATATATATATATATATATATATATATATATATATATATATACACACTCATATTACATATGCTATATATGCCTCATGGCTTTTGTGAAAATGTGTTTTGCATAACTTCATATGTATAATGGGTATTGTCTTTCTGCCTTCTCAAAGTATAGGGGAGGGAAAATAATTAGGAACTGAAAATAAAAATTTTAAATTAAAAGAGATCAGCCAATAATAAAAAACACCTCTATTAAGCCTTTACATAAATAGGGGTTCAATCCAATCAGAGCTGGTCTCTCACTCTATTTTGTGTGTATGTGTGTGCATATTATATGTATGTGTACACATGCATATAATATGAATACATACACATGCATATTTCTCCTCCTATTTTAATGTGAACTTGAGGGCAGAGACTTGTTTTTCTATTTAAATTCTTTGCACGTAAGTGCTTAACATTCCCTTATTCATTCATTTATTTATTCATTTGGCCTCAGTTTTCTCATCTATAAAATGAAAGGACTGGATTGGATTTGATCTTTAAGCCCCACTCTAGGCCTGAATCCTCTGATAATAATGAATAATAAAAGCATAAAATGTTCATAGGGTTTTCCAGAGAAAAGTCCTATACAAATTCAATGATTTCTCTTCCTTGGGCACTTGGATGGATCCCTGGGTACAGATCAGCTACTCATCTGCACCTTCTCATCTTGCATGATGCTTGTCTAAGTCCAAATAAAAATAATTTTGAGCTGGGGGTCACACAGCTTTAAAGGGATTTATTTTCACCATATCCCAAGAGAAGAATCTTGGTATCAATGTGTTGCAAATGAGCTCTAAAGGATATTACACCCATTGGACCTTCCTTTTACACTCAATCCTTAGTTAACATTCAGTGGTATGCTACTTATTATGCAATTGAGGTTTTCATAACTTTTGCTCTTGTACTTATTTATACAAACATTTCTACTACCTCTGCTCCTGCATCCTGTCCCTGTGACTGGATTAAACCTCCATTTAAGTAAAGGTTTAATAAATGGATGCTTACTGCCAACTAGCTCTTTTAAAAATTTTTATTTTCATTTCCAAATTCTTTCCCTCCCCCATACATAGAGAAGGCAGAAAGACAATACCCATTATACATATGAAGTTATGCAAAGCATATTTACACCGTAGCCATGTTGCAAAAAAAAAGTCAAGAAAAATAAAGTTAAAAAGTAGGTTTCAGTCTGCACTCAGAGTTCATCAGTTCTCTCTTTGGAGGGGGATAGCATTTTTCAGCATGAGTCCTTTGGAGTTGTCTTATATCTTTGCACTGATTGGAGTAGTTAAGTCTTTCAGAGTTGATTATTGTTACAATATTGCTGTTACTATGTACAATGTTCCCTGCTCATTTCACTTTGCATCAGCTCACATAAGTCTTTCTAGGTTTTTCTGAAGCTATCCCCTTCGTCATTTCTTCCAGCACAAAAGTCTTCCATCACAGTCATATAGCACAACTTGCCATCACAAAAAGAATTGCTATAAATATTGTTGTTCATGTGTCCTTTTCCTTTCCTTGGATCTCTTTGGGATGGAGAACTAGTGGGAGTATTGCTGGGTTCAAGGATATACACAGTTTTGTAATCCTTTGGCCATTCTTCCAAGTTATTCTCCAGAATGAGAAGACCAGTTCACAACCCCACATGCATTGGTGTTATTCAGTTTTCTGTTTTGTCCAACTCTTTATCACCCCATTGGGGGTTTTCTTGACAGATACTGGCATGTTTTGCCATTTCCTTTTGTAGTGCGTTTTACAGAGGAAACAGAGGCAAAGACGGTTAAATGACTTGCCCAGAGTCATACAACTGGTAAGTATTGTAGGCTAGATTTGAACTTAAATAGATGACTCTTCATGACTCCAGACCCAGCACTCTACCCACTGTGCCTCCTAGATGCCTCCCACATGCATTAGTGAAACGGATTTTTCCACATCCTCTGTAGCATTTTTCTTTTCCTCTTCTGTCATGTTAACCAATCTGATAGGTGTGAAGCGATACCTCAAAATTGTTTTAATTTGTATTTTTATAATTATCAATGATTCTGAATGACTACCTTTTGCAATAAATTTTTGCTTCCTGATTGACTTCTTAAGGCCTTCCAGAAGCTACAGACATTTATGGCTACCTGGACTATCATCAGACAATTTTATCTCGAACTATATTTTTGAATAATAGTTACAAAGTAACTAAGATAAAACAGCTGAAAATTTGTGGAAAAGCTTGAAGGGCCAAGAAAGAGGTGGAGTGGAAATTCAAATTTAAGCCAAGCTTCTTAAAAATGTTCAACACCTACTTAAACAGGAATGTCTAGATTGGTTTGATGCCCTTAGTAGCATTATCTGGGCTTTTTTCACAATTATTAATAAATAGCTTATAGATACCCAATACATAAGAAGGAAGATGAAAGGGAGGGTCACACCAGAAAGTACCCTATACAGGGCCATGATATTCCATGGAATACAAACCAGATAGAGATGATGATGGAAAGTGCAGAGTTAAATGGAAACTTGTGAAAGTTCAGAGCTCTCTGTAAAGTAAAGCTTTCAGAGAAAGTTCATGCTCGACCTTCTAGCTCTCCTATCATAGAGAAGAGGCACTGAGGAGTTAAGAAGGTGTTGAGCATTTTGAAGTTTAGCGTTGGGCTTAGCCTATGAGTGGGGAACGTTTCTGTTTTGGAAACCTGCATTAATATTTAGCGGTAATCATATAAGACCACATTCAAGAAGTTTCAATTAGATATACTTAAAATGTACATTACTTTGTAAAATTGTAACTACTATGTACTTAATAATTTCAAAAACATAAGAACTTTGTTCATTGTAAAATTAACTAACCTTGGGGGAGAAGTCAAGATGGCGAAGTAGAAAGACACACTTATGCTAGCTCCAAAACCACAGCCTATAAAATATCTGTAAAGAAGAACTCCTAACAAATTCTGGACGATGGAGGCCACAGAACAACAGAGTGGAGGAGATTTCTGTTCCAGAAAGACCTGAAAAACTCTCACCAAAGGTCCGTTGCACAAGGGACCAGAGCAGAATCCAGCCCTACCTTGGCCGTGCAGCCCTGGGAGGAGCAGATCTGAGCAGGCTTCAGGGATGGAATCTCTGGTGGCCGCGGGGGTCCCTCCACCCACAGATGCACAGGTCAATGAGAGAGACTTCTGGACTGTCCGAGAGGGGAGCGGGGTGTCTCCATAACTCAGGCCCCCTCAGGAGGCAGCGGCAGAGACAGTAGTGGCCAGACGCTCCCACAGCAGGCAGGAGCTCAGTAGCAGCTCCATTACAGAAGGTCTCTGCATAAACCCCCTGAGGGAACTGAGCCTGGGAGGTGGCCCTGCCCCCACCTGAGAACCTGATTTAATCTTACCCTGAATAGTAGCCTGGTTGGCCGCCAAAAGCCCTGAGACTAGGGAGTAGTATTTGAATCTCAGACCCCAAGCACTAGCTGGGCAGATCTAGGTGGGGGTGGAGAGGAATCTCAGAAGTCGAGTAACAGGCTGGGAAAATGCCCAGAAAAGAGAAAAAAAATAAGACCATAGAAGGATACTTTCTTGGGGAACAGATGTTAGCCCCTTTCCTTTCTGAGGAGGAGAAACAATGCTTACCATCAAGTAAAGACATAGGAGTCAAGGCCTCTGTATCCCAAACATCTGAAATAGATATCCAATGGGCTCAGGCCATGGAAGAGCTCAAAAAGGATTTTGAAATCAAGTTAGACAGGTGGAGGAAAAACTGGGAAGAGAAATGAGAGAGATGCAAGAAAAGCATGAAAAACACATCAATACCTTGATAAAGGAGACCCAAAAAAATGCTGAAGAAAATAACACCTTGAAAAATAGGCTAACTCAATTGAAAAAAGAGGTTCAAAAAGCCAATGAGGAGAAGAATG
>CM053773.1:63138583-63185130 GCA_028658325.1 Potorous gilbertii
ACAAATGGGGAGAAAATTTGGAACCCAAAATTTTGTGAAAATGAATGTGAAAAGTTAAATAAATAAATTTATTTAATTAAAAAAAGAAAGAAAGAAAGAAAAAAAATAATATTGACTAACCTTTTAATGACTATTGTTTCTGCTTTTTATTGGAAAGCATTTGCATATTTGGCTGCAGCATGGAAGTCTGCAATTTCAGTTTATTCTCTGAGTATCAGTCGTTTGTGACCTTAAGGATGTCTTGATTTGGGTTAAGCAGGAGAATGTAGATTTGCAGCAATAAGTGATTGAAAAGTAAGAAATCATTTTTTGGGCATGTTGCTGAAGTCATGGGTATTCTTCTACATTTTCCCCATATTTAAACTGTATCTTTCTTGTGACTTTAAAATGTCATCTACTGAAAGCTTAATCAATTCCATCTGTAGTTGGTTAGGTGCCTTGGTGATATCAACTAGATGAGGCTGAAATTCTAATTTGAATGTGATGTCATGATTTTCAAAGTCTCTGAACTTTTCCTTGTATTCTCCAATTAACAGGTCTATGACAGTTGCATATTCTTTAAATGATTCACGTATATCATCCTACTTACCAATGACCTTTGCTAACTGGGAACAGTGTTCATTTGAAATTTCCTTTTGAAGACTGTTTTGAAAAAAGATAGCTTTTTTTGAAATGTTTCAATTTTTTTTTTTGCCGCATATTGTATGTAAACTTACTCTTGCAAAGAAATATTCAGGTTGTTTTGATTTGACATGATATCACACAGAAATGCAACATTCCTATAGAAATATTCTTTCAATAATTCATATTTCTGATTCTATTCTTAATAAAAGTTAATTATCTGTTCCCACAGAGATAATATTTTGACTAACACCTGTCCCTGCTATAGCCAACACACTTTAGAATGAAATGGCAAATCGATACTGAATACCTTATCATTCAACTTTAATATGTTATGAAATCTATGTGGCCATGTTGCATTTGCATGAATATAGTTAATGATACTTATAACTTGTGGCAAAGTGTCACTTAAGATAGTAGATTTAGCACAGAGATTTTGTGGATGCAAGATACAATGAAAAGAAATTAAAGCATCTAGATCTGTTAATACTATTTTTTTAATCTGTACAACAAACCCTTCATGTTTTCTAGTCATAGAGGTTGTACCTTCTGCACATACACTCCCTAAGTTTACCAAATTCAATTCAACTTCACATTTATCTTGAAAGTTGTTGAAGGTATCTATTCCCTGTGTTCTGTTCACAAGAGTGACGAAAGCAAAGAAAATCTTTTGTTATGACGAAATGAAGTGTAAAACCCGCATTGGGTCAGTAATATCAGTTGATTCATCCAAAGCAATTGAATAATACATATTTTCCTTTTTAAGTATTGCATGAAGTTATTCTGGTAAGTTGAAGTCTCATTCATGCTGCTGATCAGTTATGATTCTCTTTGAAAGAAGCAGTTGTATGTACTTTGAGTTGTTTGTACTGTTATTGAGGTCTAAGTATCCTACAACTTCAACAATGCATTCTTTCACAATTTCTACAACACTGAATAGATTCCCTTTTCCCCCATGTATATTAGCTACTTTATAAGTTGCTTCAATGGCATTATTTCCAGCTCTTATTGCTGATTGAAAGAATTATCTTACCTTTTGCTTTTCATCTTTTAATTTTAGCAATACAACCTTTCGCACCTCTCCAATTTAAAATATTTGGGGTCCTTATGAATGTTAAAATGCTGATGAACACTGAATTTCTCTAATGTTGATATTGTAGTATTACAAAGCAAGCAAATCATCTTATCTTTAGCAGAAAGAAGATAATATTGCAATTCCCAATCCTCATTTTAAAAAAATCTGTTTCCTTCCTTCAGCATTTTCTTAATTTTCTTTGATATGATGGGCTGTTAAGCAGACAAAATTAAAAAATACTGTCAAACTGTGCAACTAGTCATAAATTCCACTTAAAACAGAAACACAATACACAGTTGTCAAAAACTAATAACAGACTGTTGTACTAGACCCCCATAGACTCTTGCCAACCAGCCTCGTGCAGTACTGGCACCAGTCAGGTGGGGAAAATTAGAACTAAATAATGAATATAGCAGCCATCAATTTAGCCGTTATGGCTTACCAATGTTCTAATTGTGCAGTCAATCTGCAAGGATTATTTCATTGAAACTTATTTTATTCTTTGGTATTTTAAATACTTTTATTTTAAAAATAACATAAATAAAAATGGACAAAAATGTATTAACAAAAATAAAAGGATTTGTTCTGTAAAATTTGAATTCAGTCAAAAGGCCACACTTAAGGATCACATGTGGCCTTAAGGCTTAGTGCTTGGCTTAATTCATCAGCAAGGAGATGAGATTTCAGGTGATCAGCTTATTTTGAATGGGGCATAATATTTAGTGGAGTGCAAACCAAACAAAACAGCTGAATAAATATTTAACCAACAATAAAATGAAAAGTCTGTGCTCCATACACTGGGTCTAGACAACCTTTTAGATCTATTCAAAACCAGAATGAATAGCCATGAAACATAATAGGTTCCCCCGCCTCTGCCTTACTACACTTTTTAAATGATATATGGATTGGGAATGGGGAAAGTTAAGAGTTTTGTTTTATTTTTTTAACCTTCTGACCTTCCCTGCACCTACTTTGCCCACTTATTCTTCCAGACTGCATCCTGCAGTCATGAGATGATATCCCTAAACCAGATATGCCCTCCTAAGTGGCAGCTGTCCTCCAGAAGCCTCTATTTCCCCTTTCTCTTTGTTGATGCACCTTTGGATTTACTTCTCTCCCATTAGGAGTGAAAAGGGCTTTGAAGTCTATATTGTTTATTATTTTTATCTGTACCCATGCCTTATCTCCTTGAGGAGTTCCTCAAAGGCATGGATATGGATTTATTCATCTTTATGTCCCTTTTTTTAAACATCATGGTGACTTTAACATAGTAGGCACTCAGTAGATATTTGCTGAGTCAGCTTTTCCATATTAACTTTTTTAAAAATGATAAGCTGATAAAAGAAATGGAGTTTTAAAATATATTTTACTAAGGTTCTTTTGATGCATAATTACTTTACCCCCCTGAGACTACAGGATTAACATCTCTACTGTTTTCTCTGCCAGGAAATTCCAGTTGGTTCCAGATTCTGTTCTTTTCAAAACAGTTTTGGATTTATTGGTATAATTAATAGATTATATTAATAAATAGAAATTACTAATGTTATTGTTTGTTATGTTATATAGCATGTTTATATATTCTAAAAACATTCCATTCATTAGGTTTTAAGCTTTCTTTTATCTCTTTAACTAATCTCTTTTTTATCTCTTTAACAAATGTTCATATTAAGGCAACAAAGGGCTAAATAATCATTACTTAGGAAAAACAGGTTAGTCATTCATTCAACGTAATTGTACATTGTTGATTGTTTTTGCACAGGTTGATAGTCTGCTCACATTGTTTGAGTGTCAAAAGTATGCTTGCTAAAAAGACTATTTTATGGAGAACTCACACAGGGCAAGTCCCCACATGGTAGTCAGAAAAGTGATACAAGGACACTCTCAAGGTCTCTCTTAAGAATTTTGGAATTGATTAGTCATATGGTAGACATTGGTACAGGACCACTCAGAATGGTGAGTCCTTATCAGAGAGGGTACTGTGCTCTATGAGCAAAACAGAATTGAAGTAACTCAAAAGAAACATGAGATATACAAATTTAACAAATCCATCTCAAATGTTCTCATGGAGTATTTAGGCCCAACCTTTGGGAACATTCTGAGTTCATATTGGTCTGCCAACCACAGTCAGACACACTGTAACTTGACTCTAACATAGTAATATCATTCTCTTTGAGAATGAAGGACAAGCAACAATTGTTGATTGTGTTTGGAGCATGGCACTACTTTTTGGGAACAATTATAAAACTAAGACAACTGCCTGCAATGTTTGACCTTACAGTCTAATAGTGAGATAAAATACAAATATAGATAACTATAATATGGAATACTGCATGAAAAATGCAACAAAAATGCCCAAGAGGGCCATAAGAAGTCTGAAAAGGATATTTGGGACATGGGGAATTAGTGAAGTCTTCATGGAGAATGTGGCATTTGAATAGGGATTTAAAATTTGGATAGGAATTCAACCCCAAATTTATTTTAGGGGTTGAATTTATGCATTTTCTTACATATTTTCATAAAGTACAAATTCTCTTTACCCATTAATTTTATAGCTGTTTGCATTTTCCCCATGAAAGCCAAGCACCAATTTACTTTTCCTTGCTAGACAATGATAGATTTAGAATCTGTTCATGGAGGAAATAATTCTACTTTCCAGGTAGAAAGAAATGTTAGATTCTTTTGCATAGACATGAACTATAGCAATATTAGAATTTAGCTAAGAAGACGATACATTACACAGTAACAGCAATATTGTTTGATGAAGAACTATGAATGACTTAGCTATTCTCAGCAATGCAATGATCCAAAAAAATCCCAAAGGACTAATGAAGAATCATACTATCTGCCTCCAGAGGAAGAACAGATATTGATTGAAAACAGACTGAAGTATGCTATTTTTCACTTTCTTTTTTTTATCTTTTGAGTCTTCTTATACAAAATGACTAATATGGAAATCGCTTACACAATTGCACACATGTAACCATCTCAGGAAGGGAGGATAGAATTTGGAACGCTAAACTTTAAATTAAAATATTTAAAAATTGGGGAAAAAAGAAGATATATTTCAGGAAACTCTGTTTATGTAGAAGTAAATTATCTTTGTAGCAAGGGGAAAAAAAGGGTCAGAAGTCTACAATTCAATTTAACAAGTATGTATTAAGTATCTGCCAGAGATTCAAAGACAAAAATAAAACATCCCCTACTTACAAGGAGTTTACATTCTACTGGAAGGATAAACAGATAATTAAACACAAATAATTCAGAGTAATTTCCAGAAGAAGGAAATGCTAAAAATTAACGGAATTGCGAAACCTCTGACACAGAGAAGTAAGAATTGATAGTCCTCTTTCAGTTATCTTAATCCTTTGAAGAATTTCTCTTTCTTTTCTTACTTATTATTAAGTTTCAGTTTGCATTCAATGTGTGAACTATCAAGAAACACACTAAGAAGTAAGAGTAGTCTAACATCAAGGTCAGATTAGTCTTTCTTGTGTTAATGAAAAATAAGAATAGGGATTTAAGATAACATATTGAACATGTTCTTATATTTGGCCCACACTTGAAGTCATCTCAGGGTAAGATAGGATTTGTGGTCATGTAGGATTAAAAGGAGAATACTTGTTAGAGATGGAAGAGGTTGAAGATATGATATGGTTTCTCACATTCTGTCTATCCCAATTACCTTCTCTGACTCAACTCTGAGTCCAGCTCAGTTTCAATCAATCAAGTAGACAAGGAAGAAACATTTATTAAATGCCTAAAAGGTGCCAAGTGCTATCCTAGGCATTAGAAATACAAAATGCAGCCATTTGAAAGAAATGTCCACCTAAAGTGCTTATCTGAGACATACATATTCATGGGCTAACTCAACAGAATTCATGTCCTAAATTCAAAGTATCAAAGTAAAAAAGGAAATCATATAAATGTATGCAGCACCCTAGTGTACACCCAGAAGATAAGTACCTCAGGTTTAAGGTATTTTATGGGTATATATTCCTAACACTATACCTTATGAGCTCCCATCAATATATTTATCTTTCAATAATCAGTTAGAGAACACAATTAAGGGGGAAAGGGCATGAAGTGCTATAGCATTTCAAAATAGCAACAAACACCTCTCCCATAAACCTGGGATATATTCTCCCACAAATATACCCATTAAAGGGGAGCATAAACAAGGACAGAAATCATGAATTCACTGGATATGGGAAATTTCTGGAAAGGGGCTAGTTAGAGTACCCCCCATGTCTCCTTAAGATGTTCTTGCTGGCTATGGCATCTCTACTGGACTGACCCCTAAAGAACCTTTTTCATGAAAAAAGAAGAGTAACAGTTAAAGAAATACAACGAGCAATATTGGTCTTTCCCAAGTCACACTAAGTGGTATCAGGAAAAAGCAATTTTACTTTGGCACACAAAATAAAGCTGAAAAAGCAGTACAAGCAGCTCCTTGATAAAGAATGGGAGAAGCTGAAACCACTAAACCACTAACCACTAAAAGGGCAGAAAAGCAGGGAACAGGCTACCCAATCTCTAAGCTATTTAGTTTGGGGGTCTTCTGAGTGATTTTAACATTTCTTGTGCTTATTCTTTTATACATTATAACTATTGCATTAATTATAAGTTGTGCAATTTAAAGATGTTCCTCCAATAAAACCCTTTTCTGATGCCTATGACATTACAGTTATTTGATGCTTCCTATAAGCAAAAAGAGATAAACAGAGGGATACTTTATGGGACAAGGGAGTTTAATCCTTCACATAGCATGCTGGTTTGTAGTTTGGGTTCATCTTGTTAGCCAGGAGGTCAACCTTGAAGGAATTCCTGATTCTGGCCTGCTGTACCATCTGTATACTGCTGCTTCAGCCCCAGTTTCCCTTCCAATCTCCATTCATCATAGCCTCATTGTCTGCCTGAGAGGGGTGTGGAGGTGGGAATGCCTATCAAACAACTTTTGAAAGGTAATAGAAAGTGATCTTGGGAGTCCTGGTGAAAAACTGTGTCATTTATTTAGAGACCATTCTAGCTATGTTCAGAAATGAAAATCACCAGGAGATTGACTGCTAGCTCCTTGATTTTTTTTCCAGTCACTGCAAAGACCATCTGCTAAGGCATAAAGGGAGATTCCATATTCATCAGAGGGATAAACATTCATAAGTCCTGAAGCGTTTATTTATTTCATTAGAAGACTTTCACAAGTAGGAATTACTTTAATTTTTGTGCTTGTCTCCCTCAGGCTTAGCACTCCTACCTAGCACTAACACTAGTACAGCTAACAAACTAGCTCGTTAGTCTTTGTACTACCCCTTAAGAAATCTGAATAATGTGAAATAAGAGATGAGATTCTAAGTATCTGAATTGTGTTATGATCATTGGAGACACTATTTACTCCATCACCTAGGCTTGAATCTTCCAAACACAGACTGATCTAGATTCTTAAGTCTTTTTGAGTAGATAACTTTTGTCTGGCACATAATAAGCACTTAATAAATGCTTGTTGATTGTTTGACTTAAATCATTTATTATGTTACTTCTCCTCTGTCACGCCAGACACTCCTATTTCAGTTGACTCATTAATGATGGAATGATTTTTTCTTATTGTTTGCATAGGTAAAATTCAAGTTTCCCTACCCTCAAATTGGACATACTTGTAGTTGATGCATCAGGCTTAAGGATGAGATTCTGTGAATCCCTGACAACTGAAAAAATGTTTGATGGATAAAGCTTTTGGTGTTGACACTATGGAAGTCAAAACAAGAGGCAAGAAAGATCGCTATTTTAAAAGTGGGCAGTGATTAGAAATCCTCAGGCAAGAACTAAATAAATTAATTGCTTCTGAAGTTTCTCATGCGAAGAAAAAGCTGCATTTTCTTACTCCCTATTCTCATCAGTGTCCTTCTTATCATCTGATGAGGAAGGTTTTTCCAGTTCGTCTATGATATTACTGCAGCTATGAGAGATGCGAGGGTTTCCTTCATGGCTTACAAAGACTCAGTTTCACGAGCTCCACTGCTGGCATCATGAAAAGCAAATGAGTATTTCTGGATCACTCAGAAGAATGTGGTGTAAGCCCATATTGAAGATGAGCTAGAAGTTCTAACAGGCCAGAATATTTACACCAAAGCCAGAATCAATTTGCACCTATTTGCTGAAGGAAATTTTTAGGAACTTCTTGTTGATGAATACCAGAGAGAATAGATGAGTTCTATGAAATAAGAAAAAAAAACTACCTTTCCACATACAAATGGTCAGACCAGATCCTTCCCTAGCAAGAGACCCTCTGTGTGGAATAGAGATGCTAAGAACTGAAAATATTACCCATGAATAACAGCTGGTAGCTAAGCATCTAGGGTCTTCAGAAGACACCATTGAGATTCCTATTGAGCAAACAAGCTTGGAGATACTCCTAGTGGAAGGGAGGATAGGAACAGAAAACAATGAATATGAAACCATCTTGCCTGTTTATGGCACAGAAGAGGCATCAGGAATGGAATGCCTGACTTTTAGTAACTATGAAATTACACCTAGTCCATCATCCTGCTCCCCAAAACCCAAAATGATGCAAAAAGAGGAAAATGCTAACTCTAACCTTTCCTTGCTTTCTGAATAAGGAATATAACTTGGACTTTAAACTCTATAATTGGGCAAGTATCATGGAAAGAGTAACAGAGACATGAAGACACAACACCTAGATTTATATACTGGTTCTGGGAGGAATGCAAACTGTGAATTGTGATAAATTAATATAATATGACTTATTTTTAGCTAAGGTCTGCTATGAATTATTAAATTTAAATTAATTTAGCTTTTATTAGTAAGTTGTTAAACTTCCCCACGCTTGTGAGCCTAAGTCCCTTGTTTTTGTAACATTTCTCCTTTTCTGTGTAAGTTGAAGTTCCCCTTTTTGTATGTAAGCTCATCCCTCACTCAGACTCACAAAAACTTAAAAAACATTCCATGATGCTCTCATAGTCTATTAATGAATTGTTTCATTAATCATAGAGTCAATGAGAAAGCTGAATTTTGATTTAATCTAAGTCATGTGAAGTTGAGAATGCCTATAGTCCCAATGTTAAAATCAACCTACTTCCCTATATTTGTGATACCTCCCTATTCTCATAAATCATATAAATATACAATAATGTCCTAAGTATGTATTAATTTATAAATATGTATTCTGATTAGTTTTTCCTTATTGACTATAAAAATTCTGTAAATCCCTCAGCTTGTCCTTGGCTACTGAGGAGACTTGGATCCAATTAACTGACGATTGCTAGCCTTGCTAACAAATTGATTGTGGTTGGAAATTTGTCCCTCAGTTTACCTTTATTTTTCATGGAACAGTTGGCAACCATGGCAGGAATTGAGCTCCCAGGATGTCCCTTTAGAGAAAAACTTCTAATGGGCACTTCAGTTGATTTAACAACAGGAGGCCACCACAGAAGCTGGACACCTCTTCAAATCAAATTTGAAACCTTCTGAACCAAATTAAAATCTGTGATTAGGCAGACCCAGGACTTATTGGCTCCAAGGCTTCCCTTCTATAGGGAAAGATAGTGGATTCAGACCTAAGGCCCAGCAAACTCTAGGGAAACAGGTGGGTCCAATGAGCTCTTTAGAAAGGCAGCAATATTCAGGAATATCCTTGACATCCCTCAGAAATGCTTTACTTTTGTTTTGGCCTGATATCAAATGAAGCTTCTTCTCCAGGGAGAGGTGGACTCACCAGGCCAGATACTAATAGAAGTCTTTTTTCTGGAATGAGATACCTATAAACAGAGATTTAAATTATGCATACATTTTCAAATTATCTCTGTTTGGTTGAATTTGCTATTCTCTAGTCAGGTGTCAAAAGGGATCTCAATTATTGCAGATTTTTCTGTGTGCACTTTGTATATATACATCACTTTCTCAGCTAGCAGAGACTTAACTTTCAATTTTAGTGAGAGTTAGGGAGGAAGAATAGGGTAGGTGCTTCTATTTATTTTTTTTAGTCTTGATATTTAAACCAACCCTTTTCCTGTGATCTGATAAACCAAAAGGAAAATGAAATAGAGAGTAAACTTTGTGCAGAACTTTAAAAGGCCTTTATAAAGGAAAAGTGTTCTCTCTGCCTTTCTGGTTCTGGCCAAACTGGAGTAGCAGACAAAAAATATATAAAAACACAAAAATTTGATTTCCAATCTGCAGAAATTTAATTGTGTAATAAACTTGTTAGAGACCAAAAGTTTTCCTCTACTATAATTCTGCAAATTGCAGTTTGAATACTTCTGCAAAAAGTAATGAAGGAAATTTTACAGAGACATTCAAACTACAAAGGGGAGGTGATTTTATAGATCAGAGAAAAGGAAACTGGAAGTAGCATATTTCAAAGTGCTCTCAGTTCTCAGTTTGACCATGGAGAGAGAAAAGTTTATGGTTGGTTTTTTTTAAGACTAAAAGTAAATGAAATTTAATATCACTATGGTTTAAGTCAATTGCTTAGGTAAATTAGAAACAGAGTTAAAATTGTGCTGAAATCAAGTTCAAAAATGTATTTTAGTGAATTATAATGAGTAACGTTCTAAGCTAAAGTAATAATTACTGAGGATAGAATTAAACAAGAACATTGCATTAGAGAAAAGTGTTAGGGCAGAGCCAAGAGGGTAAAGTAGAAGGATAGAACTGGTCTAGCTCTCCCTCCACAGTCCATAAAATACCTGTTAAAAAATGGCTCTAAACAAATTCTAGAGCATCAGAAGTCACAAAATGACAGAGTGAAAGAGATTTCCAACCCAAGACAGGCTGGAAGGTCAACAGGAAAGGTCCATTGCACAGGGCTTGGAGTGAAATTCAGCCCAGCCTTGGCCACTTGGTGTGTCAGGGACAGGACTGGAACAGACTTTAGGGCACAGAATCCTGGGTAGCAACTGTGGTTCCCAGATGTCTCAAATGCCAAAGACAGCTTCAAAGGTCAGTGAGAGATCTTTTTCACCTGGGTGAGAAGGGAGCAGGATCCATCCCTAGCCCCAGGCCGAAGGTGACACAGTGCCCTTTTTTTGAACCCTCAGTCTAAAGACCCTGGGGGAAATCAAGTAGTTGACTACTCATGTATTAGCCCTGAGTAGCAGCCCTGGGGTGAGGAAGAGAGCTGGTGTGGTGAAGCTGGTGGAGGCTTTGGATATGGAATTCTATTTTCAGATCCTGAGCAGAAAAGTTTAGAGTTGTTTCCATGCTAGAGTACAGGCCAAGAGAGGATTAAACTCCTCTCCCTTGATTGGACCACTTTGGAGGACCTGAGAACTTACAGGTCCCTAAAGTATACCCTCCTCTTGCAAAGGACTCAAAAGTCAAGTAACAGATTGGGAAAAATGCCCCCAAAAGGGGGAAAATAAGATTATAGAAGGCTACTTTCTTGGTGAACAGATATTTTCTTCTATCCTTTCCAGTGAAGAAGAACAAAGCATACCATCAGAGGAAGACATAAAAATCAAGGCTTCTGCATCCAAAACCTCCAAAACAATTATGCAGTGGTCTCAGGTCACGGAAGAGCTCAAAAAGAATTTTGAAAATCAAGTAAGAGAGGTGGAGAAAAATTTGTAGAGAGAAATGAGAACTGTGAAAGAAAATCATGAAAAGTGAGTCAACAGCTTGCTAAAGGAGACCCAAAAAAATGCCAAAGAAAATAACATCTTTAAAAATAGACTAACCTAAATGGCAAAAGAGGTCCAAAAAGTCAGTGAGGAGAAGAATGTTGTAAAAAGCATATTTAGTCAAATGGAGAAATAGGTTCAAAAGTACACTGAAGAAAGTAGTTCTTTAAAAATTAGAATGAAGTAGCTGGAAGTTAATGACTTTATGAGAAACCAAGAAATTATAAAATAAAACCAAAAGAATGAAAAAATAGAAGGCAATGTAAAATATCTCATTGGAAAAACAATTGACATGGAAAATAGATCCAGGAGAGACAATTTAAAAATTATGGGACTACCTGAAAGCCATAATAAAAAAAGAAAGCCTAGACATCATCTTTCAAGAAATTATCAAGGAAAACTGCCTTGATATTCTAGAACCAGAGGGCAAAATAAATATCGAAAGAATCCACTGATCACCTCCTGAAAGAGATCCCAAAATAAAAGCTCCTGGGAATATTGTAGCCAAATTTTAGAGTTCCCAGGTCAAGGGGAAAATATTACAAACAACCAGAAAGAAGCAATTTGAGTATTGTGGAAATACAATCAGGATAACACAAGATCTAGCAGCTTCTACATTAAGGGATCAAAGGGCTTGGAATATGATATTCCATAAGTCAAAGGAACTAGGATTAAAACCAAAATCACCTACCCAGGAAAAGTGAGTATAATACTCCAGGGTGAAAAATGGTCATTCAGTGAAAGAGAAGACTTTCAAGCATTCTTGATGAAAAGACCAGAACTGAATAGAAAATTTGACTTTCAAACAAAAGAATCAAGAGAAGCATGAAAAGGCAAACAGGAAAGAGAAATCTTTTTAAAGTTGAAAGTTTTACTAAAGTTGAACTGTTTACATTCCTACATGGAAATATAATATTTCTAACTCTTGAGACTTTTCTCAGTAGTTAGGTAGTTGGAAAGATTATATACATATAGACAAAGGGCACAAGGTGAGTTGAATAGGAAGGGATGATATCTAAAAAGATAAAATTAAGAGGAGAGAGAAGAATATATTGGAAGGGAGAAGGGAGAAGTGGAATGCAAGTTATTTCTCATAAGAGGTAGGAAAAAATTTTTTCAATGGAGAGGAAAAGGAGGGAGGTGAGAGGGGAAAAGTGAAGTTTACTCTCACCATATTTGGCTTAAGGAAGGAATAATATGCATACTCAATGTGACATGAAAATCTATCTTACACTACAGGAAAACAGGGGATAAGAGGATAAGTGGGATGTTGGGGGATGATAGAAGGGAGGGCAAATGGGAGGAGGAAATAATGAGAACTAAACACTTTTGGGGAGGGACAAGTACAAAAGAGAGAATAGAATAAGTGGGGGGCAGGATAGGATGGAGGAAAATATAGCTAGTCTTTCACAACATGACTCTTATGGAAGTCTCTTGCATAACTACACATGTATAGTCTATATTGAATTGTCTGCCTTCTCAGTGGGGGCGGGTGGGGAGGGAGGAAGGGAGAGAAGTTGGAACTCAAAGGTTTAGGAATGAATGTTGAGAACTGTTTTTGCATGCAGTTGGGAAATTAGAAATACAGATAATGGGATATAGAAATCTATCTTGCCCTACAAGACAGAAGATGGGGATAAGGGAAAGGTGGGGTGTGATATTGAGGGAATGGATAATCAGAATACACAGTGTCTTGGGGTGGGGGGAGAGGAGAGATGGGGAGAAAATTTGGAACTCAAAGTCTTGTGGAAATGAATGTGAAAACAAAAAATAAATAAATAAATTAAAAAAAAAAGAAAAGTGTTGTTCAGTTGTTCAGTTGTGTCCAACTCTTTGTGACCCTGTGGACAATAGCGTGCAATCCCAATGTCATATCTTTTAGCATTTTAATATGTTCCATGGAGTCTTCTTGGCAAAGATACTAGAGAGGTTTCCATTTCCTTCTCCAGTAAATAAGAGAAAATTAAGTGTGTGCTCACCTAATATGAAGGGTCTTTAGATTACAAAAGATCAAATTAAAAGGAGTAAATCATTTATAAATATTAATTCAAAGTACACAAGTTTTAAGATAGTAAAATAAAACTCACAAATTATTTCTGAATGTTCCTTGCCTCATTGAGTTGGGAACTGAGACAAATAAACCTTTTATAGAATGAAATTAGTAAGCCTAGAATTTAAAGCAAATTTTCATCACTTGGAAGTATAATCTTACATTTTATCTCCATCAGATACTATTTTTCAGCTCCTATTAATGTTAATTTTTGAAGCCAAAATTGTGTTTTTAATGAAGTCAGACTCTTCATAATCAAATATTTTTTCTTTTTAAACATAAAAAGTTGTTTAAGCATACTTGCATATGTCAGATATTGTTGTTTAATCTACATTTAATTGTTTTAATTAAAATCAATGTGATATTTACTATCATTACATTTCAGCAATTATAAACTCAGCATCACTTTTCAATTTGTGGGACTAAGAAATTTTGTAATATATATACTTAAACCAGTGAATTTTGAAAACTTAAAGTATAAATTAGTTGAAAACAGCAGGCTCTTGGAAAAATTGATTATCATTACAGATTATATATCTAGATTTGATTTTGTCAAAATTCTGTTATGAAAACTAAATTATAATTGTGGTACATCAGAGAATTTAAATTCATTTGCAATTGATGAAGGCAATAATATTGAAAACTGCCATATAAGTTTGCAAATGGCTCAAGTAGTAACAGAAATCAAAAAGTAAACATTCTGGAGTACTACAGAAAGTGGACCTCTGAAATTCTTTAAAGTAATCTTTAAGAACTAGAAAAAGCCTGGCATGTGGTAAGCTCTATATAAATGAACTATTATTTCTTCTTTAATTGATTGTAATTACGCCATACTGGATAACTCTCTACTAGATTTTAGATGTCATTAGATGTGATTAATAAAATTCCCAAGGAGATAAGATGGATGATTTTCCCTGTAACATAATTTTAAAATTCATTCTATTGAATTGTTGTTTTCTGAATACTAATAAGTTTCACGTTTTAAATACGTATTATTAGGTATGTGAAAATTTTCTCTTTCATTATAAAATCTAAGAAAAACTGTTAAGACAAGTTACCCTTTCGATTTGAATACTGTTGGATCAGAAGTGTATTTGTCATAGAATATGACAAAAGTGTTTGAAGACCTTTTGTCAATATTTAATGGGATTTATTTTGTTTTAAATTAAGAAACAATAATGATAAATGACTTACTTGGGAGAAAAGCACAACAAAATCCTCAAAAGAGATTTTTGTCTACAAGTTTCCTTATGATTTTCTGCTTGACCTAAGTCATAAGATTTTAAAAGATCCATTGATAGCATGCTGTGAAATTCTAGTGTATTGCAGTTTGATGACCTCTCCCACTCAATGTGTGGAAAAATTGCAAATTCATACATACTGATAAATTCATCCAAGATTACTTAGCTATCACTTCTAAAAATTATAGAATTATATTGGTTCCTAAAATGGATTTATTAAAGGTAAGGATTAGTAAGTTACTAGGCAATACTAGCAGCCAACCATTTTCTGGGGGTTTTGAGTACTCTATCAGGAATGTGTTATATGTAAAAAACTCCACAATATGCTATTTGTCCAGTTTGTCAAATATTCAAGCAAATTGGTTCTCTACCATTTTCTGTGGTAGTGATCCTTTACCTTATACCCCATGTGAACATCTGTACACTGATGTCCTATGTATGCCTAAGTCTAATCACTTATAAAGTCTCCCTTTAACTTACTTGATGTTTAAAGCTTTTTCTAAAACTTAAAACTCCTAATGGTAAACTGTACCTGAAACTCACCTAAAAGGGCCAGATGTTCATTTTTTTTTATCCTATCTACAAGGTAGACCAAGGGGGGAGCTGTACATTTAAATATTAAATTTTCACTTAATTACTTAGATATATTTTAGAATATATGTACATGTGATGAATTTTTTTGCCTCCAGCAACCAAATTGAGAATAAGAAATTTTTATCTGCTAATGAATATTGTATGAATTTGAAATAGCATTGTTAATGATTATTGTCAAATGAACACAATAATTGTATCCTGCCCTAATATATGATAAATGATATCTTGTGATTGAAGATAGAATCTTTTGGGATTTTAATTTGATATAATTTTGAATTTATTTCAGGAACACATAAAATGACAAAGTCAATAATCCATCATTCCAGGGGCTACCATGTCCTGTGGTCCAAAGACTGTGCATGTTTGCCCTTGGAAGAAATCTGAGAGGGTGAACTTTTTGTTGTAGCTAATATACTCTTCACTCAGTTTCCCATCAAGCTACTTCATTTTTCAATAGGAAATTTTCCTACCTAAATAATTTTGTGCCTGGATTTTGATGCCCTATGAATAATGTGATACTTTAATTGGCTGTTAACTAGATGTCTCAGTGAATAGAATACTAGACCTACAGTCAGGAAGACCTGACTTTAAATTCGACCTTAGACACATACTAGCTATATGACTATGGGCAAGTCACATAACCCTGTTTGCTTTAATCCACTGGAGAAGAAAACAGCAAATTATTCTAATATATTTGCCGCTTGCTATGGTCCATGGGATCGCAATGATTAAATAACAAGTGTTTAATAAATGCTTCATGACTTGATTTGTAAGAGACTTAAGGCAGTTTTTCTTTTTTATTTATTTAGAGCAGCTAGATGGCACAATGGATAGAGTGCCAGGCCTGAAGTCAAGAAGATTTAACTTCCTGAGTTCAAATCTGGCCTCAGAAACTTACTATCTTGGTCCCTGACGAAGTCACTGTTTGCCTCCATTCCTCATCTGTCAAATGAGCTGGAGAAGGAAATGGCAAACCACTCTAATATCTTTGCCAAGAAAACCCTAAATGGGGTCACAAAGAGTCAGACACTACTGAAATAACTGAGTAACAACAACAAACAATCCCTTCTGTCCTGAATCAAAACACAAACAAGAAAATTTTTCCCTTGCTATGACTTCTCCATATTGTCATAACTATGTCCCACTTTTCCCTTTCATAGTAAATACTTAAGACTTGGAAAAGTGGAAGTATGTGTATGAATTAAAGCACTACATTATAAAATGGAACCACATTCTAAACATTTAGGGCATGCAATCAGTTTTTGGTCCTGAAACATCTGAGTTAACTTAATAGGATGTAAATATGAAATAACTTCTATGATTAACATTTTTGTTTGTTTTTATGATAGAGAAATAATATTCTCATAAGAAGGGGATTAGAGGAAGATGTGATAACACTATTTTCAAAAGTGGACTGATTTTATAGGTAGAATTGCATTGATAATTGTGAAGAGAGTGAAATTATTTTCCTATTTGAAGAATGTATCATAATTTTATAGGAAAGATTTTTTCCGGTTTAGACCCCATGATGTACCAATTGACATTCTCTGAAGTTGCAATTAAGTCATGTGTTCTTAATTTTATATTCTTATCATAGCTCTATTAATAAAATCTGATCCATAAGGCTTGAACTAGGACATTATATTAAATTGGGTTGAGTTTGTGATAAATCTTCCTACATGCTTTCAGAACCTGACAAGGAGGACAAACTTCAGGAATGCTGTGAAAATGAGGGATGATGTTTCCAGAGAGCAGATGACCACCAGAAATATCTAGAACTCACATCTTTATTAAATACACAGTGAGATTGAATGGATATTGATTAAAGGTTGTTATTGTATTGCTTTGGTTTTTCTGTTTCATGCTATTTATGTTTGCTAAGTTTATGAAAACCATAATCAGATAAGCTCTTATTATGCTATGATACTGATGATTTGTGATATTCATGGCCAAAGTGTACTTGTTTTCTAATGTAAGTTATGAAACAGTGAGAAATGGTTGTCATTAATCTGACCTCATTTCTCCTTAAATGAATTATATAAAGCTTTAGACAAAACATAATAAGGAGGATGAATCCATTGTTTAAGATTGTTTTAATGAACTCCCTTTGGTATCTTAACCCATTTTTTTGCACTTAATAGTACTTTATTTTTTCCCATGTATATGTAAAGATAGTTTCCAACATTCATCTTTGTAAGATTTTGAGTTCTAAATTTTTCTTCCTCATGTCCCTCCCCTCTCCCCAAGATAGCAAGCAATCTGATATTGTTTATACAAGTGCAATCATGTTAAACATATTTCCACATCAATCATATTTTAGCCCAGCTTTCTTGCCTCTGTAATCATTCTTTCTGCCAATACAGTTATCCCTTCCACATCACTGAGGTTAAGGATATGGCACACCTGTGATCTGAAAAATCCACATAAAATTTTCGCCCTCCTTTCATATCAGAGAAGAAGTCTGAATTTTTTAATGAGATGTTTGTAGAATCTTATTGTAAAATTTGAGTTGATGTTATACAAAATTATACATGGATTTTAGGCATTTCTGAGTTTCTAAACTTTTTCTGTGTCATCTGCTGGCATCAGTGTATTGTCTGTAGCTTCCAAAAGCTCCAAAAAAAATTCCTATTTAACTTCTTATGCCAATCCACTATATATTGAAACCATGTTAGGAAAAGCCTCACTATGGAAGGGATAACTGTTTAAGTTTAGAAAATAGATGATTCATGGGAGCTGTGTCTCCTCAGAATTCAAAGGGAGAATTAAGAAATTCAAATTGTGAATTGTGACAGATTAATGTAATCTGACTTGATTTTTTGCTAAAACCTGCTATGAATTATTAAATTTGAATTAAGCTAGCTTTTATTAGTAAATTGTCGCAGTTTAACTTTCCCATCCTTTTGAGCCTCTGTTCCTTGTTTTATGACACATCTCCTTTTCTGGGTGAGTGAAATTTCCCTTTTTGTATGTTAGTTCATTCCTCATTTAGACTCATGAAAACTCATAAAACACTCCATGATGTTCTCATAGTATATGAATGTATTCCTTCATTAATCATAGAAACCCAAAGCCAATGAGAAAACTGAACTTTGATTTAATTAAAGTCACATGCCTACAGTCCTAATATTATAAATCAAACTACTTTTCCCTATTCCTGTAAATCCTCTGAATGTATGTCAATTTCATGAGGGGTCCCTCTTTGTTGACTATAAAAATGCTCTCTGTAAATCCCTCAGTTTGTCCTTGGCCAATGAGGAGATTTGGATCCAATTTATTGGCTATTTCTAGCTTTGCTAATAAATTGATTGTGCTTGGAACTTTGTGCTTCAGTTTGCTTTTATTTCTTCTGGAACATCGGCCACTTACTAGTTATGTGACTGACTGTGATCAAATCATTTAACCTCTATAGTCCTCAAGGTCCTCATCTGTAAAATGGCAATAATAACTCTTGTATTATTGACCTCACCAGGATGTTGTAAGGTAAGCAATTTATCAGCTATAATGCACTATAGAAATTTGAGCCATTATGCTGATGATGATGCAAAACAATATCACAGGTTCAGACTGATGGAGAACTAGAAACTGGCCCAAACCAGTATATGACTATAGTTGAATACCAACACAGTGAACAGGGATCAACTTAGCTGAGTCCTTTTCCTCCATCATCAGAATGATGGTGGCTACCAAGCAGCTGTATTGAAATCAAATGTATTTAAAATTAAAGATCAATTTCTCTCCTTTTTCGCAGGAGTACCTGCAGAAACTAGTCTATTATTATGTTAATGTATTTTATTTTTAATCTTTGATATTTAAATCAATATCATGATGTTTCTTACATAATCACAGTTCTCTTTTTTAAATAAAAGTAAAATGACCTATGTTATGCAAAAGGATTTTGTAGTTATTCTTCCTAGTGGTCCTGTCTTCAGGACTTATTCTTTTATTCCATTTTTTTCTTAGTTGTATTTCATGTTCTTCTAATTTCCTTTTATTCTTTCATTAATTCAGATCTCTTTCCATTTTCTGTTGACTTTTCTCCATTCCAATTCTTATTGATACAGTGTCTCCGATGGCCATGTAGTATGAATGGAAGACCAACTCATTCACTCTACTCATTCCTTTTTAACTATGCGCTTTTGTTCACTGTCCTCTTCCTGTATAGCCTGTCCTGCCTTCTTCCCTCTACCTACCCGTCCTTTAGGTCTTAAAATGTCATTCTACCCTCCTGAAATCTTCCCTGTCTGCACTAGTCCTAATGTAATCTACTATAGCACACAAAAAGTTTGAATCATAGGATCTGATCCATCTGGATTAGGAATCATACACACACACACACACTTAGATATACACACATATTTGTATGTACATATACATATATGTATATATAAGCATGTGTATATATACATATATGTACACACATATATTGTGTGGAGGGGGTAATTTATTTTTAAATTTATTTATTTATAGTTTTCAACATTCGTTTCCAGAAGACTTTGAGTTCCAAATTTTTTCTCCATCTCTCCCTTCCCCTTTACCTCAAGATGGCAGGCATTCTGATTACCCTTTCCCCCAGTTTTTCCTCTCTCTTATCATCCTCCCGCTTATACCTTTCCCCTTTACTTTCTTAAAAGGCAAGACAGATTTCTTATACCCCATTGCCTGTATATCTTATTTCCCAGTTGCATGTAAAAACAATTTTTAAACTTTTGTTTTTAAAACTTTGAGTTCCAAATTCTCTCCCTTCTTCCCTTCCCTCACTGAGAAGGCAAGCAATTCAATATGGGTTATACATGTGTAGTTATGCAAAACACTTTCATAATAGTCATGTTGTGAAAGACTAACTCTGTCTTATCCCTACCCCCAATTATTCTATTTTCTCCTTCAACCCTGTTGCTTTTCAAAAGTGTTTGCTTCTGACTACTTCCTCCCTCAATCTGTCCTCCTTTCTTTCTTCTTATCCTCCCTTTTTTTATCCCCTTCCCCTCTACTTTCCTGTAGGATAAAATACTCAATTACAGATGTATGTTATTCCCTCCTTAAGCCAAATCTGATGAGAATAAGGATCACTCATTCCTTCTCACCTCCACCCTCTTCACCTCCATCTTGCCTCTTTTATGTGAGATAATTTACCCCATTCTATCTCTCCCTTTCTCCTCCTAACATATTCCTCTAATCCCTTAATTTTATTTTTATATATCATCCCTTCATATTCAACTCACCCTGTGCCATCTATCTACCCATCTATCTATTTATCTATCTATCTATATCCATCTATCTGTCTGTCTATCTATTTCCTCCAACTACCCAAATACTGAGATAGGTTTCATGAATTACAAATATCACCTTTCCATGGAGGAATATAAACAGTTCAACTTTAATAAGTATCTTATTATTCCCTTTCCTGTTTACCTTTTCATGCTTCTCTTGATTCTTGTGTTTGAAAGTCGAATTTTCCATTTACCTCTGGTCTGAAAAGAATAACTGAAAGTCTTCTATTGCATTGAATTTCCATTTTTCTCTCTGAAGACTCATACTCAGTTTTGCTGGGCAGATGATTATTGGTTTTAATCCTACCTCCTCTAACATGTGGTATATCATATTGCAAGCCCTCCAATCTATTAATGTAGAAGCTGTCAAATCTTGTTTTATCCTGATTGTATTTCCACAGTACTTGAATTGTTTCTTTCTGGTTATTTATAACATTTTCTCCTTGATCCGAGAATTCTGGAATTTGGCTACAATATTCCCAGGAGTTTTTCTTTTTAGATCTCTTTCAGGGGGTGATCTTTCAATATTTATTTTTACTCTCTGGTTCTAGAATATCAAGGCAGTTTTCCTTGATAATTTCTTGAAAGGTGATGTCTAGGTTCTTTGTTTTATCATGGTTTTCAGGTAGTCCCATAATTTTTAAATTGTTTCTCCTAGATCTATTTTCCAGGTCAGTTGTTTTTTCAATGAGATATTTTACATTGTCTTCTATTTTTTCATTCTTTTGGTTCTGTTTTATAATTTCTTGATTTCTCATAAAGTCATTAACTTCCATTTGCTCCATTTCAATTTTGAAAGAATTATTTTCTTTAGTGAGTTTTTTAACCTTTTCCCACTTAACCCATTTTGCTTTTTAAGGCATTCTTCTCACTGACTTTTTCGACTTCTTTTTCCATTTGGTTTAGTCTATTTTTCAAAGTGTTATTTTCTTCAGTATTTGGAGGGGATCTCCTTTAGCAAGGACTCATTTCTCATGATTTTCTTGCAACATTCTCATTTCCCTTCCCATTTTGTCCTCTACTTCTCTTACCTGAATTCTGAGCTTTTTTTTTTTTTTTTACAATATTTGCTCCCTTTCCTAGTCAAATACTTGACTTTCTAATTCTTTGTCAAGGTAAGACTCTGCTTTCAGTGGGGATGGGATGGGTGTGCTATCCCAGACTCTAGGGACTTTGTACCAGCTGCTCAATCCCCCCCTGTCTGCGGGTCCAGAGCTCTGGAAGCAGTCTCTGCCACTGCTGCTGCTGATACTACCACTACTGACCGCCCTCCCCACCCCCCCACTGCCATGGGCTGGGGCTGAACCTGGCCAGACCATGATCTCCTCTTTTACACAGGTATTACAGAGTTTTCCCACTGACCATTTTGGTTTGTGGGTTGGGAAGTTTGGAAACTGCCACAACTGCCAATGATTCAGTCCCCTGAGGCCTGTTCTGGCCAATCTGTGCCAGTGTGGCCCACACTGTACTGTGCTTTGCTCCCTGCCCAGTACAATAGACCCTTCCTGTCAACTTTCTAGTTTGTCTTGGGCTAGATATTTGTTTCATTCCATCATTTTGTGGGTTCTATAGCTCTAGAATTTGTTTAGAGTTATTTTTACAGGTATTTGGAGGGCTTTGAAGGAGAGGTCAGGGAATTCCCTGTTTTTACATTGCCATCTTGGCTCTGCTTCCTATTTGTGGTTTTTTTTTTAACAAACTATGTCTTGAGGCTGAGTAACATGGAGCAAGATGTCCTAGGTAATTGCTTTTCTCAAGTAAAGTGAAGGCAGATTGCAATTGCCTTGGAAATGTGAATTGGAATTGGAATGTGGATACAAATGTGAATCTTTGATAACCCCTGCTTGTAAGAACTACCTATATGGATCCATCACAAGATGACTCAGGAAATCTGCTTTTCAACTATCTAGAGACTCAATGTAATAAAATCTCAATTACTTATTGAGGTTGTAACTGGTCACTTGATTATCTGTTAGAAATAGGAAGGACCTTTTTTGACTATCAAATACACTGTTTGAGAACCCTTAGTAGTCTCATTGACTCCCATGGATTCAACTATCATCTTTATGAATATAAATCACCTATTTCCATTTCCAGTACTGGTCTCTCTCCTGAGTTCTAATCACACATCACTGCTAGACTTCCTGCTAGACATCTCTACTTCAGATGTTCCATACATTTCTTAACAAAGATTTATAGTAAGGGAATTTGTCTCTTCAGTGATGTGTGATCTTTCCAACATACATAGAAAATTTTCATTTGTCTAATATTCACCTGCTCATACCTGAGCTGACCTATTAGAATCCTCTGAAGTTAAGGGCATTTTTTGGGAGGGAGTAAGAGGAGATGTGATTTCAATAGTTGTTTCTGGTTGGCCTAATTTGCAGTATATAGCAGGCTGTAATATTCCCTGTTGTGGCCAGAACCAGATTAAAATGAAATTAAGAAATATTTAACCAAACAAATGAAAGTACAATGGAAAAAGTAATGTTAATATGTGGTTTTCTAAGTTAATAGGAGCCCTCAGGGATACTTGAGCAGTATAGTGGCTCTGCTTCTCTTTGAGTCTGACACCACTGCTCTTAAGCACTGAAAAGTTAAATGACTAGCCCAGAGGTCACACTGCCAGTATGTCTCAGAGGCAGGGCATCATAAAGTCAGGTCTTCTTGTTCCAAGGCCAGCTCTCTACCTATTTTCCACCTCCACTAATAGTTACAGCTATACAAAATAATTACAACTCTCCAGACTCTCCCTATGGTCATTATTTCTTAAATGTTTCTCCCTTAAAGAAATGTTTCCTTCAAAGATAAATAGAGTGGAGTTATTGCTAATATTTTTCTGACATTCATATCCTAATGCCTTAAGGGTTTTTTGTTTATTTTATTTTGTTTTTTGTCTTGAGGGATTTTTTCTTGATGAATAAAATTATATTTCCTTAACAGCTGGTTATATTTCTTTTTTTTATGAATTTTGTATTGAGTTCTTTGAGTGGACTCCTGCTGACTGACTAATAGTTTTCTGTCAGCGATTTTCTCAACCAGAACAAAGCAATCATTGAGCCTAGCTCTCCTTTCTTTCAACCACCACTAAGAAAGATAATGACAGAAGCAGTAACAGCATGAACTCTCCAGGTGAATGGAATCCAAAGGAAGCCAGAGGGTATGGTCTGTTAGAGCAAGTTCATATGCACCCAGGATGTAAATTTGCCTTTTCTTTTCTGTCTAAATCAATGCCTTATTGCTTACTTTGTACTGAACTCAATTCTTGAACCCTGAAACTTTCCTCAAGTTCATCTGATGGGCTTAGTTAAGTTCTTGATTTCAACCCAGCTTCTTCTTTGGACATTTATATTGCTTCAGACCAATTCAACTCCACATGCGTCAAACTTTGTAAGTGAGCTTGGCTTTACTTCAAATTTTGCTGCCAAAAGCGCATCTTGGCATTGTCTTTGGTTTTTTCTTTCTTCCCACTGATGATTACTTTGTTTTGCCTTTGATTTTGTCTCCTTTTACAGATGTAAAGTAGTATAGTTGTGAAAACTTTGGCATTGATGACTCTGCTTGATAATACATGAACTTCTTATTTAGTTGCCCCTCCCTCATTGTTGCTATATCAAGGATGACTGACTGCCTGCTACTTTATGTACCTTAACCAGTCCAAGACACAGAAGCTGACACCAGCTAAGGCACAGCAGACTCTCTTGTTTACCATTTTCTCTCCCCCAGCACTTACTATGCCTTACACATAGAATATGTATAGTGATTTCATTGGTATAGAATTGCCTGAAGCAGAGGTATAGAACATGCTGCCCTATTCAGGGGCCACATGTCATCCTTAGCATGCTAGAACTGTGTTAAAATATAATTATTAAAAATTTAAAAAAATAAATAAAAATACAATAAAACAGATAACATTACATTTTAAAACTAAGTTAATATGCAGCTACAGAGAATCTTCTATGGAAATTGATGGCCCCTATTTCTATTTGTGTTTGACACCACTAGCCCAGAGCAGGGAAAGGTTTACACAGTCAATATGTCGCATGTACACACACACACACACACACACACACACCAGGAAGACAGCATGACATTGTGGATAGGGAGCTGTCCTTGGTGTCAGGAAGATCTGGATGCAAGTGTACCTCTGATACATATGTCAGGGAAAACAAAAGGTGCTGCAGAACTGGAAAAGAATAAGTACATTCAGATTTTTTAAAAAGAGGAACAGAACCAGAGATAAATGAGTTTGACTTTGATTCCTAAGAAAATTCTAGAACAGTGTTAAAGAAATAATGATGAACCTCTAGAAAAGGAAAACATGATTATGAAGAGCCAGACCAGACCACAGCAGGGTTATTTTATTTACTTTTGCAACATGGTCCTAAACTAGTACAGATAATGCTATAGCTATAGTTTATCCTAAATTTTAGCAATACATTTGATAAAGCATAATTCTTGTGAAAATGATGGAAATGTGTGGACTTGATGATAATACAATTATATGTATCCAGAACTGATTGAATGGAATGATCTGAATACTCAAAGAAGAGGTATTGACTGTTCAATGTCAACTTAGCAAGTGGTCTCCAGCGTAGTGTCTCTAAGGATCTGTGCCGTGTGCTGTTTCATATTTTTATTAAGTTCATGGGTAAAGGCATAGATGGCACACGTACAAAATTTGTATAGTTCACACAAACCTAAAAATAATGGCTAATACACTGAAATACAGATGAAGAATGTAAAAAAGAAAAAAAATAATAAAATAATATATATATAACACTATGTGCCTTCCTCTGTGCTAAACACTTAACAAATATTTTCTCATTTAATCCTCACTACAACTGTACAAAATAGATGCTATTTTTATCCCCATTTTACAGATGAGGAAACTGAGACAAAGAGAGGTTAAGTGACTTGCTCAAGATCATTAAGGCTGAATTTGAAATCACATTTTGGATTTTTATCTACTAATCAACCTAGCTACACACACACACACACACACACACACACACACACATACACACACACAAAAGCAGTAAGCAGAATCTAATATAGCTATACTATATATAATATATATATACATACATAGATTATAGTTAGATACAGACTAGAGCATTAAGTTGAATATAATAAAATGAAACTCAGTAAGGATAAAGTCTTGCACTTGGGTCCAAAAAATCAGTTTCACAAGTCCAAGGTGGGGCAAACATTGTTGGACTGCAATTTATCTGAAAAAGAGCTAGAAATCAGAGCGGACTGAAAGGTCTTTATGAGTCAGTATTGTGATATGGTGGCCAAAACTGGATATAATATTAAGCTACATCATGGAGGTATAGTTTCTAGGCATGAAGAGATGATATAGTTTCATTGTACTGTAGCCTGATTGGACCAGATCTGGGTTATTGTGTTCCTTGGTACGACAGTATAAGAAGCACATACATATGCTGGAGAGTATCTGGAGGATAGTAACAGAATTTGAGTTCATTTCATATGAAAATTGAAAGAACTAGAGGTATTTAGCTTGGAGAAGAGGAAACTCAAAGGGGGAAATGATAGCTGTTTTCAAGACATTCTATCTGACCCAAAGGGTAGAACCAGGAGCAATTGATAGAAGTGATAAAGAGACAAATTTAGACTTTTGTCATGAAAAACTTTCTAATAATTTTAATAGAAGTGTCCCAAAGTGGAACTGGCTTTCTTTGGAGATAGTGAGTTCCCCTTCATTGGAGGTCTTCACATAGAGGCTGGACGGCCACTTATTGAGTATGTTATAATGGGGGACTCCTTTCCAGTGTAAGTCATAGTAGCTGGCTACCTAGGTCCCTTTTAACTCTAAAACTGTATAATTCTATGAGGGATGGGGGAGAGAATGTTAACGTTCTTTATTATTTCTTCTTTACTTCTCTCTTTTGCTTCCTGTCATTTCAATTCTCATGTATCTTTTACTTACTGTAATGACCAAGAAAGTGAAACATGAAAAAGGATCTGATTCTGAACAAAGCTGGAAAAATGAGATAGAGAATCATAATTAAGGGTTCCTTTCCTCTGAAACTACTAGTATTCACAGGTGTATTTTGAATTATATAATTCTACATTTGTGATTATATTGATTTAAATGTATGTTCAAAAACCTTTTGTTAAGTTAAAATACTCTGGAAAAAAGATTCTAGTCATTTTAAAAAATAGTTCCAAGTTGAAGCTGTATCAGGGACAGTCGGTAAAAGATGAGAGCTTTGCTGTTAGTGTGGGCTACCATGAGATACCCCTAGAAGTCTCAAATATAACTAAATGTAGGTACTTTAGTAGGTGACTAAACTAAGGATATTTGGAGGAAATTAATAGTTCATAAAAGCACAGAAGCATGGTGCCAAAGAAACCTTTTCATGAGGTGGAGGAAGGGGGTAAAAAGTCATTAGAACTTTTCATAATCTCAAATTCTTTACCTTAATTTAGTTTTTCTCTCAATTTCTATCTATATTATTAAGATGAAAGCAGGAGGTGGGAACAGGAAAAGCTAAAGAGGCAAAGTTTTATTTGATTCTTTTGGGATCAGTCATAGAAGTGTTTGGGTGTTTTTGTTTTTGTGGTTTTTTTTCACTTAAAGCAAAAAGAAAAAACTGCAGAGAAGTAAGAACACTGGTGAAGTTTGAGTTCTGGAACTCTAGACAAGTTTGAAGGAATTGCCAAAGTAAGTAGGGAGTAGAAGAAGTTAACAGGTTCATTCTCTGAAGCCAAAAAGGCAAAAGAGAGGTAGAACTAAGAATCATAACAGTCAAAGATTAATGAGATGAATGTTGAAGATGATTTTAACTTTGTTTTTTCTTTAAATCTTGCTCTATATTGATCTAAAGATGCGTTTTCAGTATAGTACTTTGTAAATTGAGATTTTTTTTTAAAATGGATGTATAATTTTATAGCTAACAATTGAAAAATCTGTGATTCAAATCTGGATTTTAGATAAAATACATGCCATGTAGTTTGGACCATGGACCACCTTAACGAAGCACCACTGCCACCTAGTGGCACTCTATCTCATTGCAGCAAAAGTACCAGGCTCTTCTATCCTCCACCATCTCTCAAAGTCTATCCAAGTTCACGTTCATTGTTTTCCAGATATTATGCAAGAGAGGAAAAATGATTATTACACAAATTTAAGTAACAACAGGAACATTATACAGATTTATTATATATTATATAGATACAGCCCTTATTTCTGTATGAATTTGATATCATTGGCCTAAAGTAGTGGAAGATTTACACAGGGCCAATATGTCACACACACACACACACACACACACACACACACACACACACACACGTGCACACACATATGTGTAAGTTTTCAGATAACTTTAGTTTGTTGATTTTCCATTCAAAAACTTTTTGATTTAAAGAAAAGATTTAAAGAAAAAACAAAGTTAAAATCATATTCAACATTCATCTCATTAATCTTTGACTGTTATGATTCTTAGTTCTACCTCTCTTTTGCCTTTTTGGCTTCAAAGAATGAACCTGTTAACTTCTTCTACTCCCTACTTACTTTGGCAATTCCCTCAAACTTGTCTAGAGTTCCAGAACTCAAACTTCACCAGAGTCTGTTGAACTATCCCTAACTTATTTCGAACGATAAAAGTTTGTCATTTAAACCATACAGGCTAAAGATACACAATATAAAAGTGCTTCAATTCACCAGACCTGAATTGCTATAATTATGACTGTTTCATCATAGATGTCTGTAGCCATAACCCAAACAATGTCTACAACATTTTATTACAAGCGAAAGAAACAAGATTTACAGAATAAGACATGGGGCAATTGTTTGGGAGTAAGGTAAGGCTTAGGAGTCTAAAAGGAATGGTGGAGATACAATGGGTAGAGAACTTTGATCAATTTTGCTGATTCAGGTATTTAAATTTTTTACACTAATCAACTTCCCTTTTGGAGAAAACTTCATTTGTAGACTGTATTCAGCATCAAGGATGAAACATAGTTATAGTTGACAAGGCCATGGAGCAGACTATCCATTCATATCAAAGATATACTCCCCAAAACTTTCACAGGTCTAATGTGTGGATAGGATAAAAGATAAGTAGTAAGACAGTGGTTTTGTATGGCATTCTGAGGTAGGTATCAGAATAAATAAAACTCACTGAAATGTAACCTGAAGTTCTTATATACATTAATAGCTTAACTATCTTGAACCTGACAATCTCACCTATCTAGAATATAGCTGAATATTAGGCAATAAGCAAAACAGTCCTTTGAGGAAAACAAGGTAGATGAGACAAAATCCACAGACTACATCCCCTGTAACTCATAGTCTTACTGTGTGAACATACAGACCATCAAAGGGCACAAAAATAGGCTAGCCTGATTAAATATATAGGCTCAGTAACCAGTCTTTCTCATTCTTAAATATTATCAATAGCAACAACTTCCACCCCTAAACTAGTAGTCTATGCTATTCACCTGGGAAGGGTTTGGTGCTGTCTATCACTTTAGTGCAGATCTAATTGTTCTTAACTTTACTGCCATTACTCACTGTGGGGCTTACAGTCTTATTATTACAGAGAAATAACAGAACATTTTGGACCTGAAATTTATTAATGGTATTGATAAATGAAGAATTCCATGATCACTTCATGGGGAAGATGAAGATAGGAGAATTAACTAAGACCAGAGTTGGGGCAGAAGTTAGGTACTTGTGAAAGTAATCTTCAGGAAGGAGGTCAGGGGGGCTATAGCATCTTTTTCTTCTTTAGATATCTCTTTAAAAAACTAGTTTGCAATGACAGGTGGAGGATATGAATAACAATATAACCATCTTCCCCATTGATCAGCAATTTATCTTAATCTTCAGGAATCAGATATGTGACTTTCTGACCATATCTGCAGGATATACAGCTCAGATCCCGTCTTAAATCTACTCAATAACTTGGCACTAGAACAGTACTGAAGACCTGACCATGGACTGTGGAAGACTTGTGGGACAACATACATGTGTCACAGCAGTTTGGTGGTACAGTGAATAGAACACTAGACTATGGACCAAGAAAATTCATCTTTCTGAGTTCAAATCCAGCCTTAGACTTTTACTAGCTTTGTGACCATGGGAAAGTCACTTAACCTTTTTTGCCTCAGTTTGTCATCTGTAAAATGATCTAGAGAAAGAAATGGCAAACCACTCCAAGAAATGGCATTCTGAGGTAGGTATCAGAATACCTTTGCCAAGAAAATCTCAAATGTGGTCACAGAGAGTTGGAAACAACTGAACAACAACAAATAGATAGGCCACAGGTGCTGATTTGCTTCTGTAAGAGTATATAAAAATAATGAGGGAGAGGAGAAGGTAAAATCAGGCCTACTGCAACTGAGTTACTACAAATTGGGGGGATGGGGTACATTTGCCCACTCTCCTACATGTTGCACTGATTCTCTCCCAAAATTGGACAGAACTGACTAGGATATATTTTTGCTAAATATTGCACAAAACTAGTGGAAATATTCACTCTTTTCCTTTAGGAGATTTAAGTAAAGTCCCTGGTGCATGGTCATATCTGAGCTTTAATTTACCCCCACACTCATTTTTAAAACTCCTACCTCCACAAAAGATGGGTCTAAGTAAAGGATAGGGGATTTTGCAAGCAGATTAATTAATTGGGAGAGAGAACTACATGTTCCAAGACAGAGCTGGTTATTCCTTACTCCTCCAGGGTTTATAAATCTGTATACCTCCTATGTCTCACATTCTAACTGGGTCTATTTTAGATTAGAATGTAGGAAGTGTGCTTTTGGTTCCAAGCCCTAGGAGGAACTGAGAAATATGCTCTAGAGAAACTAGTAGGAGAGGTAGCATTTTTATTTGACCCTGGCATGAAATCTTTGGCAACATAGGAAGTAGCAAGAATGTAGGGCAAACTCATGTGTTTCCCTTCCTGCCTAGTGCCTACTGCATATTGTCTCTCCAACCGTCAGTCTAGTCTGGACACATTGCTCAGTTATTTCTTCCTTCTCTGAGATTTGGTGGTGGCAAACAGAGCTCTAGTAAGATGTATACAGCTTTTCAGGGAGAAGAAAGATAAGCCTCTTTCTCACTTGGGCAGCAGCTCTGCAGAGCTCTGGCTTCATGCTTCTCCTTTCCAGCATGCCTGCTTTCCTTTCCACACCACATTACTCCTATCCCCTTTTATTCTCAAATGACTCAATTTCTATGTCTGGAATTGAGATTCTGGTAAGGCAGTCTAATATCATCTTCATTATATGAATCACTTCTTTAGGATTACTGTTCCAGAGTAAAAGCTAAAGTTGTGGATTTTTTTGTTTGTTTTTCTAAAATTGGTGTTTTTAATTAACAAAAATATATTCTCTCATTCCTATCTATCCACCATTTTTTAGAAAGGAAAGAAAAAGAAAATGTAAAAATTTGCATGATTAAGCAAAACAAATCCCACATTGGCTATGTCTAAAAATACATTTTAATTGCATTTTCAATCCCACCTCTCGGTCAGCAAAGAGGATAGGTAACATACTTCCTCAGTCCCTGGAATCATGATTGGTTCATTGTGTTGATCAGAGTTCTTAAGTCTTTCAAAGTTGTTAGTCTTCATATTGTTGTTACTCCTGTATAAATTGTTTTCTTGGATCTTCTCACTTCACTCTGCATATTCCTATACACTCCTATTCTAATATTCCCTTAGATTCAATTAATGCTATTTTGATGGCTTTACACTCAGATGTATTGCTAAAGGCAAAACACCACCTCTCTTTCGGACTTAAGTACATCTGATGAGGGTTTCCTCATCACTGTAGTCACCCATTTCCTTCACCTTGATATCAGCCTCTATTTTTCCTTCTCACTCACCATACATAATCACTTCATTTGTTAATCTCATCTATTTTCTCTCTAAAACATTTCTCAATCTGTCGTCTTCTCTCCATTCATACAGAAACTACTCTAGTTCATCAACATCCTAATAGTTAACATTTATATATTGATTTAAAATTTACAAATAACCCACATAAATCATCAGCATTTCTACATATTATCAAAAAAAATATGGCAGGAAGAGGTAGAAAAAGAAATTTCATTTAATGTAACCACAGACAATATAAAATACTCTGGAGTCTACAAATCTGGGAATTAAATGTACACAATTACAAAACACTTTTTACACAAATAAAGATAACCCTAAGTACACATAAAGATAAACCTAAGCAAATAGAGACATATTAATTGCTCATGGATAGGCCAAACCAATATAATAAAAGTGACAATTCTACATAAATTCATTTACTTATTTAGTGTCACACACAAACTATAAAGGAATTATTTTGTAGAACTAGAAAAAATTTTAAAATTCATATGGAAAAAGAAAAGGTCAAATGTATCAAAGAAATCGATGAAAAAAATTTGGCAGCTTAGCAGTATCAGATTTCAAACTCTATAACAAAGTGGTAATTATCAAAACCACCTGATACTAGCTAAGCAATTGAGTGGCAGATCAGTGTAGTGGAATAATAGGTACCCAATATGTAATAATAAATGACTATAGTAATCATAGTAATGGATTTGATAAACCCGAAAATCCAAACTCTAGCGGAAGGAACTCACTATTTGACAAAAAAAATTCTGAGAAATCTGGAAAGCAGTTTGGCAGAAATTGGGCATATATCAATATCATACTATATACTAAGATAAGGTTTAAATGGATACATGACTTAGACATAAAGGATGATATAATAAACAAATTAGGAGAGTGTTACCTGTGAGATCTATGAACAATGGAAAAATTGATGACCAAAGAAAAGAGAGAGAGGATTGTGGGAAGTATGATGGATAATTTTGATTACATGAGATTAAAAGGTTTTGCATATACATAAAAAATGCAGCCAAAATTAGGAAGAAAACAGGAAACCTGGGAAGGGGATTTTTGCAGCAAATTTCTCTGATAAAGTACTCATTTCTCAAATATATAAGGAATCAAATTTACAAAAATGAGAGCCATTCAGCAATTGCTAGTCAGAGGGTATGGATAGGCAGGTTTCAGAAGAAGAAATCAAAACCATATATAGACATATGAAGAGATACTCTAAATTAATGATTAAAGAAATGCAAAATAAGATAGATAACTCTAAGGTTCTACCCCAAATCTATCAGATTGACTAACATGACAGAAAAGGAAAGTAGCAAATGCTTGAGGGGATGTGGAAAAATAGGTACACTAATATAGATAGTGTTGGGAACTAGTCCAACACTTCTAGAAAACAATTTGGAACTATGACCAAAAGGCTACAAAACTGTACATACCCTTTGACACAGAAATAGGTCTGTATCCCAAAGACAACAAAGGTAAAGGATCCACGTGTACAAAAATATTTATATCATCTCTCTTTTTGTGGTGGCAAAGATTTGTACATTGAGAGATGCCCATTAAATGAAGCACAGATGAAAAGGTTGTGGTATGTGGTTGTAATGGCATACTATTCTACTACAAGAAATGACAACAGAGATGGTTTCAGAAAAACCTGGAAACACTTATATGAACTGATGCAAAGTGAAGCAGAACCAAGGGAACCTTGTACAGTAACAGCAATATTATGATCTTAATCAATGAATGCGATAGACTTAGCTACTCTGATTAACACATTGATCCATGACAATTCCAAAGAACTCATGATAAAAGATGCTATCCACATCCAAAGAACTAATGAACTCTGAGTGTAGATTGAAGCGTGCTTTTTCACTTTCTTTATTTTTCTTGGTTCAAAAATATATGGCTAATACAGAAATATGTTTTACATGACTTTGCATGTATTATTGACATCATTTCTTCCCTTCCAAATGAGTGGAAATGGGGTAGAGAGAGGAGAATTTGCCACTCAAAAATTTTTAAAATGAATGCTAATTTTTTGTTTGCGTGCAATTAAAAAAAACAAAATTAAATGGAAAAATAAGTGTATAAATAAGTAATTTGGCAAGTTTTAAAAAATAAAGTTAATTGGCCTGGAAAAAAAGGTTGCAAATGACTTTATAAATATTATCTCATTTGATCCTTGCAACTACTCTAGGGAGTAGATACTATTATTCTTACTGATGAGGAAAATTAGACAAAGGTTAAATTACTTTCCTAGGTAGAGCTTTTGAGGCCAGATTTGAACTTCAGTCTTCCTGACTCCAGGTACATCACTCTTATCTATGAGATACCTAGATATCTAAGACAAAATCATCTCTCATCTGAAATAGTGCAGGATTCTCCTAACTGGCCTCTTTGCCTCAAATCTCTCCCCATTCATTATATCTCAGTTATCAGAACTGATTTTCCTGAAGTGGGGAAATTCACTTCACAATTCTATTCAATGAATTCCTGTGAATTTCTATTATTTCTAAGATCTAAAATAAACTCTCTATTTGACCCCAACCTACCTTTCTAAACTCATTATTCCCCTTCACGTACACTCATGGTCCAGAAAAGCTGACTTTCCTTTTCTTCTTTATTTATGATACTCTATTTCCCACCTGGCACAATCATTTTGGACTTCTCTGTCTTCTCTACTAGGCTTGCAAACCTTTTTTTGTGTCTTGTCTTCCTCTATTAGACTATAAGCTCCTTGAGGGCAGGGACCACCTTTCTTTTTCATATTTGTATCTGTAACATTTAGCAGAGTGCACATAGTAGATACTTATTAATAATTTATAGACTATTGACTCCCTTCAAGATTTTGTACTGGCTAGGTTTCATGGCTTAGAATCCCCTCAGTTCACATGCTACCTTCTATTTGAACCCTTTCCAGATTCCTCCTACCAGCTAATGTTTTCTCCCTCAAGTGCAGTAATTATTTTGTTTATACAAATTGTGTATGTTATTTCCTCCAGCTACCACAAACTCCTTGAGGGCAGAGATCACTTAGACTTTTTGTCCTTGTATCCCCAGTGTTGAACACAATAGCAGATGCTTTATAAGTGCTTTCTGGTTGACTAATTGAACAAGGTTCTGTGGAAAATAATTCAAGAAATACTAAGCTACATAATCTCCAAGGCTCTTTCCAGGTCTCAGAATCTGTAATTCTAAAGTGATAATAATCCCTATCCTCCCCTCCCAGGGGCCCTCAATAACTGAGGCTTAACTCTCCCAAGGTTATCAATGATTAGGAAACAGGCAGAGTCATTACACTGCAAACTCAAGTGGATTAGGAACAGAGGATAAAGTTGAGGACTCCTGCTTGGGTAGAAATCTTGTACCTCCAGTCAGTCAAGAAGTAGAGTTACCCATGGAGGTAGATGCTAAAAGAAACAAACCCAACTGATGAACAGAAGAAATACTATCAATCTTCTCCACTATGAAAGGGTCTTTTCTACTATTTTTTATATACAGACTTGAGACGGTTAAAAAATTCAAGAGACATATTTCTGGATAAGCAATCATTTTATTAATAATGCTAGCATTTTTTTAATAGAAGGGTCAGTGACACTTGCAAATTCCAAAGACTCTTCTTGGTGGTGGGCTCACAGTTTATATGCCCTTGGAAGAGTGGGTGTTCCTGAGGATGACAATCAAGTCTGATTGGTTAACAAGCAATGAGAAAATGAATATTATAATGAGGGGTGGGCTATGTTTCAATGAGGGTCTTGAGGTATGTGACGCTGAGCACCCGAATCTTGGTCAAAGAGATTTATCAATTTCTATATCCCTTGTCTGACAAAACTAAATGCAATGAGCAGGAACCCACCCATTCAACTGAACTTAGAATTTCTTTATTGTCTTTGCTCAGATCTTAGTCTGGGTAAGACTGCCCAAGATTTCTCACACTGGTTGGTTTCTAGATAAGAAGGCAGAAAAGAGAGAAAACCTTGATCCTAATTCAGTAATTAGTTATTTAACACAATAAAGAAATAATCATTTCTCTCAGACTATAATATCACCATTAGTCTAACTTGATACTATAAATGTTAATATTTGCTTAAATCAGGAGGTAAATGAGAAAAAAAATATGTAAAATTGCAACCTTTAGATATCTCTCACATTCTTTCCAACCTTTCGATTCACATCATGAGCATCCGAGTTCCAGCCCTCATCTCTTGCTGGTACTGTTACAATAGGCTAAGTGACCCCTCTATGTTCACATCCTTCCTCTTCTAATCCCTTCTATATATTACTGGAAGATTTATTTTTCTAAAATATTGATTTGATTATGGCACTTTCTTGCTCAGAAGTCTTCATTGGCTATCTATTTCCTATAGTTAAAATTCAAATTCCTTGAATTAGGTCTTCTACAATCCAACCCAAAACTACCATTCCAACCTTATCTGCTACTTTTCTGTGGAACCTGGTCTTCCCACTCTTCCCCAAATATAGTTCACATTTTCCAGATGTCACACTGATTATCCATACTATTCATTCGCTCAAATGCTCTTATTCAATTTGTGTTGATTAATATCTTCCCAATTTTCAAGACCCAGATCAAATGCCACCTCTCCCATAAAATCTCTTCTCATCAGCTCAGCCAGAAATCATCTTCCTTTAAATTCCTCCAGCACTTTATTTCTTTTTTTCCCTAATTATGTGTGAAAACAATTTTTTGACATTTTTTTAAGTTTAGAGTTCCAGATTCCCTTCCTCTTTCCCATCTTCCTCCCCACCACAAGTTGGTAAGCAATCTGATATAAGTTATACATGTAGATCTTTATTTCTACCAAGATTTCTACTGTCCCTAACTAAACTGCAAGTTTCTGGAAAATGGAAGTGTTTGCATCTTTGCATTATTTGCAGTACATTGCACAGTGCCTTGTCTGTGATGGGTGAAAAAAAATTATTTTTGAATGAATAAACAATGTTTTTTAGTGATTTATACCTCAATGGAAGATAGAACAAGGGCCAATTTTGTCAGAAACCATATTGCCTTTGGAACTAGAAATTGCTGGTCAAAGTTGTTTTGGAAGGAACAAGGACCCAAGAATATAGTATTGCCATATGTTCAAAAACAGTCACCCAGCCACCACCTTTGTTGAGACCCCTGGAATCAAGAGGTCATGGACAGATACTATATAAAAAAGACAGAAATGTTTTTCTTCCCATTATATTCTTTTTTTAATTGGCGGAAAAAAACACCCCAACAATCCAACAACATAGAAATTGGGGAAGTAATGAGGTATGGGGATCAAGTTGTCCCATTTCCTCAAAGAGCTTGATAAATCCTTTTAATGACAAACCAATGGGTGGCGGAGTTTCCAGGGACTTTGTGTTATCTGTCCCATTGTGTGACAATGAGAAGGGGTTGTGGGTAAGATGAAGGCAAAGTATGATATCTGGCTTCCAATTATAGTTTCTACCTCAGGAAAAAGAAATGCAGATGAGAATATTAAGCAAATGCCCAGATATCAGCAAGGCTAGCCCAAACCTGAAAGAAATGGTTTTAAAAAGGCCTTTAAAATGTTAAAAATGAAAAATGGTTTTTTTTGTAGTAGAAAAATAATAGCTTCATCTCTAATGAGATATTATTCATGAATAAGTGACTAGTCACAGTAGGAAACAATAACTTCACACTGTGGGAATGAAATTAAGGAAGTAAGTAAGAGAAATATGTACTATCTATATGACGAACTATCTTGGGTCTAACATTTTGCATAAACAGCAGCTCTGAGCAATCTCACTTAGCCTTGTGGTTTGCCTGTGTGAAACTCTACTTGAGAGACAGTATCACACTGGAGAGGAGTCATTTCACACCATTAACACCAGCAAGCACGTTCACTTTTGAAATATAGAATCCCTGGGGTTAATCAAAGTCTGAGAGCTTTGTATCAGAGAAAAATAAAGATAAAACATGGAGTAGTTTTTCCATATAGCAACCATTAATGAAAAGTCAAATGGAAGTACTGGAAATAAATCTTGAAAAATATAGAGCTTGATATAAATGCAAGTTTTCTGTCTTATTTTAAAAGTTTATTATCTATAGTATTGTTTTCCTTTCTTGTATACTTGCTTTCTTGGGATGGATACTAAAGAATATTTTCTTCATTTCCCCAATTTTTCTAATTATTATGGGAAGTCTTGGGGAGAAATGAATTTTGAAATTTAGAGATTGAATCTTCTACCTTTTCTTTGTCATCTCCTCCATGAAATCTTTCCTGATCTTCATATTAGAAATTAGCTTTCCTTCCTTAGACCATGTGACTCATTTTGTACCTTACTAACTCACTGACCATGTCTTATTTTGCATCATAATTATTTGTATGTATGTATCATTCCTCCTTTTAAATTGTACGCCATGTATTTCAGTGGCTAAAATCTGGGTTCAACTCCCTTATGTAATTCAAGTTTGAGGATCTAAATTTCTTTATCTGTAAAATGAGGTCTTGGAGTACAAGACTTCTAAGATCCTTTCTACCTATATTACCTAACCCTAGCCTATGGTGGCATGGCAGACAAATCTTATAATCCAATGAAGTTAAAGGCCTTTTTCTTACTGGTCTTGGAATCTCCCCTTTTGATTATGCACACACTACTCTTTACAAACTGGCAAATATCTGATAACTTGACCTGAATTTATAGTTTTAACTAGATAGGACATAAGAATGTAACAAATTCTCATCTTTAATTTTTAAAATGTGATGGACTAAGAATGTCATATTTGCTATATTTTCTCATGATAAAAGAAGTTAAAGTTTTTTGAATAATATTAATTTCTTTATAATTAAAATAAAAGTAAAAAAATGGAAAAAGAGGTTTGTAAAAATTACTATTATATAATGTTGAGAGAAAAAACAAATACCCTCCAAAGAACTCAATATACCTTCCAGCACCCAAGTTATTTTATTTTTAAAAAGTGGTAAGAGAAATTTTCCTGCAATGAGATAATACTAGTATCAGACTATTTTAGGTACCCTGATTTCAGGGCCATTGGGAGACAGATAAAGGTTTAGGGCAAGTTGCACAATACCATTCATCCTTTCCCAACACCCCACCCTCAATTTTTAAAAAGTGAAATACGGTTAAACTGAATGCCAAGGACAGACAACCTTAGGTGAGAAATAAGCCAAAAAGAACAATCTGAGGGTGTGAAGAGAGGCAGTTACCATCCCATCCCCATTCTATAATTGATGCTACCAAGATACTACTATCTGCTGCCAAGGGGATGAAAGCATAGCCTGTCCTTGATTCAACCTATCTTGAGTATGGGCATGCCTCATCACTCCACCTTTACAGTATTATAAGAAGTAATAGTGGCTTAAAATGGACTCTGGGAGTTGACAGCTTTGTAAACTCAAACAAGTCATTTATCGTTCAGGAGTTCTGTCTACTTCCTCATCTGAAAAATAAGGATATTGAATTAGCTGACCTCAGAGACCCTAGGCTAGTTCTAAAAATCTATACCTTTGAAGTCTTTTCCTCATTACTAATCTCTTATAAAAAAATTATTTTATAATAATTTTTTTAGCTTTTCAAATTCTTGAGGATTTTCACAGAGAGAAAATTGATTCAGCAAAAAATAAAAACCTAGACCTCAACTAGTAAAGAAAATAATACTCATTAGCATCATAGTTATCATTCAATTTAATTCAATAAGCACTTTAAAAAATTCAATTTCATTTTATTTTTAGTTCAAAATTCTCTGCCCATTGAAAAGGCAAGAAAACACAAAATTCATTGCAAATGTTTAATCAAACAAAACAAATTTCTGCATTATCCCTATCCTTCACTGCCCCCCCAAAAGAGCAAGAAAAAGAAAATATATATACTTCAATATGCATTCAGAGTCTATAAGTTCTTCCTAAAAGTGGATAACATGTTTCATCATGATTCTTTTGGAATTATAGTCAGTCATTGTCTTGATCAGAGTTACTAAGTCTTTCAAAGTTTACTATCTTTGCAATATTGTTACTGTCTACAGTGCTCTGGTTCTACTTACTTCACTCTGCATCAGTTTATATAAATCTTCCCAGTTTTTTTCTTTCTGAAATCATCCCCTTTATCATTTCTTACAGTGCAATAGTTTTCCATCACATTCATATACCATGACTTGTTCAATCATTCCTCATTCAGTGTGTATCCCCTAAATTTCCAATTCTTTGCTACCATAAAAAGAGTTACTATAAATATTTTTGTACATAAGGGTGCCTTTTCTCTTTGATCTCTTTGGGATATAGACCTGGTGTACTATTGCTGGAACAAAGAATATGCACAATTTAATAGTTAGGGTACATAGTTCCAAGTTGCTTTCTGGTTGGAAGAGTTCACAGTTCTACCAACAGTGCTTTATCTATTTTCTCACATCTCCTCCAGCAAATGTCATTTTCCCTTTATCCTTTCCCATATCCTTTGACAATTTGTCAATTGAGAAATGTCTCTTATTCTTGTAAATTTTACTTAATTCCCTATATATTTTAGAAATAAGACTTTTATCAAGGAAAATTGATTCAGAATTTCTCCCCCTGCCCCCCAGCTTCCTGGTTGTCTTCTAATTTTTTAGCTGCATCTTTTTGTTTGGGTAAAAAATGATTCAAACTTTATATAATTGAAAGTATGCATTGTGCCTTCCGTGAAGCTTTCTATCTCTTGTTTGGTTATAAGCTCTTTGCTATTCTTAGATCTTACAGGTAATTTCTTCCAGGCTCCACCAGTTTGCTTATCATATCACCCTTTCTGTCTAAATCATATGCCCATTTTGAGCTTATGCAGTGTAAGATGTTGCTCTATGCCTAGTTTCTGTCAAACTACCTTCTTATTTTTCCCGAGTGTTTTTTTCCAAACGTTCCCAAGTTTTTGTCAAACAGTGAATTCTTGCCCCAATAGCTGGGATCTTTGAGTATGTCAAACTTAGGTTTACTGTATTTATTTGCTTCTTTCTTTTGCGTACCTGATTTGTTCCATTTGTCAATCTCTTTGTTTCTTAACCAGGAATAAATTGTTTTGACAATTATAGTTTTGTAATAAAGTCTGAAATGTGTTGTTTCTAGGGCCCATTTCTTATTTTTTCACTGATTCCCTTGAAAATCCTAACCTCTTTTTATTCTAGAATTTTGTTATTATTTTTTCTAGCTGTATAAAGTAATTCTTTGGTAGTTTGATTAGTATGAAACTAAATAAGAAGATAAATGTAGGTAGTATTGTCATTTTTATTATATTGGCTTGGCCTACCTAAGAGCAATTAATATTCCTTTAATTATTTAGATCTGTCTTTATTTGTGTGAAGAGTAGCTTCTAATTGTGTGTCTTCACAGATAGACTCACAGATGTTTTATACTCTCTGAGTTTATTTTAAATGGAATTTCTCTATCTCTTTCAGCCAGATTTTGTTGTTAATATGCAAAAAGTTGATGATTTATTTGAGTTTGTTTTACACCCCACAACTTTGCTGAAGTTGTTTATTGTTTCATTAGTTTTTTAGTTGACTCTCTAGGGATTTCTATGTAAACCATTATATTATCTGCAAAAAAAGTGATAGATTTGTTCTTCTTTACCTTTACTTATTCTTTAATTTCTTATTCTTGCCTTATTGCTATAGCTTGCATTTCTTCAACAAGCATTTTAAACATCTAGCCCCTACTTGATTTTAAGGCCTGGGATGCAAAGGTAAAATTTTTAAAAAGGATATGATAAATGCATAGAAGAGGTCAAAAATGTGAGGCATTATAGGAATAAGAGGTCATGTCTAAGTGGAAGGAGTCAATGAAAGCTTCATGGAGAAGGATGAAGAGGGATTTATCATATTTTTTTGTGGCTCAATGGGAGCTGAACTTGTTGTTGTTGTGTTCTTGAAGAAGACCATGACATCAAGAAGATACATGATTTGCAGTTGACTTTGATTTGAGTCTGTGCAAGGTAACCAACCTTACTTCTTCTCCTGAGCCATCTGGGTCCAGTGGCCTGATATGCATCAGGATGGCTAGAGATGGCCCGGGATGCAATAAGAGACTGTGGCCCTTTCAGGCTAAGGTCCTATAGCATTCTCACTTTGAGTAAGATACACCCTTTCAATAAACAGTCTTCTTTAACTAATTTCTCAAGGGATGGCCTCTTTAATAAAAAAAAAAAAACAATCAAACTGGTAGGGGGAGACCCTCCGGGTTTATGGGTAAGATGGAAACATTTACTACTTAGTAATTGCATTCACTCTGCTAGGTGGGTAGGGACTTCCTGAGAACTGATCTAGGATCAAAGTGAAAGAAGAATTGCTAATATTAAATACATCTAAAATTAAAGTGGGTAATCTTGTGAAAGGATGAATTTACTATCAATGAAAATGTTCAAAAACAGATACTGGACAACCACCATCTATTGAGGATTATGAATAGAACTCTCCCTATGAGAGCTTCCTGCTTTCCAAATCTTAAAGATTCCCCTGCATTATCAGCATCTTGAAGATGCCAAAGAGAAATGGGAAGTATAGACCTGAATGACCTTAAGGGATTATCAGAAATTGAATGAGAGAAATCACTAAAGAGAAAGGGAGAAGAATAATCCAGTTGGAGAAAGCACTAAGTTTGAGATGAGTTCAAATCCCTGCTTTGCCTTTAACCATCTATGTGACCTTGAGTGAGTCATTCAAAATCTCTGGGCATTAGTGTTCTCCTCTCTCATATGATGGGGATGGACTCAGATGGCATTTAAAGTTCCTTTATCTTAAATGATGAGGAGGAAGAACAGTGTTTGTTTGTTAAGGAAAAGGCAGCACTTAATGATGTTCTCTTCTTGTCAGACTGTGCTCCCTTGAGTGAGTCATTCATGTTCTCTAGCTTCCAAGAATCTGAGCTGGCAATATGTATTCAGATTGGGTCACATGGTCAGCCTAATAGGCAGTGAGAAGGCAGAAAGGAAAGGATGTACTTAAGCCATTCATATTCTCTGACTGGAATTCCTGGGGGATGTCATGAAGAGATATGGAGAAAGATAATCACCAAGTTCCCCAAAGTAGATTGGCCTAATTGGTTGGGCAGTAGTTTAAGTGACAGTAATTACAGGAATAGCCAGATTATGAGAGGTGAATGTGCTGTTCCAAGAGAGAATCCATGCATAATTTTTGCCTTTGAAACCAAAATGTTTAGCCAAGAAGTGGGAAAATGATTCCCTATCAATATGGTCTTTAGGTGCCCCAGTGACAACTAGGGACAGAAAACTAGGTGGGAAGAGTTAAGATTTCAGCCCCTGACCAGGAACTACAAAGTTTAGAAAAAAGATTAGGATCTTATGGGAATGTACACTAGAACCATTTAATGTTTAATAAATTATTAGTGGAAATTAACGTGTTGCGTAGTACTGAAAGGGAGAATGAATAAATTAAAATAGCATTTACGTGCTCATTATGTACGAAGCACTGTAGTAAGGAGTGCAGATCCAAATACAAAAACAAAGACAGTTCCTGTCCTCCAGGAGATTCTAGTCTAATGAAGGAGATAACCCACAAGGTGATCAGCACTTTGATTACTTTGATTCAGAAAAGTGCAGGAACTGTGTGTAGGGCCCCAGGGGGACTGACTAACATGCCCTTGATTTGATCAATGTTCTGTTGTTTTTCCTTTATTCTTGCAGAGGACCATGGCATCAGGAAGGTAATACCATGACTTGCAAAATTTAAATAAGGGATTTAAATGAGGGAGGGCTGTGTGAAGTCACCAGCCTCACTTTCTCTTCCAGAGTCATCTGGGTTCAGTGACCAGCTAAAGATCAGGATAACTAGAGATAACCCCACAGCACTGTTCTTACAAAAAAATGAGGAAACACTGAGGGTAGACAGGGATCAAGTCAGTAGTAACTCTCCATTTCTGCCCAATTGCTCAAGATGATAGATCTGGGATTGGAGTGCTAGCTGGGGTACTATTTAGAGAAATCCAGAATGCTGAATCCTGGTAACCCAGGAAAAGAAAACTGGAGAAGTTTATGTTTGGAGTGCCACCTCAATTTAGGTTGGACAGAGGGGTAGGAAACAAAGTGGTATAGTAAAAAGAATGCTATACCAGGAGTTAAGAAACCTGAGGAAATCTTGTTTCTTCTACTGACTCCCTATACAACCTTGAGCCACTCCTTTCACTTACCTGAGGCTTGGTTTCCTAGTATATAAAACAAAAGAATTGGACTAGATCATTCCTAAGGTCAGCTTCAACTTTCAGGTTCTGGGGTCTTCTGGAATACGTGAAGTAGATAACTCAATGCTTTGCATAAAGCTCAAATTCTATGTTAAAAGTTAAACCCGTGAGCCCAAAACTGTCTCCAAATTCTTTCTTCTCGCTGAATTCTTTCTCATTTTCACAGAAGACATTGAAATATGACGTTATAGTTACCAAAGTATTGCCACTGATGTCACTTTGCATCTAGCATTTGCTACATTTTCTGATTTCTCAAGTCATAGTCTTATATTAGGGCAATGGAGGAAGACAATGAAAAGGTAGGCAAGTCTTGCGAAACTAATTAGTTTTTTTAAAAAGGGCAATAACTGGGAATGTTGGCACTTGGAACAAATTTAGAATGGGAGAAGGATATATGCCCCAGAGTAACCTGAAGTAACCACTGTACTTTGCCATTATTTATGATTCTGATTGTCATATTTGTTGCAGGTCTCCAGGCCAGGCAGTAGGCAGACAGGTAGCAATATACCTCAGTAGGATACAGCTGGCCCAAGGAGAGACCTATAATGGTAATAGGACAGTGAAGGGCCTGGCTTGGGATTTGGTAGATCCTGGATGGACGGATGGATGGATGGATGGATAGATAAGATGCAAATATAGGGGTGCATATTGTTCTCATCAGCAGCCCCACAGAGTGATTGCCATAGGAGAGAAGAAATTCCTTCCAGACTATACACAAATGGCTATAAATATGTGTATACCTCTTGCCCCAGCAATACCGCTTCTAGGGCTGTATCCTAAAGAGATCATAAAAATGGGAAAAGGACCCACATGTACAAAAATATTCAGCCAAGAACTGGAAATTGAGGGGATATCTATCAACTGGGGAATGGCTGAACAAGCTGTGGTATATGAATGTAATGGAATACTATTGTGCTGTAAGAAATGATGAACAGGCAGACTTCAGAAAAACCTGGAAAGACATATGAACTGAGATGCATGAAATGAAAAGAACCAGGAGACCATTATACACAGTAACAGCCACAGTGTGCAACGACTGTTTCTAATAGACTTAGCCCTTCACAGCAATGCAAGGACCTAACTATTTAAAGAAGTTTATTCATTGAATGGGTTTATCTCACTCCAAGTGAGAATCTGATAAAACCTTAGCGTAAAATGGCCAAGGCTTCACATTGCATCCCGGGCCATCTCCAGTCATCCTGATAAATACCTGGCCACTGGACCCAGATGGCTCTGGAAGAGAAAGTGAGACTGGTGACCTTGCCCAAACCTCCCTCACTCAAATCAAAGTCAACTACAAGTCATGTCATCATCTTGATGCCATGGTCCTCTTCAAGAAAAAAATACAAACACAAGGACCTAAAACATTTCCAAAGGACTCTTTTTTATTTTATTTTATTTTAAATTTAATTTAAATTTATTTATTTAAGTTTTCAGCATTCACTTCTACAAAATTTTGGGTTCCAAATTTTCTCCCCATTTCTCCCCTCCCTCCACCCCAAAAGTTGAGCATTCTAATTACTCCTATCACCAATATGCCCTCCCTTCTAACATCTCTCCCTTCTCTTATCCCCATCTTCTCTTTTGTCCTGTGGGGCAAGATAAATTTCTATATCTCATTACCTGTATTTCTTATTTCCTAGTTGCAAGAACAATACTCAACAGTTGTTCCTAAGACTTTGAGTTTCACCTTCTCTTCCTCCTTCCTTCCCTACCCATTCCCTTTGGGAAGGCAGGCAATTCAATATAGGCCATATCTGTGCAGTTTTGCAAATGACTTCCATAATAGTCGTGTTGTGTAAGACTAACTATATTTCCCTCCATCCTATCCTGCCCCCTATTTCTTCTGCTCTCTTTTTTGACCCTGTCCCTCCCCAAGGGTGTTGACTTCTAATTGCTCCCTCCTCCCATTGCCCTTCTTTCCATCATCCCCCCGACCCTGCTTATCTCCTTCTCTCCCCCTCTCCTGTACTGTAAGATAGGTTTTCATACCAAAATGAGTATGCATTTTATTCCTTCTTTTAGTCGAATGTAATGAGAGCAAGCTTCATATTTTTTCTCTCACCTCCCCACTTTTCCCTCCACTGAAAAGTCATTTACTTCCCTCTTTTATGAGAGATAATTTGCCCCATTCCATTTCTCCCTTTCTCCTCCCAATATATTTCTCTCTCACACCCCTTAATTTCATTTCTTTAAGATATGATCCCATCCTATTCAATTCACCCTGTGCTCTGTATGTGTGTGTGTGTGTGTGTGTGTGTGTGTGTGTGTGTGTGTGTGTGTGTGTGTAATCCCAGCAACTATCTAGATACTGAAAAAAATTTTCAAGAGTTAAACAAATATTTCTTTCCATGTAGGAATGTAAATAGTTCAACTTCAGTAAGTCCTTTATGATTTCTCTTTGCTGTTTATCTTTTCATACTTCTCTTGGTTCTTGTGTTTGAAAGTCAAATTTTCTTTTCAGCTCTGGTCTTTTCATCAAGAATGCTTGAAAGTCCTCGATTCCATTAAAACACCATTTTTTCCCCTGAAGTATTGTACTCAGTTTTGCTGGGTAAGTGATTCTTGGTTTTAGTCCTAGTTCCTTTGACTTCTGGAATATCGTATTCCATACCCTTCTATCCCCTAATGTAGAAGCTGATAGATTTTGTGTTATCCTGATTGTATTTCCACAATACTTGAATTGTTTCTTTCTAGCTACTTGCAATATTTTCTTCTTGACCTGGGAATTCTGGAATTTGGCCACAATGTTCCTAGGAGTTTCTCTTTTTGGATCTCTTTCAGGCAGTGATTGGTGGATTCCTTGAATACTTATTTTGCCCTCTGGTTCTAGAATATCAGGACAGTTTTCCTTGATAGTTTCATGAAGAATGATGTCTAGGCTCTTTTTTTGATCATGGCTTTCAGATAGTCACATAATTTTTGAATTTTTCTCTCCTGGATCTATTTTCCAGGTCAGTTGTTTTTCCAATGAGATATTTCAC
>CM053773.1:63185230-63197932 GCA_028658325.1 Potorous gilbertii
ATTAGCCTCCATCTGTTCCATTCTAATTTTGAAAGAACTATTTTCTACAGTGAGCTTTTGAACCTCCTTTTCCATTTGGCTAATTCTGCTTTTGAAAGTATTCTTCTCCTCATTGGCTTTTTGAACCTCTTTTGCCAATTGGGGTAGCCCATTTTTCAAGGTGTTATTTTCTTCAGCATTTTTGGGGGTCTCCTTTAATAAGGTGTTGACCTGCTTTTCATGCTTTTCTTGCAACTTTCTCATTTCTCTTCCCAGTTTTGCCTCCACCTCTCTTACTTGATTTTCAAAATCCTTTTTGAGCTTTTCCATGGCCTGAGCCCATTGAATATTTATTTTGGATGTTTGGGATACAGAAGCCTTGACTTTTATGTCTTTCCCTGATGGTAAGCATTGTTCTTCCTCATCTGAAAGGATGGGAGAAAATATCTGATCACCAAGAAAGTAACCTTCTGTAGTCTTATTTTTTCCCCCTTTTTTGGGCATTTTCCCAATCAGTTACTTGACTTTTTGGTCCTTTGTCAGGAGTAGGGTATACTCTGGGAATCTGTGAGATCTCAGTTCCTCCAAGCATGATCAAGCATGTACACTAATCTGGAAGCAGGAATAGATTTTTGTGCCCAGAATCTTAGCAGTTACCTCTCCATAGCCACCTGGCCTCCAGTTCTGCCCAGCTGGCACTGGGGGGCTGGGATTCAGTCAAGCTGTGGGGGCAGGGTCCCCATGCAGTGGGAGACAAAGACCAGCTGCCTCAGGCCTCCAAACAGGGCTGAGGCAAGACTCAGCTCTTCAGTGCCCCCAGGGGTTTTTACGCTCCAGAACAAACTCTGTGGCCACTGTCTACTGCTGGAGCTATGGAAAGGCCTTCTCCCCAGCTAGCTGAAAAAACTCTTCAGTGACCTTTGGTGCCTGTGTGTTGAAGGATCTGAGGACATGCTGTTGCAACTGGAGATTCCACCTCCAAGGTGTCCTCCTCCCAGAGTCACACTGTGCTGCACTGCCAAGGCTGGGCTGGACTCTGCACTCTGCTCAGCATCTGGTGCAACCAACTTTCTCGTGAGCCTTTCAGATCACCCTGGGCTGGAAATCTCTTCCACTCTGTTGTTCTCCACTTCTGCTGCTCCAAAATTTGTTGAGAGTCCCTCTCTACAGGTGTTGTATGGGCTGTGGGGGGTGGGGCAGCCTCCGTATATGTGTCTTTCTACTCGGCCATCTTGGATCCACCCCCCCAAAGGACTCTTGATGCAAAATGCCATCCACATCCAGAGAAAGAACTATAGAGTAGGAACACAGAATGAAGCAAATTAGTTTTTCTTTTGTTATGTTTTTTTTTCTCATGGTTTCTCCCATTTGTTTTAATTCTTCTATGCAACGTGACTAATGTGAAAATGTGTTTAATAAGAATGTATGTGTAGAACCTATATATGATTGAATGCTATCTTGGAGAAGGATAGGGGAAGTAGGGGGAAAAATATTTTTTAAAAAGGTCAAAAAAGAAAAAAAGAAAGAAGTTCCTTCCAGGATATTTATGTCCTGGGGAATGAAAGTGATCCTCCTTCTGCCCCAAGGCCACATTGATTCCTTGAGTCTGTGGTATAGTCTTTATAAATTTTAGTCCACTGAACCTGAGTTTACACTCCACTGTCATAGGCCTCATGAACCCAGGGGACATCTCTGTGCCACAGGAAGACATTAGAATAGGACATTAGGAGTTAAACTTGAAATACTTTTAACAGAACACAGCAATCCCCTCAGTATAATAATAGCTGACATGTATATAGCACTTGTCTACATCACCTCATTTGATCTTTCCACAATTTTGTAAGATAGGTATAAGAGATTTTTAATCTTTATTTCACAGAAAAAGATAAGGAGAGTCAGAGATGTTAAGTAATTTGCCTGTGCTTACATGACAAGCCCATGACTAGCTTGACTTACTGCTGGTTTCAGAGATGAGATTCAAACGTGAGTCTCTTCTCTCCATCCAGTTTTCTTTTTGCTAGACTATCACACTTGAATGAGTTCAGCCAAGTCACTATTAGGATACTTTCTACATTTGCCAACAGTTGATATGATTGGTTTTACCACCACCACCACCACCATCATCACTTGTCCCCTCCTATGAATTTATCACCAGGAAACACATCTTCATGGAGACTGCTTCAGCTTTGGTACTGTTACCTTAGCAGTACCCCATTTTGCTTTTGCTTCTCTGATTGAAGCAAAATTTACTCCCATGTCATCCTTTTATAGAAGCTCAAAACCTCAGCCAGTTCTTCATTTGCCAACAGCCATTCTGCTCGGTTTCGATTCTGTCATCATCAAGCTTCTGTGCCCTCCCCTCACCTTTTCAGTGTCCTTTTTGTATTGTAGATATGTTTCAGTTTCATGGTATGTTGTGGGGCTGTCTCAAAGAATTCAGAGTCAGACTACTTCTAATCCAAGTATAGACATTTATTGAAGATTGATGCCCCTCAGAAGCAGGCTAGGTTCCAAGAGAAACCAGCAACTTCACATAACACAAGGTAGATTTTTATAAGGTAAAGATGCAATTACATAACAGAAATTGTGAATATTAAAAAGGCAAGAGAGGTTTGTCAAGGAATTAGGTAATAGGGGAGGGGTCCCTTCTATGGGTTGGTAGTCAAACATCGGGTCATGTTGTCCTCTGATTGGCTTGTTATTGTGATCCTGTCTGGTCAAGATGGATAGTTAGGTATTGTTGTCTTGTCTTAGGCTAAATGGATGATGTGATTGTGGTTGCATACAAGGACACACCTGTTCAAATATGTGAATTGGATCTGGGGACAGTGACTAGCTAGGGCAGTGGATATATTGAGTCTGGGGGCCTCAGGCCCCCAGAAAGTCAGATTGTGTGATTAAATCAGGACATGACTGCTGTTCAGTGAGGCCCATAAGGAAGTTAGAATATTGGACCTGGGGACAGCTTTATTAGGATTACATCAGATAGACAGATTGTAAGCTCTTTGAGGGCAAGGAGTTTTTCTTATCTGTATCCCTGGTGCTTATCACAGTGTCTGGCACAGAGAGATTTCATAAAAGTTAATTGTGCTATATGTATACTTGTAAACAGAGATTTTTTTTTTGCTTTAACTTGTACACTGTTAAAGTCTCTGATACTACAGGGGCTGCTCCCTTGAAATCTGACAGATGCTCTTCCATCCGGTGTGTTAAACAGCATCTCTTTCAGTGCCATAGTATCAAAATAATGGCATGAAAAGGAATGAATGTTTGGTTAAGCTGACTGAAATATATTAGGAACATGGCCAAAGTAAAAGATGAAATATTAAAATTCCAAAAAAAACCTTTCTAAGAAAAAAAGATTTATCATATGACATTTGAACAGGCATATTGCTAATCTTTTATTTCAAAAAAGAAAAATACATAATACAGTATATAAAACTTAAGGAAATTACATTTTAAAATCAATTAGAACAAACAAAATGTTAAATACACAGAGCAGAAATATGAAAAATAAAAAGCAACCTCTAGGATATGGTTTGCATTCAGATCCAGGGTATGCAGATCTGGTGATACAGTGTCTTGTATTAACCATTACTCATCTGAGACCATAATACTGACAGCATATAAGTAGGTTCTCATATTTTAAAGGACACATACATAGCATAGCATATTTTAGATCAAATAACCATGAGATGAGACTGATATTAATAAAATAATCCTGACTCAATGGTCAAATATAATTTCAGTGGCTCTATGGACAATACTTTAATAAATGTTTGTGACTTTCCAAGCTTATCTCCCATTGTATTACTAGCAGAAAGTTCTGCTCTACTCAGACTGGTACTATTACCCTGGAATTTAAAAAAATGGTCTTGGTGACAATGTATAATGACAAGTCAGTGGGTGGCACTTTGTGGTTGCAGAGATGTGCATGTCTGTCACTTTGGGGAAGGGGTGTAGGTAGGATAGAAACAGAGCTTAGTATCTGGCTTCCAATTACATTCCTCAACCCCAGGGGGAACAAATTAGATCATAAAGCAAATACCACGGTCTCTCTCTGCTCCAGCTCTGAGGATTTAGCAGATGTATTGATTATTATTGTTTTTTACATCTACTCTAGAATATGTCTAAACCTCTCAGAGTCTATCCTTTTCTTAGATCTGGGATTTGCTTTCTGATATTTTTGCTTTATTTTCTCTGTGCCAGTCAAACCTGAAAAAAAATTATAAATAAGATAATGATGAGAGAAGTATGAACAAGTGACAGCTTTTGTTTTTCACACTGCTCCCTCCAATAGGAATGCCAGCCACACAAGGCCATCCAGAAAAAGGGAGTTTGGCTGTAGTCTGATGATTGGAGATAGCCATACTTACTTAAATTCTCGGTAACTTTGTTAAAAATAGGAGCAGGAATTTTGGCTTGGATAATGGTAGGGAGGCAAGGAGAAAGAAAGAAAAGGGTAGAGTAGGGACCAAGATAGAGTGAGGAGTTAAAATGATTTGGGGGATTTTCTTTTGAGCAGCCTACTGTAATCTGCCCTTCCCTACAAAGAATAAGGTTACTACATTATCTTCCAAATTCACATAGGCCACATGTAATGTGGAACCCAGGGGTAATAACAGCCTCACTTAGGGTTGTCTATGTTTGATGCTATGGGAACTCTAACATCAAACAGGGTCAGCAGCAGTCCCATGCTAGTTGGCCAGCCACAGCAATATCAAGGTCAAATTGTCCAGTAGTTGAAGTGCCAGTTCCCCAGCCTTCATCCTGTACGGGATTTTCCTCAGCTCTTTTTTCCTGAAGAGTCTCCATAATCAAGTATGAGTCTAGGATAGGATTAATTAGGTTTTTTTGCATGTCATGGTCCTCTATAGAGCTCCACAAAGAGAAGGGATTTCCAGAACAAGTGATGTGATTTAAAGCTTTGTCACATATATTTCTTAGACATGTGCCTCACTATTATGGTCTAAGTTTTGTATTAATTATATTTACCATGTTATCTGTGAATAGTAGTAGCAACTCTCTGGAGACCCAAGGGAATGCAGCTGTATTTCTCTTCTTCTTCTCTTCCTCCTCCTTCACCTTCTCCTTCTTTTTCTTCTCCTTTTTCTCCTTCTTTCTTCTTTTTCTTCTTCTTCTCCTCCTCATTCTACTGCTGCTTCTGCTTCTCTCTTTCTCCTCCTCCTCCTGCTTTCCTCACCACATGTGATCTCTCCACTTAGGGTGCCATATCCTTACATGTGGGTGCTCCGTCCAGAGGAATGTAATTTTGGTTGCTTATGTTTTATAAGATATTTGGGGTTTGGAAGGGGCTAGATTTTTCTATTTTTTCACTTTTTTCCCAAAAAGTTAGGACTCTTTGTTCACTTTTTGTGCTACATAGTTTCATTTATGGTTTCATGAAATATAGTTCTGAAAAAAAATGCAGGTTTTTTTTAAAAGCCCATTGTGATTCATATGGAGTTCCTTGACTATGCCTTCCAAACCAAATCATACTTTCATTAAATAGCCAATAAAAGGTGGCTGATTGCTTAGGTTTTGATGGCTTAGAATAAGTATAAATAGCAATTGCTTTCTGCCGGTTTGGGGGTCTACCTTTTCCAGGTTGATACTTTTGTGATAGTAAACTAGATCATCTTTTGTCTCAATTCTTACCTAGTCCTTAATCATTGAAGGGGCTTTGCCTCAGACAAACTGAGACCTGGGAAAGGTCAAAACTATCTACTGCATCCTGGGTAGTCTCCAGTCATCTTGACTTAGTCTCCAGTCATCTTGACTTTTGTCTTGTCTGTTGGACTTTGATGACTGGAGTAGAGAGAGAGGCTGATAACTTTGTGCAGTTCTGTCTCACTTAAATCCAATTCACGTGCAAGTCAAGTTATCAACTCATGATGTCATTGATCCTCTTTGAGAACAAAGAATGAATAACACCACCACCTCTATGACAGTCTTGGGAAGCCTATGGACCCCAACGGCAGTCTGAGGAAGACTATGGACCCCTTCTCAGAATAATGTTTTTAAATGTGTAGCAATGTCCTCCTCCGTATGTAGCATGAGATATTGGTGTGTGGCTCAAAGGGAAGTCAGAACATACGTATCTAACATTGCAGTCATGTATCTCAAAAGGAGCCTTTCATTCCTGCCAGAAGGGGAAGCAAGAGGTTGAGGCCAGAAGCTTAGTCACTTTACTCTCCTCAGAAAGATGAGATATCAGGCTAGAATTGTATCTATTTGCTCTCTTATATATTATTAGTCCAGTGAATAAATTTTTCAAGCTAAACCTGTGATCACTTTTCATTAATGAGGAAATGAAGACCCCAAGATTTATATAAGGTTGACTCCTTTTCCACCAAATACTAGTTTTACAATGAACATACATACAGCAAATAACAAAGAAACCTGTTTTCCAAGTCAATAGCAAAATAGAAATCAGAAAAAAGCACATATATATACCAGAAAATAGTGAAGTAGTTCTCCCATTAGGAATGAGGTAATTCAGCTTAACAAATGGGTTCTAGATCTCATTCTAAAGGGAAATTTCAGTCTCTAAAGTAGTAGTCTAGGAATAGGGACATGTTGGAGACTGTTAGTTTCTCTTATGTCAGCTTCTCCCCAGACTCTTTTTCTTCCTTCAGTCGTCTAAAGTGAGGTTGGCACAATCCCCTCTCTCTCCCTCTCTCTCTCTCTCTTTCTCTCTCTCTCTCTCTCTCTCTCTCTCTCTCTCTCTCTCTCTCTCTCTCTCTCTCTCTCTCCCCCCCCCCCTTTTCTGGAAGTCAGAAGTGTTCACAACAGCTGGAGAGACTGAAGAGTTTTTCCTCTCTCTCACTTTATAGCACCACCCCACCCCTCAATGTCCCACCCTGAGGTTGATCTCCATCAATGAGAAGAGAATCCTATACTTGAGTTACAAATAAATAAAATAAAATATATAGGCTTATAAAAGAAGTCATAGGTTAGTGGAAAAGATTTACTTTTTCCCACCCAAGTTCATGGACCACTTAACTCCCCTAAATCTGTCCATGGACCCCACATTAAGAATCCCTGGCCTAAGGGATAATCTGGATTCACATCCTCTTTCTCCCATTGGTTCCAGAGTCTTCTCCTCTGATCCAACTTTCACTTGAGGGAAAAAATATCTATATCCTTAAGAGAAAACAAATTATTGTTGGCTTCCAATCATACTCCACTGGTTTAATGAGTTACACTAGTCAGGATTGGTGGTCAACAGTTTTATCAAACAATTGAAATAGCATAGAAATGATGAGCCAACAAGGAAAAAGAAGCTTAGATGCTTGCTATCTTTGACAAGCAACCAGGTGTCTTTTACACCTTCACTCATTAAACAGAAGGGAATCAGGAAATAAACTGTCCAGCATTTAAATGTAGAACAGATGACTTCAGGCTAAACACCTATGAAAAAGAAAAGAGATGAAGAAGTTTCTGTTATTCTAGCCATCAAGTCTCACCCACACATACCCATCAACTTTCAGCAATCTCTGGCCACTCCTAATGGCTCCCAAAATCTGCCCATGTCAGTAAAGAGTTTATAGATGAAAGTCACACTGCTCTTGAACCCTCCCAAGTCTCCCCTATCAGTTCAGCTGTTCTTAGGCATGATGGATACTGAATTCTGTTCTATCTTTCAACCACATCTTCTTCCAATATTAAGGTCAATGTCATGGGCTTTGGGGGGAATTCTGGGTAAAATCAAAGCAAGAATTATATGCACATTAGTGGAAATGCTATAATGTCAAGAACACTGGATTTAGCATCAGAAAACCTTAGTTTAAGATCTGGCTTTTCCATTTATTAATTATTCCACCTTAGTGAAGTCCACTTCTTTGGGTTTCTTTAACTGTAAAATGAGAAGCTGGATTTTATAATGGCTGGGGCTCTTTTAGTTCTATCATTCTGATATGTTCTATCAAAGTTCTATCAAATCTGAGTTCAAACACAGTTTCAAATACTTCTTAGCTGTGTAATCTTGGACAAGTCACTTCACCCTATTTGCCTCAGTTTCCTCATCTATAAAATGAGCTGGAGAAGGGAATGGCAAACCACTTATCTTTGCCAAGAAAACTTCAAATGGGATTATGAAGAGGCAGACTCAACAGAACTATAGAAAAGGTAGAAGACAAGCATTTAAATGTATATTATATTATCTCCATTTTATAGTTGAGGCAAAGGATTATACTTCTCGGAAATGTCCAAGGCTACATTCAAACTTAGGTCTCCCTGACTCCAGCTCCAGGACTCCGTCCACTGCTTCACCACTATCTCATAAGGAAAGTGTTATATTTTAGGCTAGTAAACTTAGAGCCCCTGGAACCTGCCATTAACTGCCATCTACTTATGGCAGCCATAGTTGTACACTAAAATGGATACAATCTAAGATTCAAGACTGTCTTTACTAATATCTTGCTTTTTTGGTCAAGCAAAAATCCTGAAAATTTCTGCAATCATGTTGAGGGGATGAGGACAAATCATAAAATTATACTTCTTAAGAGCTAGAAGAGGCTTTAGGAGACAAAATGTGGGTAGAGTCAAGATGGTGGAATAGAAGCAGGAACCTGCTTGAACTCTCATCCCAAACCCCTCAAAATACCTGTAAAAAATGACTCAAAACAAATTCTAGAGCAGCAGAAGCCACAAAATGACAGCACGAAACAGATTTCCAGCCCAAGACAGTCTGGAAGGCCTATAAGAAGAATCTATTGCCCTAGGCTGAGAACATAGCACAGTCCAGCATGGACCACACCAGCAGAGACAAGACTGAGCAAGTCTCAGGGCACTGAATCACTAGCAGCTGTGGTGATTTCCAGACTTCTCAACCTACAAATGCCAAAGACAATTTCAAAGGTCACATGGAAAAGCTCTCTCACCTGGGTAAGAGAGGAACATGGCCTGGCCCTGGCCCCAGACCCAGTGATAGCCACTGCTGCAGTAGCAGGTGCATCTAGAGCTCTTGGTCTACAGATGGTGGGAGAAGTGAGTGGTTGATCTGGGTCCCAGTCCTGAGCAACAATCCTGGGGTGAAGAGGAGCACTGGCATGGAGGATCTGGTAGCAGCTATGGAGAGGGAATCCTACTTGCAGTTCTATAAAACAGTGCTTGTGGTTGCTCACAAACCAGAATCCAGAATAAACACTTCTCCTTTGATCATATCACTTTGGAGCAACTGAGAATTTAGAAGTCCCCAGAGATATCTCTGAAAATTGCTGCACAAAACTGCTGAAACTTGGGCCAGAACAACCTCCTCTTAACAAAGGGCTTAAAAGTCAAGTAATTGGCTGAAAAAATTACCAAATTGGGGGGCAGGGAATAAAACTATAGAAGTTTAGTTTTTGGTATAAAGGTATTTTCTTATGTCCTTGGGGACAAGAAGATCAAAGCAAACAACCAGAGGAAGACAGCAAGGTCAAAGCTCCTACATCCAAAAGCCTCTTAGAAAAATATGAATTGGTCTCAGGCCACGGAAGATCTCAAAAAAGAATTTTGAAAATCAACTAAGAGAAGTAGAGGAAAAATTGGGAAGAGAAATGAGAGTGATGCAAGAAAAAAATGAAAAATGAGTCAATAGTTTACTAAAGGAGACACCAAAAAATGCTGAAGAAAATAACACCTTTAAAAAGAGACTCAGCCAAGTGGCAAAAGAGGTCCAAAGAGTCAGAGGAGAAGAATGCCTTAAAAAAGCAGAATGGGTCAAATGGAAAAAGAGGTCCAAAAGCTCACTGAGGAAAATAATTCCTTCAAAATTAGAATGGAGCAAATGACTTTTATGAGAAATCAAGAAATTATAAAACAAAACCAAAAGAATGAAAAAACAGAAGACAATGAGAAATATGTCATTGGGAAAACAACTGACCTGGAAAATAAGTCCAGGAGACATAATTTAAAAATTATTAGTCTACCTGAAAACCATTATCAAAAAAAGAGTCTAGATATGATCTTTCAAGAAATTATCAAGGAAAATTGCCCTGATATTCTAGAACCAAAGAGTAAAATAGAAATGGAAAGAATTCACCAATCGCCTCCTAAAAGTTAGATCCCCAAAGGAAAACTCCTAGGAATATTGTAGCCAAATTCCAGTGTTCCAGGTCAAGGAGAAAATATTACAAGCAATCAGAAAGAAACAATTCAAATATTGTGGAAACACAATGAGGATAATACAAGTTTTAACAGCTTCTACACTAAGGAATCAGAAGGTTAGGATTAAAACCAAGAATCACTTACCCAGCAAAACTGAGTAAAATACTTCAGGGGAAAAAAAATTGAATTTCAATGAAATAGAGGACTTCCAATTATTCTTGTTGAAAAGACCAGAGCAGAATAGAAAATTTGACTTTCAAATACAAGAATCAAGAGAAACATGAAAAGGTAAACAGGAAAGAGAAGTCATAAGAGACTCATTAAAGTTGAACAGTTTATATTCCTACATGAAAAGATGATTTTTGTTATTCATGAGACCTTTCTCAGTATTAGGGTAGTTAGAGGGAATATAAACATTATATATGTATGTGTGTGTATTACATATGTGTATGTATATGTATAAATACATGTATAAATAGATGTGTGTGTACATATATATATATATATATATATATATATATATATATATCTATGTGGGGGGGGGCACAGGATGAGCTGAATATGAAGGGAGGATACCTAAAGAATAAAATTAAGTGTTGAGAGGAATGCAATGGGAGAAAGAGAAAGGAAGAGGTAGAATGTAGTAAATCAATTCACATAAAAGAAGCAAGAAAGAGCTTTTACAATGCAGGGGAAGAGTGGGGGGGAGGGGATGAGAGGGAATAAGTGAGCCCTACTCTTATCAGATTTGGCTTGAGGAGGGAATAACACACATTCCGTTGGGTATGGAAATTTATCTTACCCCGAAAGAAGGCAGGGAAGAAGAGGATAGGAAAGGAGGGGGTAATAGAAGGGAGGGCAGATTGGGGAAAGGGACAATCTTTAGCAAACACTACTGTGGGGGGACAGGTCAAGGGATAGTAGAATACATGAAAGGGAGGACAGGATGGGGGAAATGTGGTTAGTCTTTTGCAACGTGACTATTATGGAAGTGTTTTGCCTGGTTCACATGTATGACATATCAAATTGCTTGCTTTCTCAATGAGGGTGGGTGGGGAGGGAGGAAGACAGAGAATGTGGAACTCACTTTAAAAATGAATGTTAAAAATGATTTTTGCATGCAACTTGAAAATAAGATGTGTAGGCAATGGGGTTTAGAAATCTTTTTCACCCTACAAGAAAATAGAGGGGAAGGGGATGATAGGAGGGGGGTGTGATAGAAGGGAGGGCAGATTTGGGGAAGGGGTGGTTGGGATACATGCTGTCCTGGGGAGGGAAGAAGGGAAAGATGGAGAAAAAATTTGGAATTCAAAATCTTGTAGAAGTGAATGTTGAAAACTGAAAATAAATTACATAATGAAAAAGAGAGACAAAATGATATTTTTAAAACACCAAGAGAGCTTCTTATTTAAAGGATCCTTTTTATAAGGGGAATTATCAATTCCCTGATTTATCTTTTGTATGATTGAAGATTTTCATATATTAGGCTTGCTTAAAGTATTAGGCTTAAATACTTAAAGTATGCTTAAGTCATATATTTACTAAACATAGAGTCTAAATATAACCCAAAGAGTTTAAATTCAGTTGGTAACTTAATCATTCCTTGCAAATGTGCCAGGTGATATCATATTTAGAACTCTATGTTCTCATGTGTTCTGTTCATGGAGAGAAACTGATACAGGGGCAACAAATTAACAAAGACTGATTTTCTATATCCTAGGATCTTCAAGTAGGAATTATATATACATGATTCTAGTCCAAGATTTTTGAAGTTTTGCGGTGTCTCAAGATTTTGTAATATCTAAAATAATAATACTGCCCAGATAATAATGGCTGGCATTTATATGGAGACAAACATGCATTATATCTTTTGATTCTCAATACAATGCCATAAGGTAGGTGATGTAAATATTTTCATTCTACAGATGAGGAAATTGAGGCCCAGAGAGGTTAAGTGACTGGTCCAAGTCAATAGTGTGAAAGTTAGCATTATGCTTTTCAGAGATCTGATTTTAATGTCTACAGACTACCTTTCATATTAAAGTGGTGCCCTTTCCCTCCAGAAAGTGTGTGTGTGTGTGTGTATACATATATACATATGTATATGTATGTATATATGTATATGTATACACACATACATGTATACAGCGTTCTAAAGGTCAGTATGAGAGACCCCAAAAGAGACTCAATAGAATTTGTCTTCACTGAGATTCCTGATTAAAGTTCATTGAGGACAGGAGCTGTCTCTTTTTGTCTTTGTAGCCTCAGCTTTTAAAGACTATGAAAGGATTTGAGATGTGCTTGAAAAAGAGAACTTCTGGATGAGGATACTTTCTCTACTAATGCAAAGGAACAACATCTTTGCAAATTATGGTCTTACAGGGTTGTTTGCCATCCCTGAAAGGTTTCCAAGCTCAACAAGCCAGTATTCATGAAAGTTTCCAGAGTCAAAGTGCTGGATTCATCAGAGAATGTCCTCCTGAGTCTAAGACACATTCCTTAGCCATTAAGCCAAGCTTTCCCTTTTGGTACAGGAAGGAAGGAAGGAAGGAAGGAAGGAAGGAAGGAAGGAAGGAAGGAGGGAGGGAGGGAGGGAGGGAGGAAGGAAGGAAGGAAGGAAGGAAGGAAGGA
>CM053773.1:63198432-63227584 GCA_028658325.1 Potorous gilbertii
GGAAGGAAGGAAGGAAGGGGGAAGGGAGGGAAGGAAGGAAAGAAGGAAGGAAGGAAGGAGGGATGGAAGGAAGGAAGGAAGGAGGGAGGGAGGGAGGAAGGAAGGAAGGAAGGAAGGGGGAAGGGAGGGAAGGAAGGAAAGAAGGAAGGAAGGAAGGAAGGAGGGATGGAGGAAGGAAGAGAGGGAGGGAGGGAAGGAGGGAGGGATGGAGGAAGGAGGGTAGACAAGGGAGGAAGGGAGGGAGGGAAGGAGGGAGGAAGAGAGGGAGGGAGGGAGGGTGCAGCACGCCCCCAAGGACGCCACTGCGGCAGCGTCGGTGCCCTCCTCCCGGCCCGGCCTCAGCCCGGCCTCGGCCCGATCCTCCCTGCCGCCAGGGGGCGCGGCCGCTCGCTCTCGCCGCCTCCCCTCCGGGGCGGGCCCCTCCCGCCGGCTCCGGCGGCTCCGCGGCCCGCCCCCCGCGCCCCTCCCGCGGGCTCGTCCCCCTTCCTGCCCCTCCTCGTCCGGGATGTTGCTGCCGCTGCTGCGGAATAGCTGCTTCCCTTCTTCCTCTCCCGGCGGCGGCGGCGGCGGCGGCGGCGGCGGCGGCGGCGGCGACGCGGGCTCCGGGGGCCGGCCGGTGGGGCAGCTGCTGCACGGAGCCCGCGGGGCGGCGGGGCCGGACGAGCCGGGGAGCTCCGTGGCGGGGGCCGAGCCCCGGCGGCGGCGGCGGGAGGAGGAGGCGGCGGGGCCGGAGGCCGGGGGCCGGGCCCGAGGGGCGCCTCCTCCGGGGAGCGGGCCGCGGGCGGAGCGGGAGCCGTATGTGTCCATGGATCGGGGGGCCGCGCTGCAGAGGCGAGGCGGAGGCCTGAGCGGGGGCGTCTCGGCCGCCGGCTCCCCGGCGCTGTCGGGCGGCCAGGCCCGCCGGAGGAAGCAGCCGCCCCGGCCGGCCGACTTCAAGCTGCAGGTCATCATCATCGGCTCCCGGGGCGTGGGCAAGACCAGCCTCATGGAGCGCTTCACCGACGACACCTTCTGCGAGGCCTGCAAGTCCACCGTGGGTAAGCGCCCGGCCGGCCCCGAGCGCGGGGGGCGCGGGGGGCGCGGGGGACCCTCGGACGGGCGGCCGTGGGGAGGCGCGGGAGGGCGGGGAGAGGTCCGTCGGAGGCCCGGCTCCCTGCGTCGGCCCCCCGCGCCCCCCTCGCCCCTTCCCCACGCCCCCCCTCGCCCCTTCCCCACGCCCCCGCGTTGACCTCATTTGTCCGGGCGTCCTTGAGCCTCCCTCCTCCCCGGCTCTGTGACGAGCCCGGGGCGCGGAGGGGCTTCTGGACACTTGGGGCGGCTTCCCCTCGGAGGCCCTCCTTGGATTTAGGAGTGTTTATTTTTGCTTCCACATGCACCTGCCTCTGGTTCCTCTCCTCCGTGTGTGCGTGTGCGTGTGTGTGGTGTGGTCACCGTTATCCGCTCCCCACCTGGGGCCGGTTTGTGCCTCAGCCCCCTCCCAGGACGACCTGCCCTGCCCCCTCAGACCCCTGTAGTCGCCTGGTGGAAGGTCATTGCCGGCCGGGGAGCGTTGGCTCGGGCTCGGCTGTCCTGAGCAGCAGCCAGCGGCCTGCCTCCTTCTCAATGGAGACTCCTGCCAGTCGTGTGTCACTTCGGAGGTGGGGCTGGGGGAGGGGAGTCACTGGATACCTCGGGGTGGGACTGGGGCGGCCCGTGGTGCCGCTGGCGATGCCGATGACATTGACCTGCCGGGGCGCAGCAGGAGTCAGGCTCGGGTGGCCTTGACTGTGCCCTGGCGAGGGACCAAGGTGCATCAAGTTTATCTCCCTTCAGAGCCTGATTTTCAAAGACGCAAAACACTCCTGTGAAAGGAATGATGTTAGGATAAAACTGGGTGTCTGCTCCAAATAAGCTACTGATGGGATGTACTGAAATTTAAATTATTTAAAACTCCAAGGGAATGGATGAAAATGTTAGGATGGTGCAAGTTTGTTAGTAATTGTGTTAAAGGACACATGATATAGTCAAAGATTAAACTTTGAATCCTGTTTCACTCACAGTGAATTCTGAGAATCCTTTAACACTTAAAGGACCACCCAGGTAGACTTAGTACCAGATCAGAAAATAAAATTGCCTTGCCTCGTAAAACTGAAACTGTAGGGAAACTTCATGAAGGAAGGTGTATTTATTTCTGGTAAGAATACACTGGAGTTCATAGCATTTATTTGTAGCTTTATTCTGAAAAGAACCTTGGAGATTTAGGCCAACCTGTCATTTTGTAGGAGAAGAAACTACTTTGTTATCCATAATTGTTTTTGCGAAATATCCCATAAAGCTAACCTGGATCTCATGGTTTCTGGGCTCAAAACAAAGTCAAGTGCAAGTCATGTCCTTATTTCTCTGATGGCATGATCTTCAACAACGAAGGAGGAACACACACACACACACATAAAACCTAAATAAAAGAAAACAGAAAACAGGAACAGGAGAGAACTTTATTACATGGTGCTCCACTAGAGGTTCTTTAGCACAAAAGGAAATCACCTTGAATCTTAGGCAGTTAGGGATTTCCTCAGGGAATGTCCAAGAAACTGAAAATTCATTTTTAGATTTTAACTTTACTATTAGTAGATAATCTTTGAAAATCGAATTTTGTAAGATTCTGAAAGTCCTAATTAATTTGGAAACTTTGCTTATTCCTTTTTTGTGATTTTATTTTGGATGTTTATGAATGTTTTTTAATTGAGTCCCTAATGCTGAGGGACAGAACCTGTAAATAATTTGTGATTATAAAGCTGTTGTCCATTCCTGAACATTTTTAGTGTCAGTTTTTCTAAGAGCATATTTACACAAATTTTTAAAATGAGTGTAGTTTTTAACATTTTAAATCGTAATCCAAAAAAAACTGTGTATTTAAAAAAATCTACATTCATGGAACACACACACACACACACATTTTGTTTTCCTTACTGCTGTTTTGAAGCAGTTAATTGTGGAAGTATTTGATCTTCCCCTCCCATTTCCTTTGTTTCCTTTCTAAGAGCTGCTCTTTTGGTACTTATTTGCTTAAATGTCTGATTTACCTGCAAATTGCATATTTTATGGTGAATATGATTAAAAAAAACATTAATGAGGTTTATTCTTTTATTTCTAGGTTAAGTAAACAATGACAAGTTTGCAGATTTATCTTTCTTAATTTTAAGAGTCATCTTTAAAATACATAAGAGAGTATAGTACCTGTAATTGTGTCCTTAAATTTACATTTGTGTGCACTAGGATAAAGACCAAACAATATTATGAAGTCGTTGAATTCCACATTTAGATCAATGAACCCTGATGCTACTGCTTTGCTACAAAGGCCTGAGTTGGGGTTACCCAAAAGTATGACATTGTCTGATTAATTCAGGCCTACCATGACCTGGTTCCTGTGCTAAGTATACAGTAACATCTTAGGACACTTTGACCTCAAGAGGCTTACAAGAAGGAAAGCTAATATACCATAATGGTATCCAACAAACCAGACCTGTTAGAGGGGCAGAGGGAAAGATGGGTGGGACCACATATGGAAGAGTCAGGATTTGAACTGGGCTTTGCTGGAAGAGTTTGACTTAGACAAAGCAAGATAAGGATAGATTTTGGTGTAGAGAAAGCACAGTAAAAGCAGGACTCACTACAAGTAGATCAGTTTGGCTACATTGTTGGACTCCCATAAAGGAGTTGTTAGGTCAGACTGTAGTGTTTTGTGTGTTAGAGTAAGGAATTGGGAGTTTATCATTTATCAAGGCTTTAAGGAGTCATTAAAAGTTTTTGAGCAATGTATCTTCAAAATGGTATGTTAGGAAAGTTAATAGCACTTGGAAGACCAACTAGGAAATTTACATTAATTCAGGGGAAAAGTAGTGGAAATTGAAAAGAAAACACATGAGAGAAATTACAAAAGAATTGCTAGTCAGCAAACATTTATTAAATACCTACTATGGGACAGGTACAGTGCTAAAGGATGAGGATAGAAAGAAAGTTAAATGACAGTTTCTGCTGTCAAGGAGTTCTCACTTAAATGGCAGGGACAACATGAAAACAACTATATACAGGATATATACAAGCTATATACTAGATAAATTGGAAATATTCAACAAAATGTAAGCACTATAATTAAGGGGGTTTAAAAAAGGCTCCCAGTAGAACAATAGTGTTAAATTCAACTAGAAAAGGATGCCTGCAGTCTGCATATTGATTTAGAAAACCACAAATAAACATCATGCTGTAATTTTATTTTATTAAACATTTCCTATTTGTTTTTAATTTGGTTCTGGCTTCACTTGGCAGTTTCTCTGCCTGTTGTGGCTGTGAATTTAACACCTCTGCTGAAGAAGGTGGTGTTTTAGCTGACTTGAAGGAAAGCAGGGAAGCCAGGAGTCTGAGGTGAGGACAGAGGGCATTCCAGGCATGAGAGACAACCTCATTAAAGTAAAGAAGTTAAGAGTTTTGTAGTGTGTTGTTCAAGGATCACCAAGGGAGCCAGTGTCATTTGATGGCAGAGTGAAAGGGGAGAGAGTATAAAGTGTAAGAAGATTGAAAATGGAGGGGACAAGTTATGAAGGCTTTGAACACCAAGATTTTATGTTGATCTTGGAGGTGATAAGGAATTTATTGACTCCGGGGGTAACACACCAGGACGTAAGTTGAACCAGACAGGCTCCAAGATTGACTTTAATGTTTTGTGACAGGATAACTGGAAGAATGATTGACGGAATAGTAACTAATTTTATCAAGTTTTAAGTTTTGTAAAACACTTTTCACAACAACTCTGAATTAGGTAGAAATAAATAGGGGGATTTAAGGGGAAAGATAAGTTCAGGTTCAGTGTTTTGAACTGTTAGCCATATGTACATGGTAAGGTAAATAATGATCCATCCCTTTCATTTGTGTGAAGAACTTAAATGTGGAAAATCCACCAAGACAGATCAGCAACTCACCTGTAACATGTGATAGCCTTAGAGGATTGGAGCCCTGACTGGCCCTTGATCATACCCTTCATGTGTATCAGACACTTGAATCAAGGTCTTTCTGACTCAAAGGACAGCCCCCTCTATCAGCTGTACCACATTGCCTTTCTAACTATTGGTAGGAAGACAATACATGAAATGATCATTTAACAAATATTTTTTAAGTGTCTAATAATTGCAGGCACTGGGAATACTAAGACAAAAAAGAAATAGCCCTTACCCTAAAGGAGTTTGCATTCTATTGACAGTCAGTAAACATTAAGTGTCTACTATGTGGCAGGTGTTGATGGGGAAACTCCATGAACATAAGGTAAGTAAAGTTCCAGTTGAATGATGCAGACATACAGAATGTAGTCATAAAAATTCATGTCTGGAAAGATCGATTCCAATTGGAGTGGTCTGGGAAGTTTTTATGGACTATTGTTTTAAGCTGAGGATTAAAGGGCCATTGTGGCAGGATGATTTTAAATGGGAATAAATAATGACAGGATAATGATAGATAGGGATTAAGAGGAAATAATAAAAACCTAAGAGTTAAGGGACTAAATGAATTCTTTTTAAGTCTCTTTATTTGCATTTCTGTTTCTATAAAGGATATACCCAAAGTCGTGGAACTTTTAAGCTATTAAAGATTAATATAATATTGAAACTACACTAAGACTAATAATAGAAGTAATAGAAGTGATAGTAGTTGCTGCATTTATCTTCCTGAGAATGTTGTAAAGATCAGTTTATTCCTGGAATTCCTTGGGTATCACAATATTTTATAGTTACCTAATGTATATACATACAGTTTAAGATATTTGTCTCAGTTACGGCTAGTTTTGGAAATTTGATCCATTTCTGCTCCATCTGGCTTCACCCAGAGGACAGATTATTCCGTGGATGACAAGATTTTAACCCTCAGTTTTACCACCATTCTTATAAATGTTTGCTTTTGGTAACAAATGCAACTGTTCAAGAGTATAGATTCGTTCTAGGAAGAATAACCCATAGTATATGCCCTACTATTGGTGGGTCAGTATTGGGTGCTTTGTAATTAAAAAGAAACATTAAAAATATCAAAAGGAAAATATTAAAATATTTTAATTTTAAACTGTCTCTAGAATAATTTGAACTTTCTTTATGAGATTATAGAAATACTTTTTTTTTATTTTGGATGAGGTAAGAAACATTTTTGTAGTATTTTTAAGTGAACAAAACATTTGCCTGATTCCACTATTCAGTACAGGGGCTCAATATGAGTTAAATATGAGTTTAAAAAAAAAAAGCTTAAATGTAATGGAAACTGCCTTTGTGTAAGATGTTTAAGGGTAGAATTTTTTAAATTAATAATAATGTTGATTACTTAGTAAAATTTCACTCTAGTGTTTTTGACTGTTTAAAAAATGTTATGTGGAAAGTACAGTGGCAGCTTTTCAAGTTTGAAATTGGACATGGAAAAGACAGTCTGCCTTGCAAAGGAACATGCTTTGACCACTGCTTTTCTTATATGCCTCTACTGTCCTCTAACCTGTATGGTGAACTTTTCTGTGACTTTGGGTAGCCTGCTTAGGCCTTTGCCTCATCTGATGAGTAGAAAGGATGCTACAGAAGCCCCATTCTGCCTTGTCAATTCCTATGCATTTTTGGACTCTTGGTGTTTTTTAACTTCCCTTTGTTCTGTTGGCTTAGAAAAGTTCTCAAGAGCAAAAGCAGGTGAATGAACTTTAGATGAAATAAACATGTGAAGGATTGACCTAATGTCCATTTTATATTCATGCTAATTTTTTTTTGCCTTTAAGACTAAAAAGGACCAGTCTGTTGCATGCACATTGAAGCAAATTGTGTATAAGAATTACTACATGTACTTAACTGATTTTCTTAATTGCTTGGATCATGTATTGGAAAGAATACCAGTCAGACCTGGATTTGAAGCCTGACTGTGCTATTTATTAGATGTGTTTACTTCAGCAACCCTGTTGGTTTCTGTGGATCACAATTTTCGTGTCTGTAAAATGATAACCTTTTACAGGATTTTTGTGAGGATTTGATTTTCAGTCATGTGTGACTTTTTGTGACCCATTTTGGGTTTTCTTGGCAAGGATACTGGAGTCATTTCCCATTTTCTTCTCCAGCTCATTTTACAGATGAGGAAACTGAGGCAACCAGGGTCATGCAGCTATTAAGTGTCTGAGGTCAGTTTTGGACTTATGAAGATAAATCTTCCTGACTCCAAGTCTGGCAGTCTGTACACAGTGCCACCTAACTGTTGAGTATACTTTGGTAGATTGAGTCCTGGATACGTTATGTATTTTGGGGTTATTTGGGGGCCTTAAAATTAAATTTTTTCACTTAAGTATTTTCTCCCACTTTCCCCCTCTAGGACAAAAAAGAAAAAAAACCCTTGTAACAAATAATACATAAGCAAAACAGATTTCCCTATTGGCCATGTTAAAGAAACATGTAGGTGTTATTCTGAATTTTTAGTTCATCACCTCTGTCAGGAGGTGGGTGGCATTCATTATCATTGGTATTCTGGAGTCCTATTTGGTCATTATGTTGATCGGAATTCATAAATCTTTCAAAGTTATTCATTTTACAGTGTGGTTACAGTATCAATTGTTCTCCTGGTTTTGCTCACCTCACTCATTAGTTTGAACATACTAGCCTTCCCAGGTTTCTCTGAAACTATCCCCTTCTTCATTTCTTACAGCATAATAATATTTCTCATTTACCAGAATTCGGTTAGTCATTTCCTAATCGATGGGCACTGTGTCTTAATTTTCAGTTCCTTTTAAGTTGTGTGATTATTTTAAATGGGATATTTCCATTCTGAAGTTTCCTTTTTGCCATATGGAAATGTTCATTTTTTTTTTTTTGCTTCATTTTAGTATCCTCCAACTTTACTGAATCTATTGTTCAGTTTCTTTTCTGATTCCCTAGGTTATTCTAAGGAAACCATTATGTCATCAGCAAATTGGGTAGTCTTAGAATGACCTTTTAAATATGAATTGTGAAATATGAATCACTTGTATATTATTTCTTGGGGGAGGAATCATTTAAAATAAGCTTTATCTGCTAGCTTTCAGACAAATCGATTTGTTCAAACTTTGTTTTAAAGCAACTAGGTAACAAACCAATTAAATCAACCTTCCTTTACTCTTTGTAGCATAATTTGTTCTGTGACTTAATTAAATGGAGGCCCAGAAAAGACTTCTATAAGCCTTTTAATTTTAGGCCAATATTCATTAATGAATATTGGACAAAAAGTGACCAGAATGGTTTTGCCAAACCTATCATAAGACAATTGATTAAAAGGACTAGAGCTTTTGATACTGTTGATCACCCTCTCTTCCTGCATACTTCTGCCTTCTTTCATGACTCCATTCCCTCCCCTGTGTATTTGCCTGACCCATCCTCAGTTTCGGATCTCTTGCTCATTAAAATGTGACTGTCTCCCAAGACTTTGGCCTGGGTCGTCTTTTCTTTTTATACCAATCCCTTAGTGATTTCAGCTATCATAGTTTCCATGATTATCTCTGTAAAGATGAAGCTGAACTCTGTATATATACCCAGCCCAAATCTCTCTCCAGAGCTCCTGTCCCATGTCGCTATCTTCTGGACATGTCCATATAACTATCCAGTGGGCACTTCAAAATCAATAAATATTTATCAAGTGCCTGCTCTATGCCAGACATAGTAAGTGCCAGATAAATCAATATGTCAAAAATAGAACTCATTATTTCCCCTCCCCAGCCCTGTATTGACCTTCCTCTAAGCTTCCCTATTTCCCTCAGGGCAACATCATCTTTTTAGTTGCCCAGAGTTATAGCCTTTGAGTTATCTTTCAGTTTCCTTTCCTTCCCCTTTCTCCCCTTACCCCCCTAGTCCCTAGTGTAGGCCCTTATCACCTCTTACTTGAACAATTTCAATAACTTTTCTATTATTTTTGCTTCCTGTCTTTTATCCTATAGGATCTGTCCTTTGACATAGCTGCCAAATTGATATTCCTAAAGCACAGGTCTGCATGTCTTCTCATTTTGCTTCTGTAGTACCCTCCTGAGTCTAGGTTAAAGTACAACTATTTTGCTTGGAATCAAATCTTTCACAGTATAACTCTAGCTTGCCTTTCCAGATTTATTTCACATTACTCTCCATAGATTCTATGTTTTAGCCAAACTGGCTTGCTTGCTATTTCCTATATTCAGCATTCCATTTCATGTCTCATCTCCCTGATTTTTTATAGCCTTTATTCCCTTTGCCTGGAATTTATTCCCTCTTCATCTCTGCCTTTGAGGATCCTGAGCTGTTTCAGGGGGCCTACTCATAGGGAAATTAATACCTTGTGTTCCTCCCAGCTAATTATATTGTATTTACTTATCTGTGTAAATGTTGTATCTGATTTTAAGAGCAAGAACTACTTGGGGTTTTGTCTTTGCATCAGTTCCTTAAAATGACCTTATATATCGTATATACATAATAAATGCTTGTTGAGTTGGATTTAGAGAAAAGGTGTTGTCAGGTGCTTGAAGGGTTGTCATGTGAAAAGAGAGTAGACATTTTTTGCCTTGCCCTCTAGTGTAGAATTAATTTTAGCTGGAATTTACAAGGAAGTTTAAGTGGACTTCCTATAATTAAAACAGCTCTCAGAATGCATAATTTTTGAAGTATTTAGGTTGAAGCTGGGTGGTCATTTATGGCATATATACTTACATTTGTCATGGGTTCTATGAAGTAGACATTAAATATAAAATAAGAATTAAGTATAGTTATAAATCACTCTAGGTCATACTGTTCACTAATAGAATGTTTATTGCAACTTTGGCTTTATGCTGTTTGTCATAGTCTCTGAACAGATTTCTGTATAGGAAATCATCAGGATAGGTAATGCTTAAAAGATCTGGGGGTAGGGATAGAAAGAATGAATATGTGTTGACAAGACTTCATGGTGGCCATGGAGCCCATACCTTTCATTCTCAAATTAGAAGCAATGTAAGTGACAGGTATTTAGCCCTAATAGATAGCAGAAAAAAAAAGGGAAAATCCTAATTTCTTTGTTCTGAGCTTTCCCTCCCCGCCTCCAAAACCAGGATAAATAAGTATTTGATATTGGGAGGTAAATGCAATCATTTATTTTTTCTTGATCTTTATGGGTTTATATGCAGTCTCTCTGCTCTTGTTTTGTGTGCTTAAAGAATGAAGGAAAGCTGTCCATAATTTTTACTCAGAAAGCTCAGAACCTTGCAGTTCCACATTCTTCTATCTAGGAGTATGTATAAAGATTATATTGCCAAGATGATGTAATATGATGACTCAGGCAAATGTGAATTAGTAACTGCTGTTGCTTGGTTAACATTTGAGTTTTCATGTAGGCATATGTTATGAAATGTGTAGTTGACTTTAATGAATTACACAAACTAATGTGCAAACTAATTTTAATAAAACAAGATAAAATCATCTTTCAGAGAATAATATTTTTTCAAGTTACAGATTGTTCAGGTTTTTTAGGTAGAATTAAAATCTATTTAAAACCTGGCCAACTGCATAAATGTTTAATGTCTGTCTTTACAATTATAAGACTTGGAATTGTAGAGATTCCATTTCCCATACACCCTTTTGTTTACTTTTGTAAGGAAAACATTTTTGTATTTATCTTTATTAGACATCTTTGACTTTTTGAAAACATTTATCAAACTAGACATTACAAGCCAAAAATGCAGTGCTTTGTTATTATAACTATTTTATGAGGGCTGTCCCTGGGTACACAGTGAAATGAAGGAAGGAAGGAAGGAAAGGAAGGAAGGAAGGAAGGAAGGAGGGAAGAAAGGAAAATTTATTAGTTTGTAATCTGGGATTCTTGCCTTTTGGATAGTATGTTCTTTCTGGAGTAGTATGGGACCTTGTTACTAATTGGAATTTAGTCAAAGACATGCTGGACCAACATTTGGATGACTTAATTTATAATCTTTTCTTGATTCTGTTACTTTGATTTGTTTGATTTTCTTTTTAAATTTGCTTGATTCTGTATAGCCTTGAGAAGTGCCTTAATTTCTGGTTTTCTATCCATATGTAATTTTGAGAAAGATATTCCTGTTCCTTCACAGAAATAATATTTTATTTGACATTTTAATGGCTCTGGGATCTCATCCATGTTCATATTCTTGCCACTGCCTTTTCATCTTGTGCCATTCTTGTCCATGTTCTCTTGTCAGGTTTCTACAGGCATACTTCCAGTGCCATAAGGCCTTTTTTTAACTTTTTACATTACAGTGGAGTATGTATTCTACCTATGGCTAATCTGCAGCTCTCCTGGAAGAACTAACAAGCTTCCAATTCCAGTCACATATCTCTTTGATGATATCTCATAGACTTACGTTGAAGTTAATGATTATTAAAGTACATATTGATTTAATTTGGAAGAAACAGTGTAATAGCAGGAAAGAGTACTGACTTAAAAGTTGGAGAACCAGGGTTCAGACCTTGCCTCTAATGCTATTTATGCCTGTGTGAGCTGGGGAAAGTCACCAGTCTTCGTGGAACCTCAGTTTTCTCTTCTGTAAAATGAAGGGATTGAAGTAGATGGCCTTGGCAGTTGACAGGTCTACATCTCTGATCCTAATTGTTTTCTCAAATTTCTCCTTATGCTCTGGCATAGACTTAAAAATCCTTAAAATGTTTAGGGTGCTCACTTGACAAATACTTATCATAAGTACTCTAAGATAAGCAGGTGTCCAATGAAACATCATTTCTTATGACTTCTGGATATGCAATAAAACTAATATCTTCCTTACCCATTTTTGGTTTTCCAGGGAGTTCCTCCAAGCCAACCTATCATTTAGCTGCATTTTTCCTTTTTTAATGCTAGTGTAAAGAATATGACTTACTTCTTCCATTCACATGACAGCCAAGTTAATGTTCATAGTCAGTATGAGGACTTTGTCAGGTTTTGTTTGGAGGTTTGTTCATTTGTTTCTCTACTTTGTGTATCTTTTTCCTGCCACTCTGTCACTGCCTCAGGGGTGAAAGCTAGGGTATACATCACTGAGGGCCATTTTCTTTGTTTACTTTGTTTTGTGTGTTGCTTTGTCACCAAGTGACCCTTCAGCTAGTGATGGGACTCTTCATACTTAGGTAGGATAGTCCTTGGAAAGTAGTCTGATGGTAAGACTATGCTTGAAAGCTTTCTAATATGGTAAACTAACAGAACTTGTTTTTGCCAGCATCTTAACAACCCAATGTCATATCATACACCCCATGTGCTAGGAGCAAAATCTTTGTTCCTGTACCTATGCAAGTTAGAATAGTATCATTGATACCATCCTAAAGACTTGATTGGCTCAGATAAATGGAAGGCCCAAGGTGTCCACATCACTTCCCAGTTGCCCAGGAATAAAATAGCTATGAATAATTCTAAGCAAGGGAGTTTTATTCTGATATATCAAATGGAGGAGTTATATCTTTTTGGAATAGCAACTCAGTGCCCATCCTTATTGAATGTTCTTCTGTGATGACCTAGTAAATCTTTTGTTAACTGTTGGATGACTTATGAGTGTTTAATTTTGTTTTAGCATAGAATCAAAACTAATAGGAGGCTGACCTGAGTGAGACCTACCCTCGCCTCCAGGAAAAAAAAATTTGTAGCAAATATTCTGTATGGTTAAAAGGGAGATGTGTCATCTACATTTTACAGAATAGAAACCCGCGCCTCATATATATAGCCAGTAAATAGTAAAATAAGGACAAGAATTGTAGTTGCCTGACTCCTACTCCAGTTATTTTTTCCATTTTATTAGTAGCATTACTGTTCCATACAAAAAATAACATTTATATATAGTATTTCTGCACACTAATGCTTCCTCTTATGACCTTTCCAGTCTACCAAGAGAACAAGTATAATTTGGTGTAATACTTCTTAGAAATGATAGGAGTTAGAAAAAAACTTTAGCATAATTTTCTGAAATTCTTCACACGTTTCTTACAGTTAATTGATTAAAAAGACATCTCCTATGAATGATTCACTGTAGTCTTAAAATCAGAACATTCAACCATTCTGAAATCATTCAAAACATCATGTCTGAAGAATTGGCAAGTCCTCATTTCTTTCATGTTCTTGATAGCCTCTCTTTTATTTGAAATATGTTCTGTTAATTATATCTACTGAATCCTGTGGGAGATGTAAAATTTAGATAAGATTCCTGCCTTCATAGAGCTTATCACAAGTTTAAGGGAATATGACACCCCCCCCCCCCCAAAATAAAAACCAAAACCTCCAACACAACTCAGCCCAACTGGAGCATAGGATTAATACATGAATTCATGAAGGTATAAACAGGACTGTGTTAAGTTCAAAGGGTGGGAGGAAGTTAGGATAATGTCAAACAGAAGGTCAAGGAAGGCTCCATGGAAGAGATGGCATTTAGACTTTAAAAGATGGGTAAGAATCTAGCAGGTTCAATAAAGCATGGGGCCTAGGGCATATAAAATTTGAGCTAAGGCATGAAAGTAGGAAAGTATTAGTTGTTTGTCTATGGGAGACACCTTGTAGTCTAGATTGACTAGAGAGTATGAGGAAGAAAATAGCATAAGACTGAAAAAATGAGATAGTGTAAGATAGTTAAGATAGTAATCTCAGGAGTTTGAACCCTAATTGGTTAGTAACAGGCTATCAGGTGGTTTTGAGCAGAGGAGGCACAAGACCAGATCTATCCTTAGGGAAATATTAATCTGACAGCGGTGTGAAAGATAAATTGGGTCACGAAGAGACTGGAATTGGGCAGGCCACTTAGGACAAATCGTTCAGGAGGTTGATAAGGAAGACCCATACTTGGGAAGTGGTGATAGGAGTACAAAGTAAGTAGGGTTGGTTGGTTGGTTGTTGTCCTTCATTCTCAAAGAAGACCAAAGTGACATCACAATGCTACCATAAAGCTACTGTGATCAGAACAATTTAAGCTCAGAATGATCAGGTAGAAATAGTCCATGTGAGTAGGTTCTCTAAATTTGTGCATCTCACGTTTCTTTTAAATTGCTTCAGTTCTCCTTTGCTCACAGAGCACAGCACCTCTGATGAGGGTACACCATGCTGGGTGGTCCTGTGCCAATGTCTTCCATATCATACAATCAATTCCAGAGTTCTTAAGAGAGACCTGGAGAGTGTCCTTGTATCACTTCTTCTGACTTCCATGTGAGCATTTGCTCTATGTGAGGTCTCTGTAAAATAATCTTTTTGGCAAGCATATATTTTGCTTTCAAACAATGTGGCCAACCCATCGGAGTTATGTTCTTTGAAGCAGAGTTTGAATGCTTGGCAGTTTAGTTCAAGAAAGGACCTCAGTGCCTAGTATCTTATTCCACCAGGTGATCTTCAGAATCTTCCTAAGACATTTCAAATGGAAGTGATTCAGTTTCCTGGCATGGCACCGGAATACTGCCCAGGTTTCATAGGCATACAACAATGAGGTCAGCACAACAGCTCCATATCTCAGTTTGGTAGTTAGTCTAATACCTCTTGTCTCCCACACTTTCCTTTGGAGCGTCCCTGACACTAAACTGGCTCTGGTAATGTGTACGTCAACCTCACTGTCAATGTCTACATCCCTGAAAAGTATATTACCAAGGTAAGTGAATTTATCCACAGTATTCAGAGCTTCTCATTTATTGTACCTGATGGTTCCATGTATGGATAGTGTGGTGGTGGCTGATGGAGCACCTTTTTTTTCTTGGTATTAATTATTAGACCAAAATTAGCACAAGCAGCAGATCCATACTTTTTCTCATCTCAGCCTCAGAGGCTGCATTGAATGCACAATCATCTGCAAACAGAAAACCATGCACCAACACTCCCTCCACTTTTGGTTTTGGCTTGGAGCCTTTTCAAGTTGAAGGCTTTAACCACCAGTGAAGTAGCTGACCTTGATGCTGTGTTCATCCTCACTGAAGGCATTTGACAACACAGCTGAAAACATCGTGCTACGAAAAAGCATGGGAGAGAAAAAATAGTATGGGATCAAGTACACAAAATTGACTTATAATACTAATGAACTTCTCCAGGCAACCAAATTTTGACATTCTTCATAAGCCCTTATGACTGACAGTATCCAAAGCCTTGCTTAGATCTACAAATATGTACAGACCTCTATTTTGCCCCTGGCATTTCTCCTGGTAAAAAGCAGTAGGAAATAACTGATTAGTTGTGAAGGAGAAAGAAGAACCTAAATGATGCCGTTGATAGAAGCACTAAAATCAAAAAGAAGAGCAGATGTTGAGCAAACAGTGAGGTTCCCTTGGAAGCTGCTGAATTTTAGTTTAGAAATATTCATTGAAGATTTCCTTATAAAGCATGTGATTTGTGAGTCCAGAGCTTACGAAGAAGGTAAGGGCTGGAGATAACACTGACTTTGGACAAATTACTTAACTTTTCTATGTCTGTGATTGATGAGGTTGGACTTACCTTTCAGCTCTAAGTCTTACGGTCCTATATAGATGTGATAGTCATCTGCATGGAATATTTTGCATAAAACATTCAGTGCCCCAACAACTTATATGTTCTTTTTGACTTGTAATGCCTTTTTTAAGTCTAAAATCCTAAACTAGGCAAACACCTTAAAATTTTGTTCTTATTACTGTGTCTTTTTCTCAAACAATACATTCTATTTAAGAACGTTTTGTGTATTTCATAATTTAACCCACTTTTAGGATCAGGTAATGATTTGTTTTTACTGTTATTCAATTTTTAAATACAATGTAGCAAGATAAAAAGCAATCTTGCTGTTATGGCTGGGCTATTGTACTTGGAGGTGAAAGACCCTATTTCAAATTCCACCTCGGACATTTAATAGCACTTTGGTCCTCAGTAAGCAACTTAGTCTCTTTAAGCTTTAATCAAGTGTCCAAGATATAGTAGTTGAGTTGATGATCAACTCACAGATTGATTCTTGATGCATTAATATTTTTCTGATTGAAGACGGGTTGACTGATCTTTAAACGTTTAATGTCCTAAAATACATTGTTTTATTAAGGTAGAAGAATGTGCCAAAACCAGCATCAAACTTAGGTCCCCCTGACTCACATACTTTCCTACTCCGTGCTGCTGCAGTGGTCATTTGTTTCTGCTTTATAGCTATGTTTAATTTCATGTAAAATTATTTCGGTCAATATAAAAGTTGATTGGTAGCTTAAAGAAGTCAGTTTTTAAGTTTTATGTTCCATATTGAAAATCATAATAGTAAGAAAAGAATGTTCTGTTTCTATTTAAATACATGGACCATGAATGAGGCTCTGCAAAATATAAAAACTGATTTAGTACTATTTTGCCAGTCTTAGAAGAAATTAGGAAATTTATATCATCTAATAAAAAAGGAAAGGTAGGTGTTTCCAGGATGAACTCAGATATGAAAACTTAGAACTCTTAATTGTCTGTTGAGCCACCTACATCCTAAAAAGATACATAACTAAATGCTAATGTAGAGATTTTAGAGGTACATTGACTTTTTGTGTAATCTAGGTGGGTGTCAAGTGTATGCTGTAGTAGTCACACCAGCTTTCACCTCTGTTTATTTATTGTTACTAACTTGTTTCCTTATGTATTCTTATCCTGACTTCAAAGGCAGTAAAGAGAGAATGTCTTGATTGTTCCTTATAAATTGAGAGAAATATACAATCTCTCTCCTATGAATTAGGTCTGAACTTCCATCCTAATTTATAAATGAACTAGACAAATCTTTTTTTTTTCATAAGCTTTCATTCATCTGTCTCTCATTTTCAAACACTGGTCTCATAGACTTGGATAAACATCAGTGTTATTGTCCATATAATTTATACAGTAACAAATAATACAAAGACATAAATGTTTACAGTAGGCAGTGAAGAAAATTCACCCCCAGAGTCACTTCTGTACTCTTCAAAAGCAGGGGAAAGCGTGGAGTATTCTCAGCAACACCAGCTCCTTGAGTTATGGAAAAATATTTCAGTTAGAATGGTAATGGTAATTTTCTTCATAATGTCTTTACAAAACAATAGTTAAATACAGGTCCTCTTCATTTATTGTCCCCGATAGTTCCGTGTATGGATAGTGTGGTGGTGACTGATGGAGCACCTTTATTTTCTTGGTGTTAATTGTTAGGCCAAAATGAGCACAAAGTCTCTTAAGTCTGTCAGCAAAGAAGTTCTCTTCCTCCTTTCTCTCAGTTCTTCAGTGGCCTCTCTGTGCCCAGAATGACAGTTAAAGTGCTACTCTCCAAGATGCTGTCCCTTTTTTTAATGCTGTTCCTTCTTAAAGACAGTCATAATATCCAAGTCTGTGTTGGAGGGAAGAAGAGAGGATGACTAAGACTGGGTTATATGACAGGAAGTTGGGAAGAACTGAAGTCAGTAAAGGGGTGGCTTAAGTCACAAGTGATTTAAGATCCAGGTGAGGCCAAGTGTGGAGCAGCAGTGCAGATAAGTCTGACAAAGTTTTGAAAACAGAAACAGTGATCTTTCTAAAAGAAGGCATTGTATGAGACCTAGAAAGGCAAGCAGTATGTGCATGGAATAAGAAACACACTTTTCTGGAGTCTGAGGGCCTAGATTCCATCCCATCTTTTAAGTATGTGTTGGTCAAGTCATTTAACTTCCTGGGCTTCAGATTCTTCCGTCTGTTTTTTTAAAAAGTCTGTTGGATTTGATTCTTTGAGCTCTAAATCCTTGGTTCTTTGAGCTCTAATGTGTACAATCCTGTGATCTTCTGAGGATGTAGAATGAGCCAATGTGGAGGAGAGGGCCATTAGGGGAAAAGGGACAAAAGTAAAGGAAGTGGAACTGCTCTGGTCACTTACAAATCTTCACTTGATTTTTCTTCCTTGTGTACTTTTTTTCTTTTTTTTACTGCTAAGTAATGACTTAAACACCACAAAATGTTTTTTAATCTTATGTACTTTAAATGAATTGCCAGCTTTATTAACCTTTCCACAAAGGCAGTATTATTATTGTACCAATAAGAGGAAATAGAATCTTAGGGGAAATGACAGTTAAACTCCTACTTTCTCAAAGATTCTTTTCTTTCTTAAAAATACAGTAAGTGTCCATAGTTTATATGGGAGGGGTTACTGAAACTGGGCTTACATAAACCTTCATTGGATCTTGTACAATGGAAAGAGCAAAGGGTGGGGAGTGGTTTGCAATGGCAGCAGGCAGAGATGAAAAACTGTCCCTGTGGATAGATATCTGGAATGAAGCACTGCTTAGGCAAATTAGTGATAGGAGGCTGAGTTGAACCATTAACTTGTCTTCCAACTAATAGGTCTGTCCTGGGAAAATCCCAAAGTGGAATGGATTTCTGGGGGTTGGCTGGGGATAGACATTGTACCTATTGGGAAATATATCAAATATCACTCAAAGTAAACACACAAAATTTTGGATGTAGTGATTGACATATATAGGTCTCTGTTTGGGGATTTGATTTTCATACTAAGTTTGTACTTCGTTTCATTGTCTGAGATTTGTACAGTGTCTCCTTTAAACTTCTGAAAAAGTATAGTAAAGAAAATAAGACTAAGGGACAGTGATTATTTTACCCACATTCTGCCAAGATGGACGTATATTCAATAATCAACTAATTATATACTTATTGGGCCCATTCTGTAAATGATTCTAGATGAAAAAAAGGCAATTTTTTCAGTCATTTGATTTGTTTTTGACCAATCCACAATTGTTCTCTGCATTGATTGAATGCACACCTTGTGTGTAACTGACATTGACACAAAATGCGTGTTTGTGTGTGTGTATTTATACACATGCACATACATATGGGAGGGTAGGGGTGTATGTATGTATGCAGTTCCATTTGGACTGATGAATAGAGCTAACATTTTTGAGAAATGCTGTTCTAAGTTGCAGTCAGTTCTTTTATAACTTTACATATACTTTCCTAAAAGTCACCTCTATGCAAAATCAAGCAATGAAAACCACAGGGCTTATAAGAGAAAATAGAGTTAAGGGCACAAGTTTCAAAAGTTTCAAAAAATGGTAGTATAGTTTTATACATGTTAAATGGTTAATAAATACATAATTATACATAAATAGTAGTGACACTCTTGGCTTCAGGGTTCTGCTCAGCCTGAACCCTGGATCCCAGGACAAGGCTGCAAGCATGAGAAAGTTGTAGAATAGGTGCCAACCAGCCCTCTTCCATCCACAACTCTTACTGCACCAGAAAATATACAATAAATGTAATACTTCACCCTGAAAAAGAAATGATTTCTGCATATGGAAATGGACCCTGAACTTGATCCTTTGGGAAACCCCATATTTCCACTTGTTGGGACTTGCTCTACAGTGGTGGGGGTTGAAGCCGAGCTCTTTCCACTCATTCCTCCTCCCTTTTGCCCCATTAGCTCTTACCTCATCCCAGGTGGAAGAAGATAATTACACCTCAACCACTAGCAAGCACAGAAGTTTAAGCCAGGCATCTCATTTTCCTCTTCCCCCTTCCCCAGTCTGTCTGTTGAAGTTGTCCTCCAACTGGTACAGAATGGTGGGGAAATAGTTGCAGCTTGTAAGGTATTGTGAAACTTTCTGGGGTCTCCCTATTTCTTGAGGATGAAATGGAACTTAAGTAAATGATAAATTCTAATTATCCTCAGACTGTTCCCTAAAGCATTGATTGCATTGTAACAAATTCAGGTTTTCAAAACATTCAAGTTTTCAAATCAAGTGTTACTAAAGCTGACTAGGTATAGCTTAAACACGAATTTTTAACTCACTTTTAAAAAGATGTATTTATGCCTTTTGTTATTTCATCAAGTCATTTTCACCTGAATCCTATCCCCTACCTCACTCTTATAATGAACTCACTCTTGTATAAAAGAAAAATAGTTCAGCCAAAATAACTTACAAATTGATTTCAGCTGACAGTTTGTGCTACACTCTGCCCTATAATCCCCACCTCCCTGCTAGAGGTGGGATGAATTTTTCATTATCTATTCTCTAGCAGTTGTAGTTAGTTATTACTGCAATTGCTACTGTTATTCAGAGTTTGGCTTTAATGATTTTTTTCTTTAACACCATTGGCAAAATAATTGTATATATTGTTTTCCTAGTTTTATTTTGCTTCCTTATCATGTCACTATATGTGTCTGTGTGTATATACGGGTATATATGCATATTAAATATTTTCTCATATTTTTCTGCATCTTTGGTCATTTTTTATTGAACAATGATATTCCCTTACATTCATGCACCACAGTTTATTCAATATTGGATACTCACTTTGTTTAAGATGTTAAAAACATGCTATATTTCTAAAATTCACATGGAATTATCTATCATTTCTATAACAAAAGCATATGTTTATGGGTTTATAAATTGTTATGACCCTTACTGTGTTAGTAACAAATATAGAATTTTTATTTTATATTTTATTCCAGTTTTAATTTAATAATCTGATTTGCTTTTTAGATTCAAAAGATACTCTAAATAACGATACCTGAAGAAACAGAATATTCTTGAATACAGAGAGTTTAAAAATCACTTTCAAACCAAACTGGTAGTCTTCTAAGTGGTAAATCTTTTTAACAAGAAATATTTAGTTCCATGAATATCATATAAATAGCTAAATATGTATTATATCAAAAGGACATGGAATGGATCTTGATTAGTAACATATATGGCATTGTAATTTTCAAGCGAAGTGGAGATCAAGGTTCAATGGTCATACAATTATTTTGCATCCTAGAATGTAGAGATCATGGAAGGCAGTCCCTCTAGTTATCTATCGGTCTGGAAAGATGAGATGAGGACAGATTGTAGAGGGTTTTAAATGCCGAGGAGTGGTTCCTGTTTTATTTAGGAAACTGCCAATGAAGCTTCTTGATCAGAGGAGTAAAGTGGTCAGACTCGGGCTTTAAGAATAAACATTTGGCTACTATTTGAACCTAGTCAGTGAGGGAAGAGAAACCAGTTAGGAAGCCTGGGTAATTGCTGCTGAAAGCCAGGCAAAAGGTAACAAGGACCTGACTTTGGGGTGGTTGTGGTATGGATAGAGAGAATGGAGGTAGATAGAAAAGAAATTAGGAGGGAAGGTGGTTTTCAGGGATTTCTGTTTGGGACCTACTAATTTTGAAATGCCTATGGGTTGTGCATGTGATACCCAGCAGTTAATTGGAAATGTAGAAGTGTAACTAAGGAGGGAGCTAAGGACTGGATGTGTAGTTTTGGTTGTTATCAACAGGGTTAATGACAAGAAGCCCTCACTAGCTAGGCTATGATATACTGGTAAAGTGTCTACATAGGATAAAGCATGGTCTGGTTATTTGGGGCTTGTTGAAACCTTGAGAGCTAATGAGATCACTAAGAGAGAATTCATGAAGAGAGAATTGGAGCTGGGCAAGAGATGTATGTTGATCCTACAAAGGAGATAAAGGGAAGGCCTTTGGCTCACCCAAAAAATCCATTAGTATCCATCAAGGCTTGGGGGAGGAGGGTGTGTGTGGGGTGGGGAATAGGCAGTAGCTCAGCTCTGACACCCATAGAGATTTCAATACCATTCTCTATCCAGTTGTTTCTTCATTGGGATGAAATGAGTAGATCTTCTCTCTACTAATACCTTCTATAAAGCTATCTACTAAGTAGATGCCTCTACTTCCTTTCCTCTCATTCTGTCCTTAACTTTACAGTCTGCCTTCCAACCTCATTACTTACCTAAAGTACTTTCTCCCAAGTTAGTAACGATCTGTTTATTGCCAAATCTATTCTTTTAATCCTTATCCTTCTTGACCTTTCTGCAGCCTTTGTTATTACAGATTACCCTCTTCTCTAGATTTTTGTTGCACTACTCTCCTGGTTCTCCTACTAACTTCTCAGTGTGGGTTCTGTTTGATTTGTGGATATTCGTCAAGGTCATGCCTGCTAGGTGAGAGTGTCCCACAGGGCCTGTCCTGGGAACTTTTCTCTTCTTGCTATGTAACATTTCACCTACCAATCTCATTATCGCCCTTGGATTCGATTATCATTTCTATGCTAATGATAGTACGTCTGAGCTCTAATCTCCAACTACCTATTGATTATCTCAAACTAGATGTTCCACAGACATCTTTAACTCAACATGTGCAAAACTGAACCCTATTATCCACCAAGCTCTTTCCTCTTCCTAACTTCCCTATTATTATTAAGGGTATCACTATCCTTCTAATTACCCAGGCTAGGGTATCATGCTTTATTCATCTTTCTCATCCCCCATATCTAGTATGTTGTCAAATCCTGTCATTTCTTCATTCATAACATCTCACAAATACAGCCCTTTCTGTCCTTGGGCATTGCCATCATCCTGGTGCAGGCCCTAATCACCCAGATCTAGACTATTGTAGTACCTCTGCTGGTTGGTTTGCCTTTGTCCACTTGCAGTCCATCTTCCACTTAGCTGTCAAATTGATCCTACTGAAGAGCAGGAAGATCTCACTGACCATGTCACCTCCCCTCTTCAGTAAACTCTACTGGCTCCTTCTTATTTCCATGATCAAATATGAAAACCTTCTATTTGGTATTGAAATCCCTTCATAAACTTCCCTTCCCAACTTTTAGTTTTCTTATACCATATACATATGCATTTACTCACACACATATACTCACACATCCCATATATATTCTTCAAATCAGTGATACTGGCCTCTTTGCTTTTTCTTTAACAAGACATTCTACCTCCCAGCTCCAATTGGCTGTCCCTTCTGCCTGGAATGCCCTTCTTCATCTCTGCCTCCTGGCTTCCTTCACGGCCTAGCTGAAATCTCTCCTTTTGTAGTAATCCTTTCCCAATTCCACTTATTCCTATTGCCTTCCCTCTTGACTATTTTCCGTTTATTCAGTATATATCTTGTTTGTACATAGTTGTTCAAATGTTGTCTCCTCCATTATATTGTGAGCTCAAAAGCAAGAACTCCTTTACCTTTTTTTTCTAGCCTTTTCATTTAGTATAGTGCCTGGCATGTAATAGGTACTTAGTACATGTTTACTGACTGACCCCTTAGTCTAGAATTATCCAGTCCCCTCCCACCCCATCTGGTTTAGAGAGGAGGCAAAAGATAACTTTCTGGCATCCTAAGTTGGATCACTCAGTGCATTTTACTACAGAATCATCATTTTACATAGTGGTTAGATTCTCTACTCTTGTACTTAAATTTGCAGTACTTGCGTTTACCATGTTACTTTGCTTCTGACCCATTTAGAATAATGGACTGTCAAACCTAACTGCTTTTTACATTATTTTTAGAGGAAAGTGCTTCCTGATTTCCCAAAAGTAACTTACATACTAACTCTCTTTGACTAGAGATAATAATTGAATCCATGTGAAGCAATGAGGTCACAAGTGCAGTAGTGTGTAGGGAGAAGAGAAGAGGACCCAGGACAGAGCCTTGAGGGACACCCATGATTAGCAGCCATGACCTGGATGAAGATCCAGCAAAGAGCCTGGGAAGGAGTGAGCAGACAGGTAGGAAGAGAACCAGGAGAGAGCAGTGTCACAGAAATCCCAAGAGAAGAGAGTGATCAGCAGTTTCAGAGGTGGCAAAGAGGTCAGAAAGGGTGAGAACTGAGAAAAGTCTGTTAGATTTGGCAATTAAGAAATCACTGGTGACTTTAGAGAGAGAACTTTCTGAGCAGTTTTTTAGTAAGTTCTGAAGCCAGACAGCTGAGACTGTAGAGAAGAGGAGAAATGGAGGTACCAATTATAGATGACTTTCTGAAGGGGTTTAGCCACTAAAAGGAGGAGAGAGATGGAGCCTAGTGGGTATGGGCAGATCAAGTGAAGGATTTTTTTTTTTTAAAGTATGAGAGACATTGGAATGTTTATTCCATTAGACATTGAGTTGTACTGTTAGAGAGGTAAAGTCCTTTCTTTAGGCTTCTAAAATAATATTTCTGAACCTTTTTTGATTAGACATTCCTTTGAACTTGTCTAGACACATCAGGCAAACTTTCTATCCTTTTCTGTAGCCATCTATCAATTTACAACTTGAACATTTTACGTGTGTGTGTGTGTGTGTGTGTGTGTGTGTGTGTGTATGTAAATAGAATCAGAATCTTAGAATTGGATGGAATGTCTGAGTCCATCCCTATACCTTAATAAGACAGCATTCTGCAGCACACCCAACAAATAAACATCTAGGCTTTATCTAAAAATCTGTCATAAGGTACAGAGGTGAGCGTATCAACTTTGGATAGTCTGATTTTCAGAACTCTTTCGTTAATAACAAGCCTAAATTAGCTCACTGACATCTACCCATTTTCTCTCTTTCTGCGTTCTGGGGACAAGTAGAGTAAGTCTTTATTTGAAGACAGTTGTCATGTCTTCTTAAAGCTAAATATTCTCTTTTCCCTTGGAGGCCTTTCACCATTTTGGTATCCTTTTTCTGTATTCTCTCCAGCTTATAAATGTCCTTCCTAAAAGAAACTGAACACAGTACTCCATATGTGATGGAACCAGGACTGAATCTTCTCATGTACACTCTTTCTCTCTGAATTCGGCCCAAGGTTGCATCCACTTTTTTGATTACCATATCACAGTCTGGTGAACACCCAGATTTTTTTTTTCAGATAAATTGCCCAGCCGCTTCTCCATTTTGTATTTGGGAAGTTGACTTTAAAAAAGGCAGTTTAAAGTAAAGTGACTACATTTATTGCTATTAATTTTCCCCCTAAAAGATGTCCATTGTTAGAAAAGAAATTAACAAAGAGACCTGAGGAAACCCAGGATGTTGTAACAGACAAATGACTCTCCAAAGTGGTCTGACAGACACACCACATACTTGAGAGGAGTGTCAGTATGTCAAGGATCTCATACCACTGGTCTCGGATCAGAGATCACATAATTGTCTCCAAGTTACAGAGCTGGTAAGTATTAGAATTTCAAATGTAGCTCTTGCTGACTCCCAAGTCCCAGTATTTTCTCTACTTGATTAATTACTCCTGATGAGATTTAATGTTTCCAAGGCAAGTTATTTGGACTTTAGAACTCCGTTCCCTAATAGCAAATGGACAGGACTTAGCACTAGGGCTAGATTTTTGCCACTTCCTAGCAAAATGGTGATGGGAAAGCCATTTAATTTCTCTGAGCCTCAGTTTCTTCATTTGTAAAACAGAGTTTGTAATACATATAGTACTGACTCCACAGCACTGTTGTGAGACTCAAAATGAGGTCACTTACTTGTCCATAGCAGGAGTGACCATAGTCACTCCTGGTGATAGTAGACATCCAGGATCCTGGAGATGAGCATTTCTCCTATAGAAGGAGCCCCTAACTTAACTATACCTGACTTTCCTACGTACTTTATGTATGAATAAGGACTCCATGAATCCCATGCTGCAATGTCTGCACTTCCCTGAAGCTGATGTAAGGGTTTCCCCAGTCCTGTGAATGTTAACTTGTCCGTAGCTCCTCCTTATCTTCTTACTGGTATCAGCATTCTCACTTTGTCTATTACTCCTCATTCTAGATTTCTCAAGCCCCTAACATCTTCATACACATCCCTCGTTCTTCTTTCTGTTCTTACCCTTCCACCTTCTCACCTTTGCTGCTGTAGAAATACCCTCACACTTCTGGAACTACAGTGTAAAAGAGACATATGTCTCTGGCATCTGCTAGAGCTCAAGAAGTCATTTTAAATCATTGCTGTTTGTACAGAATTATTTTTCAAGCATCATATCTGCACTGGCCTGGAAAGCTAAGCTCTATAACATAACTTTTTATGGGGAAATGCTTTCTAATTTCTGGTTAACTTTCCTGTAACTTTTAAACACCTTTAGAAATTGGGGGACATTTTTTATTCACTATTTCTTAGTAGCCAAAAAGCAGTTTGATTATTCCAGGTGTACAGTTTACTGCGTGCACAGTGACTGAGGCACTAGAAGTAATGCCTTGTTTATGAAACAAGAATTTTTTTTCTAAATTCTGCCCATAGTGCTATTTACACTAAGTGAAACAATGAAGAGGTTAAGTTGATATTTCCCTGTGCTTTATAATGAGTGCAAATTTTTTTTCAATTTAAATTTCTTTTATAAATTATAAATTTAAATTTCTTTTATGTTTAATCTAAAGCTGTTAAAAATCACTAAAAATGTCTTATTCTGCATGATTTTGCCTTTACCACCATCATTTCTAAATACTATTACTTTCATATCACACATTTTTATAGTTACCTGTGTGAAAGGCAGTGTAGTGGATAGAAAACTGGCCTTGGAGCCAGGAAGTCCTGAGTGCAAGACCCTCTAACATACATTGTGACTCTAGTCAAGTCACTTAACATTCCAGCACTCTAAGTTAACTGAGACTAAGTTGCAGAGAAGATGCAGACCTACTTCAATAGAGGAAGTACCTCTCCAGAAGAGAGAAGAGGGAATAAACATTTATTAAACGCCTTCTGTGTGCCAGACATTGTGCTAAGCACTTTACAAATCTCTCATCTGATCCTCACAACAACCCTGGGAGGTAGGTCCTATTATGAATCCCCATTTTTCAGTTGAGGAAACTGAGGCAGAAAGGAGTAAGGATCATGCAGCTATTGAGTATCTTACTCTGGATTTGAAATCAGATCTTCCTTATTTCAGGTCCAGTGCTCTATCTGTGCCCCATTATTCTACCAGGAACTCTCTATACCAATAAAGACTGGTCTCTACCCTTTATAAGGAACTGTCACTTTACATGATTCTGTAATTTCAAAGAACCAGTTAACATTAGATGGGGGCAAGTGCTGATAGTGTGTTCCTTGAGGAAAATATTTTCATATGAAAGTATTTGTCTATAATATACTTCATAAGACTATAACTTATACATATATACATATATGTGTATAATTTAGATATGTACGTATAATATGTATTTTTTAATGAGGCAACATCTTTGTTACTAGGAAATTATATATTTTAGAACAGTAAATGCTAAATAATTCATAAAATATCAAGTGTGGTGAATTTCAGATCTGAATTTTGTACAAAAGTTGGAAAACAAATTAGGTTATAGGCCAGTAATATTCCTCTGCCTCTCTTTAATGACTCATGGTGATATGGCTATTGGACTTTTATATTTTCTCTATTAGTAGGAATGTACATGTAAAATAGAGAAATGATATTTTTGTTATTTCCATTGTTTTGACTTATTTTTCCTCTTTACTCTGTTTTATTCATAGGTGTTGATTTTAAAATCAAAACAGTAGAGTTAAGGGGAAAGAAAATTAGATTACAAATCTGGTAAGTAAAACAGTATGTACCTTTGCATCCAGCAGTGTGTGTTTGTCTGTGTGTGTTTTTTCCTAACATGGATCCATATGCTTGTCTAATAAAATTAACTGTTCCTAAGCTGATTTTCTGTATTTCCATTTTCTTCCTCTTCCCTCATTTCAAAACATTGAACTTAGATTGCTTCTTACTGCCTCCGAAGCATAAGAAGCAATAACGTAATTGCACTTCAGAAGTTGTCTAGCGTATTTTAAATGTGAGAATATAGAAAATAAATGGAGAGTAGGGATACAGCACTAGTGAGAAAGCTCTGGCCTCGGGAGTTAAGGACAAGCCTTCTGCTTCTGGTTCTATTCAGTTATTAATCATGTGACTTGAGGCAGTGTTTGACTCAGTGGGCCTCAGTTTCTTTAACAAAATTCTGCTAAATACTTTTAAACTGTAAAATGTCATGCAAAAAAAGGAGTTATTATCAGTACTGTTAGTAGTAGTAGTAGTAGATAAAATGACACATGACCTGTGGGGGGAAAATAATTTAGTCAGAGGAGACAGTGTTCACCAGTTTTGCCATTCCTTAACAAATAAGGCATTTTAAGAAGGTGACAATTACTATAATAGACAGCATTTTGTTAGTTCCTAATTTTATTTTTTTGACATGGATCATAAAAATGACATCATTAAAATAGATCAAATGTTAATCTTTAAAATGTTATTTATATTTATATGGAATTTTGTATCTAAAGAAAATCCCAATATTCAAAGCCATATTGAGTGAGTTAAAAAAGAAAATGAAAATTGTCCCTAGGAGGTAGAGGCACCTTTGAATAAATTAGCATGAGTATTTGCAGTGAGTCATATGTAAGTAACCCTTCTAACCATAATTTTGATGTTGCTCCATCGTGTTTAAAATCCCATTTATGCAGATTAGATGTCTAGAATCCAGTTTCAGGAAAACTTTTTACTCTTCAGCTTTAATAGTATATTTTTTGATAGTATAATTTAAATTACAATTATAATGAGAAAATAAACCAGCTCTCTTGATAGCTACCTTTTAAGCTGCAAACTAGCTTTTCTTTAACTGTTAACATTGCTTGATGCACAGATGGCATTAGAAACAGTGCTGAAAGTTCTTCTGTGGGGAAAAAAAAGGAAATGAAATCTAGTGGTGATTTTAAAATGACACCATTGAGATTTTCTATTATGCCATTTTGTTTTTAATGACATAGATGCAGTATACTCAGCTTACTAACTCCTCTTGGCAGGTCAACCTCAACTCTGTTTGTCACACCATGTGTTTGTTTGCTTCCATCTGCGTTAATTGCTGCTTCATCTTTGGCATCACCGGTCACCTAATGCTTGAATGTTAGTGGCATGTCTTCATTCTTCATCTGTGTCCCTGTCTGGGACATAGCTACAGCAGAACCAACATTGCTTGTCAGTGGCTTCCTGGAGTTGTCTGAGGTAATATCTTTTTTTTTTTTAGTCATTTGTAGCTCACTTTAGTTTCTGTTTTATAATTATGAAACCTCAAATTTTTATTTAAAGTATCTTAATGGAATAAGGTATGTCTAAAAAGGCAACAAATTTTGATTTGTAAATCATGACCCTTTAAAAAATATGAAAATTATGTAGCGTATTTTTTAAAAGCAACTTAAGAGGGAAAACTAGGAAAGATTTAAATTGGCAGCCTTTTAATGATAGAACCCAAAAACAGTGAAAAACTTCCTGTATAAGCTATTGTTTCTATAATCTATAAGTACCTCTGAACTAAAAATTGCATTTTTAAAACTTATTTTTATTTTTTTTTTATAAATTCATTTATTTAACTTTTTACATTCATTTTCACAAGATTTTGGGTTCCAAAATTTTCTCCCCATTTGTCCCCTCCCCCCTCCCCAATACACTGAACATTCTAATTACCCATGGCACCAATCTGCCCTCTCTTCTTTCATCTCTCCCTTCCCTTATCCCATCTTCTCTTTTGT
>CM053773.1:63228084-63270973 GCA_028658325.1 Potorous gilbertii
AAGGTTGGAATCATTTTTTCAAGAAAATAACCTTCTATAGTCTTAGTTTTTTTCCTTTTTCTGGGCATTTTCCCAGCCAGTTACTCGACTTCTGAGAGTCCTCTCCACCCCTGGCCTACATCTGCCCAGCTAGTGCTTGGGGTCTGGGATTCAAATGCTGCTCCCCAGCCTCAGGGCCTTTGGCGGCTGGCCTAGCTGCTATTCAGGGTAAGATTAAATCAGGTTCTCAGATGGGGGCAGGGCCGCCTCCCAGGCTCAGTTCCCTCAGGGGGTTTATGCAGAGACCTTTTGTAATGGAGCTGCTGCCGAGCTCCTGCCTGCTCCGGGGCCCTCTGGCTGCCTGCTCCAGGAGCCTTTGGCCGCCTGCTCCGGGAGCCTCTGGCCACCTCTGCCGCTGCCTCCCGAGGGGGTCCGAGTCCTGGAGACACCCCGCTCCCCTCTCAGCCCATCTCTCTCACTGACCTGTGAGTCTGTGGGTGGAGGGACCTTCGTTGCCACTGGAGATTCCGTCCCTCCTGCTCAGATCTGCTCGCTCCTCTCAGTGCCGCACGGCCGGGGCAGGGCAGGGCTCCACTCCAGTCCGGGGCACAATGGACCTTTGGGATCGGTATTTCAGGGCTCTCTGGAACAGAAATCTCCTTAGCTGTGTTGCTGCGGGGCTTCCACTGTTCCAGAATTTGTTGGGAGTTCTTTTTAGAGGAAATCTATTGGCTGTGGGTTTGGACCTAGCATAGGTGAGTCTTTCTACTCTGCCATCTTGGCTCCGCCCCCTCAATATCTAAAACTTATTTTATATAGAAAGCACAGAAATATAATGCCCAGATGGGTACCTTAGGTATTCTTGATGATATGGGTGAATTTGAGTTTTGTGAAGAAGTCTTTTGAGTCTTATAATTCATTTAAAAATCTTTTAAAGGTTGATATGATTAATCATTGTAGACACTTCCTTACTTTGGTGACAGTAGTCTATCTAAAAATATATTTGTCTTGCACAATGTGCTTGATACTTTTAAAGAAAAAAATTAGTAGCAGATAACATTCAGATCCCTTAAATTATCCCAGTATACTAAGGAATCATTGTAATCACACTTAACTCTGTAAAACCGCTTTATAAGGATTATCTTTTGGTATTTTACTAAGTTAAAAACAACTGGCTAGAGACTAAGATGACCTTTATACTGAATTTAATTTTATGGGAGATAAGTAGTTTTAGAATAAAGGCCTGTTGTGTATACTGATATTTAAGACACTACTATTATAGGCTCATTCACGAAATAGCAACTTTTTTTTTAGTTGAAAAACATTTCTTTTGAGACAGCTGTCTTTCACTCCTATTTCCTTTAATTCATCAGGCCCCTGCCTTAAGTTGCTCACATTTTCAGAATTCTTGGTGTTGAATTAAAAAAATGTCAGACTAATCATTCATAGAATGATTTAATGATACCACTTGTTCTGACATTCAGTTTAAATATGTGTTTGTTCTTATTTATTTCATACATTGTTTGTGCATAGAGTTGTCAGCATAAGTAGTTCCTATGCCTTTACTGGGCATAAGCATTAAGCATACCACTTAATTTCAAATGGGATCATACTTGTTAAGTGATTGGCATAGTGCCTGGCACACAGTAGGCACTTAATAAGTATTTATGCTATCTTTCCTGCCTTGAAGAAGATGTAGTTCTTGCTCTTCAGATGCAAACATGGAGAAATACAGTTAGTATTTTTAAAAATTATTTTTACTTATTGTTCTTGGATTGAACATGTAAAAAAACCGTAAGGAAAATTGTAGGACTTAATTTTTCACTCTTTTGCAATTAAAGCCACATTTTTTTATTTGTTTGTTTTATTTCAAACAACTGATATACTCCCTCCCTCATGCTACTGTAATTGTTTCCTGGACATTTTATTTTACTGTGACTTCAAGGGTGTGTTGATGTGATACCTCAGTCAGAACGTCAATCAATACAAAAATGTGATTTGAAAACAGTGCTGGTACAGCATCAGATGGGTGTCTCTCCCAGTCCCTCCTTTCTCAGGGAGTTCTGTCCCTGACTCCCAGACTCCTCCCACCCTGGTTTCACCCAGAGCATTCTGCAAACATTGTCTTCTTTGATCCTCACAACAACCCTGGGAGGCAAGTGCTGTGTGTTATCCCCATTTCATAGATGAGGAAACCAACGCAGACACAGAGTCTTAAGTGAGCTGCCCAGGATCACACTGATAATAACCATCTGAACTCAAGTCTTCCATGCTTCGGGTGAGCTTTTTATTCCCCTGTCTCATACACACAGGAATACCCTTATCTCACCTTCTTCATGATCCTGAACTCCAAAATGCCTGTTCTTCTATCTCTACTTCTGTTTCCCACTCCTGAACCTGTTCTTTATCTTCACTTTGACCTCTAGGCTTTTCTTAAGCCCTCTACTGTCTGGCTTCCACCCACCTTTAAAAACAATCCTCTCGCATTCAAAGTGCTTTCTAACCTGACCACTTTCTATCTTTCTTTTTTTTTTTTTTTTTGCCTCGGTCCCTCCCCCACAGCCATATAATCTGCAGTTCAGTGACAATAGCCATTTTGCCATTCCTCAAACAAGATATTCCTCCTTTTGACTGAAATGGGTACTTTGCATTTCCACTGGAAGTTCCCCATGTCTGGAGTTCTCTCCCTTCTCATCTCCACCACTTTGCTTCCCTGACATCCTTCAATCCCCACGAAAATTCCATCTTCTACAAGATCCCTCAAATGCTTGTGCCTTCCTTCTGTTGGTTATCTCCAGTTTATCTTTTATATCTCTTGTTTGTATATAGTTGTTTTCATATTGTCTTCCCCATTAGATGGTAAGCTCGTTGAGAGGAGGGACTGTCTTTTGTCTTCCTTTGTATTCCATAATTGAGTACTGTGTCCAGCACAGAGTAGGCACTTAATAAATGTTTATTAACTCACTGCCTTTCCAATCTTATTTCATACCACTCCCCAACAGGTACTCTCCATTCCAGGGAGACTAGTCTGCCTTTGCTTAGGCTGATCCCTATTTCTGGCTTGCATTCCTTCCTCTCCTCTGCCTCCCAGAATTCTAGGCTTCCTTCAGAGCGCAGCTATATGAAGCTTGTTGTGACTTCAATCCCTTTCCCCTCCTCTTTCACCTTCAGTTTTTATTATTTGCTCCCTTTTGAAATTGTTTTGAATACATATTCAGTGGCAGCTAGGTAATACAGTGGATAGAGTGCCAGGGCCTGGAGTCAAGAAGACTCATTTTCCTGAGTTCAAATCTGGCCTCAAACACTCACTAGTTGTGTGACTCTGGGCAAGTCACTTAACCCTGTTTGCCTCAGTTTCCTCATCTATAATATGAGCTAGAGAAGGAAATGGCAAATCTCTCTAGTATCTTTGCCAAGAAAACCCCAAGTGGGGTCATAAAGAGTCAGACACGACTGAAACAAGCGAACAGCAACATACTTGGTGTTTACTTTTGTGTGTGTGTGTGTGTGTGTGTGTGTGTGTGTGTGTGTGTGTACGCGCGCGCGCACTATTATGCCTGGTAAAATATAAGCTCTTTGAGGACAAGGACTTGTCTTTTTTTGTATCTTGAGCATTTACGTTGGTACTACATATGTAGTGGGTAGTTAATAAATGTTTATTGATTGACTTCTGGTTCCCTAGTGGGAATAGCTTTGCTCTGTAATCTAGTTAAAACATTGGATATTTTGTTTTACTAAAGAAATAGCAACTGGTGTTTTCTGAAGATTTGGAGTTAGAGCAAACCGGGTGCACAACTGCTTTTCCATTCCCTCAAATGCACAAGAAGACAGGGAAAAGGCCCAGGGGCATGCGTGGAAGTGATTTTTATTTTAAGATTAGTCACTCTCACATTCCTTAATTCCTTGTTTTGTACATAATATGTATACATATATAATCAGAAAAAGATCTTCCCAACATACCTCATATACTTTAATATATGTTGCTTTCTGTATGTTTTTACATATACTTGAGTACATGAAAAGTTAAAATCATTTGATCTAACAGTGTCAAGAGTCACTTCTTTGAGTATATGTCTAAAATTATATATTAGAAATTAAGAAAGATGAGTTAGTAACAAGGAATTGGAAAAGACTTACAGAAGTTATAGACATTAGCTATATTTTCTAATTTTCAGACCACATATGATAGCAGTGAATATTCTATATAAAAGAAAAATTCAAGAAAAGAAGCTTTTGAAATAAGAAGAATATTACAAATATTTTTATTAATATAGTCTTCCATGAGAAGGTACTTCATCAGGTATTCAGGGCAGAATATATTAAAAGATGAACTATAAAGCATAAACTTTATAGTTCTTTCCTGACTGATTTTTATTACAGAAAAAATTAATATAATTTAACCATTGATGTGTATGTACAGAAGCTACCAAAAGAATGAAAAAATTCATCTTTTTGGTTTTTAGTTTTTTAATATTCCATAGTGTAGATTTTCTTGACCTTTTTTTGCGTTATAGACCTTTTTAGCAATTTGATGGAGTCTGTGGACCCCTTTCTCAGAATAATGTTTTTAAATACATAAAATAAAAGGCATAGAATTACAAAGGAAAAAAGTAAAGATGTCATTTTTTTTTGCTCACTGAAATTCATAGGATTGTAATCTGTCCATAGAGTTTTTGGAGGTCAAGAACCAACCCTACCTTTAGTGAGAAGATCACTGAGATGGTTGGAAGTTCTATGTTTGAATCCTAGCTCTGTCATTGGCTAACATTATGATCTTCAATCACTGGGTCTTTATCTCTCTGGGTCTCAGGTATCTCAGTTGCAAAATTAGGGTATTGGACTGAATTGTCTCTTCCATCCCTTTTGAGCTTAGAATTCATGAATCTATTATTATATTATTATATAATTATTAATCTGTTATTATGATGATATAATATATTCATTTTTATGAATATTAATTAGATAAATTATATTCTATAAATAGTGAATAAGATGCTTTGTAATAAAGGTAAAGCTAGATTCATTAACATGTATATTAACTCAGGCCACTAGTTTGCCAAATAAAAATAATAGGAATTTAACAACAGATATTTCACTGTTATTAAAAAATTGACATCTTTCATGTTAGTAGTAATTAATAGGATATTTCAAATCCAAGAAGTAGAAGATTAGTTTATTGCGCTTAAGTTTCTTAAGTCCCTTTGAAGTCTATCAATATATTTCTAATATTAGTCCTTCCCTCCCTGGGTGTAGATAGAGAGAGAGATAGATAGAGAGATAGATTGATAGAGAGGGAAGGAGAGAGAGAGAGATACACACACATTATCTCCCAACTCTAGAACATAGTGAGCTCTTCTGACGAGGTAGCAATGACTTTTCCAGTGTGTGTGAGAATTTGGGCAGATCCTCATCAAAAATTAAAGTCCATTGCAGCTTTAATTAAAACTTACTCCTAGTATCTTCTTTCATATACTAGGTGATTTTTATAATACCTGACTACAGGTATTCTCCAGCTAATGCATACCTAATTTGCATATGTTCTACTTTTCACATGGGGCAACTAGGTGGCACAGTGGGTAGTGTACCTGGCCTTGTAGTCAGGAAGACTCATCTTTTGGAGTTCAAATCCTGCCTCAGACACTTACTAGCTTTGTGACCCTGGCCAAGTCACTTAACCCTGTTTGCTCAGTTCCTCATCTGGAAAATGAGCTGGAGAAGGAAAAGCCAAGAAAATCCCAGATGGGATCACAAAGTCAGACACAACTGAAATGACTGAACAACTTTTCACTTGCCTAAAGGACTAGCTCAGGACATAGTCAAGAAGAAAAGAATGTTCATTTTCATCCAGTTTGTCTAAGTTAGTGAAAAGTATGAATTACAGGATATATTAAAAAGACTGGCTCTTTGTTTCTTCTTTTAAGTGTACAGTAATTATAACCCCTTTCAGTGTATTAGACCTTACTCTTAATGGATAAGCTTCATTTGAATGAAACAGTTTCTTAGTCCTTAATGGTAGCCTGTTTTCTTAGGACAGGGATAGGCTTGATTCCATTGTTCTAGGGAACACCATCTACCAATGCAGGTCAGAAATGCCTCTGCAACTTAGAGTCTTAGCAAGTTAGCTACCCAGTATACTGAAGTTAAGTGACTTGAATAAAGTCACATAGCCATTGTGTCAAAGGTGGGATTCTTAGGAAAAGAAAAATAGGGCCTTATAATATTTCTTACCTTGTTAATTTGCTCTTTTTTTCCCCCCCACAAGTATTGCAAATATTGAAATTGGTAAATTTCAACCTGTGGTATCTGTTTTTTCTTATGTTCTTAAATTTGTGCTTCTTTTTTTTCCCCCTTTTTTCCCATTTCTGTTTTGAGCATAAGAGAAAAAGAACTAGCATCTCCCATAGCACAGTTTCCCTGACAACAAAGGACTGTGTTAGCCTAGATAATTGAAATCCCTGGAATGATTTGCCTAGCCCACCCAACCTTTAACCTTTCCAGCACAGATGGATCTCTACCATTTCTCTTCTCAAAAGAAGGTACATTAACAAATCAGTTTTATTTATGTGAACAAGTACCTTTGAGAAAACAAGGAAGCACAGCCAATTTGCTTCATCACTGCACTCTCATTTATATAAATAAAAGATTGCTTAATGTTAAGGTTTCAAGAAAAAATGATGCCAGGCTCACCAACTTGATCATCTTGGCTATTTCCTCATCATCCTTCTGTATGTCTGCTTCAGAGCAGTGAGTCACTAGTTTTGTGCCTTCTAGAGAAAAGTTTATGATCCCATGGACAAAACATTTAGGCATCTCTTTATATGAACTGAGTCATTAGCTATAGGAGTGGAATGTTACACTATCATTTTGCATTTTCATAGCAAAAGTCAAAAGACATTTAAGTTAGGATTACTCACTGTAGCACTTCAAATGAGCTCTCACTGTGTTTAAGGAATTTAAAAATCAGGAAACCTGATGAGTTTCTCTTATTCATTTTGATTCCTTCATTTGGCAGCAGAGTCTTTGTGAAGGACTGCACTAAGGAGAGAAAAAGGAGAAAATGCACAAGACTTAGGTGTTCCAATGAAATTTATTAAAGGATGTTCTATAATAGGCAACTGAGGCCTTGAGTCTAGAGGTGGTGAGAAGCAGGGGAAATGGACAGACTGTATTCCTCCATAACTGCATTCAAATTGAGAAGGGGATATGACAGCTGCCAAGATGACTGCCTGACTTTTTAGTTGTTTTTCTGACGTATATTAGGGATAATGCTCTTTCCTTCTTAGGGATTCCAGAATTGACTGGTGGAAGTCCCTTCCTAAATTTTGGGACATTTAGAATACTATAATTGGTTGAGTAGGATGAAAATTAGAGCATTTGTAATGCTTACCCCTCTAGTTAAGGTATGCTAACAAAGGATGTGTGAGGGAATCTTATCTACGATCCCAGGTGCTGTGGTGCCATTTGGGCCCAGATGGACACTTACATATGAAGTTGTAATTGGAGGATCAAAAAGAAACTTCAGTTAGTTTTGAAAAAAGCCAAGATACAATTAGAACTACCTAAATTTACAGGATAGTAACCGATTACTGTAGGTTATGAGTATTCCCAGGGAGTTCTGCCTCCAGATTACCTGGCCATTGCCAAAAGGATGGTTATTAGGCTGTTCTTTCAAGTGAGGTTCAAAGTCCCTCTGATTGAAGTACTGATAGCTTTTTCCCTTAGGATTCCACTTCGGAGTCCTGAGATTCCATGGGGCTGAGGGGAATAACTTTCCGATACACAAAAGGCATGATAAAGGAAAATAGGTCTCAAATATTAAAATAGTTTAGGATAAGGATATTATGTGTTGGACATTGGAGATACCAGGACACAAATGGAATGTTCATTGTCCTCAGTGAAATTAACATTTGTTTGTAAATAAATTTGTTTGTAAACACCTGCCTTCCTTGTATGTGATCAAATTAGAGTGTTTTCATTTATTTATACTATTACTTTTACGTTGCCTCTAAGCTGTGTGTTTGGATTTTTGTTATTATTTGTTTTCTATATACTTCATGAAGATTTCATTTAAATTTTTTTTCTTTTTGCTATTAAGTGGCAGCCTTCCCCCTGAAGTTCTGCGTTCACGATTCAGTGTGATACAGCATCACTATGACTGCTAAAAAGCCTTTAAGAGGCTTTAAGAGGAAGAAACTCACTCTGAACATATTGTTGCTCCTTCATTGTTCATAAGCCATCCCCATTCTAAGTATCCTTCTTCAATTTAATGTGCCCTCTTCTCCCTTCATTAATAGCCCTTTATCAAGGAAACATCCATTTTTGAGGTTTCTTTTGCTCTTTTCGTTGACCATAACTATTAAAAAGAAATGTTACACATGTAATTACCCTCCCACCACATAGATTTCAGTATGTAGAATTTACACAAAATATGGAGCATTTTGTTTTATTCATACCTTATGAGTTGATGGAATCCTTGTGCCAATGTCTGTTATTCCTTCCTAGGGACACAGCAGGTCAGGAAAGATTCAACAGCATTACCTCAGCTTATTACAGAAGTGCCAAGGGAATCATATTAGTGTACGATATTACAAAGAAAGAGACATTTGATGATCTGCCAAAATGGATGAAAATGATTGATAAGGTAGGTTTTGCTTGCATATCTCTCATAAAATAATATAAATTAATTATTAAGCTTTTAAATTGTAATAACCCCCATCCTCCAAAAAAGAAACTCTAGTTTTCTAAAAATTAACATGTCTAAAAATAAAATAAGGTTTGGTTATTTACCTTATTTCCTTTAAACATCACCACCCCACTGAAAAAAAAATGTGTTTAGAGTTCCTTAAACAGTGAACTGCAATTATGTGTTCTAAATATAGTTGGAGTTTGGGGAGTCCAAACCTGTGATTTCACCAGTATGGATGGTTCTCTTTGTGAGTATTCTACCATTGCAGATCATCAGACTCCTGTGCAGGATTAGAGAGCTGTATTGAATACTGAGAGGTTACAAAATTTTCCCACAGTTAGGTAGAACTTGGACATCTTCCTGATCCTGCTAAATCCAGCTTGCCATTCATCCTACATACTTTACACACATGTATAGTGTAGTCAGAGAACACATGTCCTGCTCATTTTAATGAGCATACTGAATGTGCTTTCTAAAAAAAAAAACCACATATGCATTTTATTCTCCTGTTGTCTCCAATAGCAGTGGCTGACTGTCCTGACTGTCCCCATTTCTCTGTAGCAAAAGACTGTAATGTCATTTTAGACATACTTTGGCAGTTAGGATCAAGGTATTACATTGGGAGACTAGTGTGCATCCACTTCACTGGCTATTTTTGTTTTGTAGTAGAGCCACAACATACACTCAAAGGAAGAGTTCCTTAGCCACACAAAATTATAAGCAAAACAAGAAGGCAAAATGCTCTGTATTATTTGGAATTTTTTAGACCCAAAGTATGTCTTAATAAGAGACTTAAATCCATAGACTTCCATTGAGAGTCTATCTTTTTGTAATATATATATATAAATTTTCTTTCAGTTTTCAACATTCACTTCCACATAATTTTGAATTTCAGATTTTTCCCCATCTCCCCCCTCCTCCTACCCAAGGACAATATGTATTCTGATTGCCCTTTCCTCCATTCTGCCCTCCCTTCTATCATAACCCCCCTTATCCCTTTCTCTTCTGTTTTCCTGTAGGGTAAGATAGATTTCTGTACCCTTTTGCTTGTATATCTTTTTTCCTAGTTACATGTAAAAACAACCTCTAACATTCATTTTTAAAGCTTTGAGTTCCACCTTCTCTCCCTCCCACCCACCCTCATTGAGAAGGCTAGCAATTTGATATAGATTATACATGTGTAATTCTGTGAAACACTTCCACAACAGTGACGTTGTGTAAAACTAACTATATTTCCCTCTGCCTTGTCCTGTCCTCCATTTATTCAGTTTGGCCCTTTGACCTGTCCCCCTGCAAAAATGTTTTGCTTCCCATTATCCCTTTCCCCGATATGCCATCCCTTCTGTTATCACCCCTCTCTTTTCCCCTTCCCCCCTGCTTTCCTGCAGGGTAAGATAAACTTCCATACCTAATTGAGTGGGTATGTTATTCTGTCCTGAAGCCATATCCGAAGAAAGGAAGGTTTAGTTATTTGTTCTCACCTTCCCCTCCTTTGTAAAAGTTTCAAATATCATCTTTCCATGTAGGAATGTAAGCAGTTCAACTTTAGTAAATCCCTTATGGTTTCTCTTTCCTGTTTACCTTTTTATGCCTAAATCTTTTTCTCTACAAAAAAAAAATAACTTTTCTTAATTACAAGATTCTAACCATTGTTGGAAGAAAAGTCTTCTATCTCCAGGGTACAAAAAGTTATCCTGTTTTAATTCCACAGTATGCCTCAGAAGACGCAGAACTTTTGTTAGTTGGGAATAAGTTGGACTGTGAAACTGACAGAGAAATCACTAGACAGCAGGGTGAAAAGGTAAGAGGGAATGGGCAGCGTGCTCAGGGGCCGGACTGAATGGGCCTAATATGAACAGGGGCTCTGATATAGCAATATTATATTCAGCTTTTATAATTGATTTTCCTTTACATCTGGTCACTTAGTTCATCTAAATATGAAGAAAGAGATGCTTTAGCATAAAGAATATTTGTAATACTGGTTTTACATTATTTGGCCTTTTCATTTAAAATATTTTCATATGTCATTATTTTATTTTAAAGCAATTTTACTTTGGTCATGTTTTCTTGGGCATCTTTTCTAACATTCTAAGCTATGCAGGCTTTCACTAAGGGCTTCAGTATAAATAGACAAAATCATATTCTAATTTCATCATTTCAAACCTACCAAATTTTTTAATTAGTTTGATTTAAGGAAAATCTGTACTCTTAGAATATAAGAACTTGTATTTGCTTAGCATGTAATAAATTCCTGTTAGTTTTTATGAAATTCACAGTATTTTAGAAGACATTTAGCCTCATTTTATAGGTAAGGAACTAAGATACAGAAACTGTAAGTGAGTTATGTATCCATGGTCATACAGCTAGGTAGTAACTGAACTAGTACTAAAACATAATTACATCCTGCTGCTGCCAACAGTTAAGAGTTTTGGTTTTTAATTTTTTTAAAATCTCTTTCCATTAGTTTGCACAACAGATAACTGGGATGAGATTCTGTGAAGCAAGTGCCAAGGATAATTTCAATGTGGATGAAATATTTCTAAAACTTGTTGATGATATTCTAAAAAAGGTAACATTCTTTTTGTTATTCATAACAGGATGTGAAACCTTGAACTTTTACCCTTTGCTATGACTTCGTTTAGACTTTCATAATGGAAATTAAAATTCCCTTAGTTCTTTTGAATGAGCAGAACCAGATAGAATATTAAAATATGTCATCATATAACTGAAGATGTAGTCCTGGGCCACTTAGGCCATATAAGAATTTGCAATGCAGATCAGAGCTAACATGAAACATTTTTCTTTAAGTCCTTAAATATTGAGGTTTTAATAGAATAACCCAGATATGATTAAAGGAACATGCTCTGTTACCAGATTCCATTCGCTCTTTTTTCTTTTACTTGAAATGGATTCTGTAAATCCATTCAGTAAAACATGATCTGTATACCTCCTGAGTACTGAATACTCTTGAAAATGATACTTATCTTTCCATCGTTTCTGATTTTCTTTTTAAAGAATATTATTTCTAGAATATATAGAGAACTGAGTCAAATGTACAACAAGTCATTCCCCAGTTAATAGATGGTCAAAGGATATGAACAGGCAATTTTCAGAGGAAGAAATTAAAGATATCTATAATCATATGAAAAAATGCTCTAAATCATTTTTGATTAGAGAGATGCAAATCAAAACAACTCTGAGGTACCACATCACACCTGTCAGATTGGCAAACGTAACAGAACAGGAAGATGATAAATGTTGGAGAGGATGTGGGAGAGTTGGAACACTAATTCATTGTTGGTGGAGCTGTGAGCTGATCCAACCATTCTGGAGAGCAATTTGGAACTGCCCAAAGGGCATACCCTTTGTCTCAGCAATATCGCTTCTAGGATTGTACCCCCAAGAGACCAAATGGGAAAGGGTCCCACATGTTCAAAATTATTTATAGCAGCAACTCTTTGTGATGGCCAAAAACTGGAAATCAAGGGGATGCCCATCAGTTGGGGAATGGCCAAATAAATTATGGTGTATGAATGTAATACTTTTGCACTATAAGAAATGATGAACAACAGGACTTCAGAGAGGCCTGGAAAGACATATATGATCTGATGCTGAGTGAAAGGAGCAGAACCAGGAGAATTTTGTGCACAGCAACGACCACAGTGTGCAAGGGCTTTTTTCTGGTAGACTTGGAACTTCATAGCAATGTAAGGACTTTAAAAAAAAAAAAATTCCCAATGGTCTTCTAAGGCAAAGTGCCTTCCACATCCAGAGAAAGAACTATGGAATTCAACCACAGAATGTAGCAGATCATTTTTATATGTATGCAGATCATTTTTATGTATATGTATTATGCTTTGGTTTGTTATATGATTTCTTCCATTCATTTTGGTTCTTCTCCACAGCATGACTATAGTGAAAATGTATTCAATAGGAATGTATGTGTAGATCCTATACAGGATTGTATGTCATCTCAGGGAGGGAGCGGGGTAGGTAGGGGGATAAAGTCTACCTTTTATGGTAGTAATTGTAGAACACTCAAAATAAATAAAATTAATATTGAAAAAAATAAAGAATATTATGCAGCATGGAAGCATTTGACACAATCAACCAAAAAGTTATAGATCATTTTTGAACATGTTGATTATGCTTATACTAAAAGATTTAAACTTTTTTAACTTAATTTAACCAGTATGGTAATTTATGTGAAATCTTCTGGGTTCAAACATAATTTCAAAATTTTTGAACATATTTATTGGTCTCAAAAGGCAATTATACTTACAGTAATATACTTCAGTGGAATATAACGTCATTGGTGTGGCTTTTCTTTCCACTTATATAAGCTACAGCCAATTCCACTCCTTTTTATCCTGAATAATTTGTGTTTCTTAGCTCCTCTGCTTTCTTTTTGAATACTCCATTAGCATCATGGTGGACATGCAAGAGGATGACATTGAACTGGGCCATGTTTTTTCATGCGTTACATTAAACATTCAGCATCTTGTGGGCAGCCTCCTGGTAATGAAGCTGTCCCTGCTTCACTAGACTCAGAACTACTCAGAACACAGACCGGATTATTGCTCAGACTTGACAGTGATTCTAAGGAGCTGTCACTGGGATAGACTACAAGACCGTAGAGTGACTTTCACTCCATAGGGAGGTGACAGTGGAGGGCTCTACCAATGAATGCAGTTTCGTTCTTTACCAATGTGCCAAATTATGATTTTTTAGAAAACACATTTCAGTTAATCCAAAAAGTAATTGAAGCATTGCTCTGAACTTTTTTCCACTAAAGTAACGGACGATTGATGTGAAGCTAAGTTTCTCACAGAGTCATTTTTTTAGAAAGACTTTGTAAACCCTACAGGGCAATAAAAATGGGAATAACAGCTCTTGTTTGAGGTTACTATTCAGGTATTATTTATTTGGGGATTAGTGGGATTTTCACTTCTCTTTAATTTTTACTGTTTGAAAAACTGTGTATAAAGGTAACTTTGTTAAGTACTTAAACATTCTTTCCTTCTCATCTTAAAGATGCCTCTGGATGTTTTAAGAAATGAATTATCCAACAGCATCCTTTCCTTACAACCAGAACCAGAAATACCACCAGAACTGCCTCCACCAAGACCACATGTCCGTTGCTGTTGATTTGCTTCATAGGGACACAGTAAAAAAAGATTCTTGGGAAGGGGGAAGAGTGTCTGTTCGACTCTGCACTACAATCATTTTGACAATTTCATGTCGCACTTTGTTATCCAAGTCAGAGCTACACACTAACCTGTAAATATGCAAATATTTAATCCTATGTAGGATTTAACTAAGTTACACATTTCCCACACACACACACATTTGTATATTTCCTTCATTATCTCAGTGTTATAAATATTGTGTAGGCACTGGGTAAACTGCAGTACTCCTGATACAAAGGAGTGGGAGAAATGAAATCTATAATACTTCAAATAAATGTTTTAATAGTTCTTGTCAGTTATATTAAAATGGCAGAAATTATTCTGGTATGAAGAGAGTATTTGGTGCTTTGCTAACTATTTTAAAGATAAATTTGTAAAACTGAAGAATTTTTTGAATAAAGCTTCCATATGTCATGGTTTGTTTGTTTTTTTTCTTTATTCAAAAGACTTTTTCAGCTGTAGCATCTTTGTAGCATTGGAATGGTTCTACAGCAAAGCAAAAATCCATTTTATTTCCATCCTTCAAAAAATATTTATTAATAGTATGTTAATAATTATAGCATATCACTAGAGTTAGAGATATTGGGCTTGACTTAGACCTAAGAAGGCAATATTGCTGTCACAGTTTCTTAATGAACAGACTGTACACTATACTTTTAAGAACCACAGAGATCAAGTAAAAGAGATGTATTTGAAACTATTACAGATGTTAAAATAACGCTGTTGTCCTAAGCAAATCCTGTTTAAAGGAATTTTTTGAAGATACCTTTCCTATATCAAGGAACATATATGTATTTGCCTGATATCTTGATCCTTTTTAATGGTAAAATAAACAAAAAAACCTTTTTTTTAAATAAAAGAAAAAGTGAAGCTTATGTTCTGTCCAGCATATACTGTATTCTATTTTTTGTTGGGGTGGATGGCGGTGGGAGTGAGTCTGATAATGAATTTGTGAACTCTATCTTTGGTATATCTTTTATTAAGCTGCACTTTGTTTAGTTAAAGTAAATAAGTAGTAACATATTTGAATAACTTCTAGTGTCTTGAATGTCGTGGCATTGAAAAAGCATTGTGGTCTTTCTAAACTAATGAAGTCCAAATAAAATTTTGTATTTATGAATGACGATGGAATTGCTGCCATTATTTGTATTTACTATAAAATGTGTATATATAGTGATGGCTAAGTGAAAACATCTTTATGAAGAATAAATTTTGTATTTTAAATATGTTTTATACAGAAAAATATTAGTCCTAGGAAGGACATAGATGTATGTGCTAATACTTGAAAATATATGTAATTGCATTGAGTACTCCTTTCACCTATAAATAAATTTTACAACCAGCCACTCAAGAGATTCTGTGGCTGAAAAAGATATCACCTGGTGGTCCACCTGGTTCTGGCCTGCCTCCCAGAATTTATTACACTTATTACTCCCCTTCGCACACTTTTGCTGCTGTTAACACACAATGCTCCATTTCCTATCTCCACACCTTTGCACAGGTTGTCTCCCTAATCCCTGGAACTCATTTTGCTCTTCACCTCTGCACCTAACAATCCCTGATTTCCTTTAAAATTCATCTTAAGTGCCACCTTCTCTAAAACTTTTCCTGATCGTCCCATTGCCGATGCATTCTCCCCCCCAAAATCATGCCCTTATTTTGCATGTTTTTGTATGTACTTATATGTGTGCTTGTCATGTCCTCTCCCTCTCTTTCTGCAGAATGTGAACTCTTGGAGAGCAGGAGCTTTCACATGTCATTGTAACCCCAGCACATCTCTCCATGTACATAGGGAGTTAATAAAGGCTTGTTGATTGACACCATGGTGTCTCATCTTTGACTTTCCACTCTTATTCCCCCCACATATCAAGTGGGTTGCCAAATTTTGTCACATCCTTCTCCACTTCATTGCTCAAATAGGTAGAGATAGAGATACATCCCTTTCACTCACAGCCACACCAAGCCCTCATCACCTCTAACCTGGGTTATTGCAACAGCCGCCTTCTAAGTAGCTTCCCCGCCTCAAGTCTCTCCTGATTTTGAGCCATCCCATGCACTGCTGTCAAAGTGACTTTTACTGAGGAGCAGACCTGATTATGTTTCCTCTATCCTCACTCAATATCTTGGGCTTCCCTATCAGCTCTAGGATCAACTATAAAGCTCTTCATAGCCTGGTTTCCTCCTATTTTTGCACATTTCTTACAAGATACTCAACTCCCTGCACCCTGTGGTCTAGCTGTGGGGTTTGAACTAGATGGCACAGTGGTTGAAGTGCTGGACTTATTTTCAGGAAGACCTAAATTTGATTCCTGTCTCAGCCACTGAGTTAAAACCTTTTAACCTCCTAGCCTTAGTTTCCTCATGTGTAAAATGGGAGAAATGGCATCCACCTCAGAGGGTTGTAATGAGGATTAAATGAGACATGTAAAACATTTTTCAGACCTTAAAGTCTTATGTAAATGCCAGGCACATTGATCTATTTGCTGTTCCTCCCACAGTATCGATGGTTTCTAGTAACTTAGAATATTCAGAATTCATATTTAGTATGACAGAAGTGAAGGCCAGAGGGGAAGTGACTTGTGCCCAAGGTTACACAGCTTGCAGAAGTAGAATTCAACCACAGGTCCTTTGCGTAAAAACCCAGTGTTCTTTCAGCGATACCCTGCATAATCACCAAGGAACGAACTAACAACCCGATTCCTAGACTGAGGCGTGGATACCAGCTCCTAGTAAGAACATCTTATACAGAAGGAAAGAAGAGGCAGGTGTATCCCATCGTGCCTGGCTTCTGCTTGATCTGCCTCCTGCCCCTGAGGTGAAAGGAGAGCAGGCCATTTCATTCAGTTTTTAGCCTGGTTTTCTTCCTCAAGGAAGGAGAATTATCACCACTTGTACTCCAAGTTCTTGTTCCTCCCAAACTGCCCACCTGAGATTGTAAGACTGTTGACTTTGAAAATCTTTCTAACCTTTTCACTTACTGATTAACAATGCTTACCTGGTCATACCTTCCCTATTGCAGTGATTCTGAATCCCTGCAGGTCATCATCCAAATCCCATTTCCCACTACTGAGTCTCCCATCCTCTTCAAATCCTCTCCCCCAAAGTCTCAAAGCAAAAATTTACCCCCAACACTGCCTTCTGGAATACTTGTTCCATCGTCAACAAATTCTTTAACCTTATTCCTTTCCCACTCTTAACATCTGGTTCACGTTGAGGCCTGGCTTCCTGGTAACATCCAGCCTCCTTGGCTGCCCTTTATAGCAGTGGTTGTACTTTCACAAGTCATTTTGGGGGACTTGCAGTACTTGTTACCCATTTCTAATTCTAGGTTCTTCTACAATTATCACTTAGTAACCTCTCTTTTGAGGTTCATGCAATCCATATATACCACCCAAACAAAATCCTATTGGCTATTCTATCTCTACAAACTTTCAGGACAATTCTTTTTTCCTCAATGAATTCAATACTCTACTATCTTTCTCTCCTCTCCAGTTCTTGCCCCCTTACTAAGGGACTTCAACATATATATGTGATCCTCTAATATTCTAACATCACAGTTTTTACACATTTTTTTACACATTTGCCATGACTTACACTTATATCTGTTAACAGTGTTGTTACTAAGCCAGTCTCTAAGCCTGAAAATGACAAAACAGCAGACCAAAGTGCCAGTAATCGGGTAGCTGTTTAATTAATTAGTTTCTTCATGAGGGACAGATTTGCAAATTGGGAATTCTGATCCAAATTCCACCTTGCTGAAATGAAGACAGATTATATACATAAATCATAATGGAAAGGGAGGGGGGGAAGGTGGATTACAATTGTACCCTGGGCTTGAGGACAAACCCACAAATGGAAGACAATATAGTTCTGGAGTCCAGTTTTTGGGGTCATGATGACTTAGTGGTCACAGGACCAGAGCTTTGCAATGGAAATGGGTTCTGTAGTCTTTGATTCGCTTCACTTAAGGTATTCAGGCAATGACTGTGAGCATTGTCAAGGTTTGACTGATCATTTCAAGCTGCATTGTGAGTTTCTTAATACAAGCTAGAAAAGACAATTCTGAAAAATCTAATCTATTAGTATATTAACTTTATATACACATATATTATGAAATTCATAATTCCCTTCACACACCCAACCTCAGACAAACACCAAGATGTCCATACTCTTGATTTTGCCATCACCCAATAATGCACCCAATAATGAACTCTATCTTCATGAACTCTGCTACCACCCTAGTTCTGGCCCTTATCTCCTTGTGCCTGATCTATTGCAACAGCTTGCTGGGTGGGTCAGTCCTCTGCAAATCTGTTCCCACTCTCGTCCCATTCTCCACTTCATAGCCAAAGAGATTTTCCTAAAACACAAATTAGACCATGTCACCCCTTCCTACTCAGGATACTCCACTATAAACCTCACCTCTGCCTCCTTGCTTTTCTGTATTTCTTCAAGTCCAGCCAAATTCCTATTCAAGTCCTATTTCTTATATATTCTGGCCCTGTGTCCCTGATTTAATCATTTAATTTCTTAGTGCCTTAGCTGCAGTTCTCTTATACTATAAGTTACAAATTCAATCAATTAAGTATTTTTATGCTACTGGGTAGTAGGGTCTATACATATATATGATTGTGGTTTTGTATCCAAAAGCTTAGCGTGGTGCATGGTACATAAACAATAAATGTTCTTTTATTTCATTTTATTCATATAAAATTCTGCAAAATAGAAGGTAATTTTGGAAAGAAGGCATGAGCAGTTAGGAAGATCAGGAAAAATTTCATGTGGAAGGCGACACTTGAATTGAGCCTTGAAGGAAACTAAGGACTCTTAGGGGCAGAAGAAAGAATGCTGGGCTTTCCAGGCATGAAGGACAGTTAGAATGATGGTCTGGAGGTGGGAAATAGTGACGTCGGAGGAGCTGTAAGGTAAGCAGTTTGCCTGGGCTCTGATGGGCATGAAAGGCCATAGTATATAAAAAGCTGGGAAAGGTCAGTTGAGACCAGTTGATCCTAAAGGTAATAGCCATTGGACTTTAGGGGAAGGATATGGTCAGACTTGGAACTCTAGGAAAATTATTTTGGCAACTTGGAGAATGCATTGGAGTGGGGCAAGACGTGAGTCTGAGAGATTAATCAGGAGGTGAATTCACTAGTCCAGCTGAGCAGGGCCTGAATTAGAATAAGTGGAGGAAAAGGGACAGTTGTGACAGATGTAGAAGTAGGAATGACAAGATCTGACAACTGACTGGATGTAGGGGGGAAGGGAGAAAAGAGTTGAGGATGTGCATTTGTAAAAAAACTTCTATTGCTATATATTTTAAATCCTCTCAGATTCTGCTGTACACATGACATACTTATTTTTTATTTAAGTTTTAATAATTAATATTATATTTGTTTTACATTTATATTTAATAATTTTATGTTTATATTTTGTAATTTTATATTATATTTCAATATGTCATTTTATAATTAATTTAAAGTTAAAATTTAAGTTTGTTTCTTTTTCTTTTCTGAGTGTGTTTGTAAGTTTCAGTAATTAAAAAAAAGAAAAGAAAAGAGCTCCTGCTTCAAAATTCCCTACACTAGTAAAGTCTAGAGCAAAAAGTATTCTAGTGATGTTGAATTGCCACAAATCATAGAATACTCTTCTTTTATCCAGGAGCCATATATTTATCATAGGGCTTATTTATTTTGTTTGTGATCATTTTAGTCCATATTTCTCCTTTTTGTCCACCTACTGACTTTATTGGTAATTCCAAAGAATAGCAAACTAGAAAAAATTCTCACTGCAAAATTATAAAATTTTAGAGTGATTGAGCTGGGACGGATGTCAGCAATTCCTTTAATTTTACATATGAGGAAACTGACAGAGAACTTTACTGATATGTCCATGGTCAAGAAAGTACTTAACGATAGGAGTAGGACTTTATGTCTTTTTTACAGATTTGATGGGTTGGTTTATTTTTTTTCCTGTGGTTTTTTTTTTGAGATTTGGTTTTAACAATAATGATAGTTTGCACTTACATAATTATTTATGATTCTCAAGCACTTTCACAGATACTGTCTACATCACTGGTCATTGTAAAGATTAAATGAGATATGTGAAATACCTTGTAGAACCTTATAATTTACACTTTATTTTTAGTATTCTCTTTCCGATGATCTCATTCAAAACACACAGTAATCCTTATGTGGTGGGCAGGGCAGGTACAAAGCTACTTCTTCATTATATGGGTGAAGAGAAGAGACCAGAATTTCAGAAAGTGCAAATGGAAACCAGCATTAGATCTTTGGATTATATTTTGCTGCCACGGATTCAGTCTAATCCAATCCAATAAATGTTTAAACAGTGCCAGGCACTGTGCTAAACCCTAGGATTCCAATTAACAAAAAGATAGCCCCTGTCTTCAGGGAGCTTATAATCTAAAGGGGAAGACCACACAAAAGGAGGTGAGAAAGGGGGGAACACCATGGTGTAAGGGATCTTGCTCCATGTTATTGAAACCAGGCAGAGCAGCACCTATGAAGTGAAGTGGAATTCTGGGCTGTGGGAACTAGAGAAGAAATTGTTAATGTTCAGTCCCCATAATTACTTGAAAAAATCTTGGAGGGATTGAGGAAGGGAGAATATTACAACCTCCACTTCACAATCCTTTTCTTACTTTGGACATCTAGTTATTTTTGTATACAGTTTTTGGTCAGTTGGAATTTGAGGAATTTGAGTAATTTTTGGTAAGCATGAAACAGGGTTGAATAGAGGAATGGGTGGATAAATGCTGCTTCATGGTGCAATGAAAGAATGAGAGATCAACATGAAGGGTGTTCCCCCTTCCTGCCATATAAGGTTTAGCAGTCATACTCTTTCCTTCTATTAAGATAGGTTGTTGTTTTTGTAATAATAACTACCTGTTGTGTCTACTTATCAAAAGCTTTATTGTTTACAGGAGTATTCACAAAAAAACCATTGTTTAAGATAGGTCCACACTTGTTATTAAGAAATCCTTCTTTGACCTAGCATGTTACAATAGGATTTTACCAGTAGTTAGGCAGCAATTCAAGTAGGATGCCTAACTTAGTCCACCATTCCAACTATTAATGATAGTGTATGTTCAGTTGTTTCAGTCAAGTCTAACTCTTCATGGCCCCCTTTGGAATTTTCTTGGCAAAGTTACTGGAGTGGTTTGCCATTTCCTTCTCTAGGTCATTTTACAGATGAGGAAACTGAGGCAAACAGGGTGAAATCACTGTATGCTATGTACTAGCATACAGCTAGTAAGTGTCTGAGGCCAGATTTGGACTCAGGAAGATGAGTCTTCCTCTTTTCAATCTCAGCATTCTATACACTGAGCTAAAATGAGGGGCCTCCAAGAACTTTTCTAACCCTAATTCTGTGATCCTGGGACCACACCCCACCCCATTCCTCTTAGACACTTAACCTGTGGTTGCAGTTTCCTCATCCGTAAAATGAGAAGGTTGGACATGATGATCTCTAAAGCCCCTTCCATCTCTGAATTTATGATCTATGAAAAATGGGAGGTATTGATTTCACAGTTAGAGTTCAAAGAACCAAGCTACAAGTTTCTAATGGTGGAATTTTAGTGTAGGCCTGCACAACCTGTGACCTGCAGCCCTTGGGCACAACAAAGGATTTCAGGAGTCTTGCCAAAAAAGGTAAAGAATATTTTCCTCTACATTTTTCACCAGCCAGCAGCCCAAAATCCTTTGATGTACCACAAGCAGCCCAGGGGCCACAGGTTGTACCAGCCTACTTTAATGTAAAGCAGATCTGTACAACTTGGCAGTAGGTAAGGGCCAAAATTAAAACAGGTTAAATTTCTAATCACTAGAAACACACTGACAATGGATGGTTGCTGTGGGTCACGTGACAAACAAGAGCGTGTGCAGTGGTGACCCTACATTTTTCCAGGGCCTCCCAAAATTCTTTGGCAGGCACAAGCAACTCACAGGCTGTGTGTTGTATAGGCCTGCTGTATAGACCTCAAACCTATTTGAATCCTTCTGCAAACACAACCTGGGGGATCATGGGCAAGTCGTTTAACCTCTGGCACCTCAATTGCTTCATCTGTAAATTGGGACTAACAATGTTTGCACTAGCCATCTCAGAGGATTATTGTTTGGGAAGTATTTGCAAAATATAAAGCAGGGGTGTGGAATCTGCAGCCTCTAGGCTGCATGTAGCCCTCTAGGCCCTCAAGTGCAACCCTAGGTAGAAATGAATCCAAACTTCACAGAACCTTAATGGAGTATACCCCTGGTATAAAAATGCATATGCATACACATATACAAGTAGATTGGATAGATAGGAAGATAGATAGATAGATAGATAGATAGAAATAGCTATAAAACCATTATTATTTTACAAATTTCAGGCAAAATGTAACCAGTTACTCTATCTTTGCTATTTTGCATGGGTGGGGCGGGGGAAGGAGATGATAGATCTGGAGCTTTGGGTACCTATGGGCTTTCTTTTCTAATGTGGCTACACATCACAAAGCATTCTGCTCCATATAAAGCAGTTTCATTCCCAGGAGATTTTTTGATAAAGGAATATGTCACTCTAAGCTTTCTAGCATGTGAGGCAGTATTTGGTAGAACAAAATAGTCAATAAGGACTATATGATTTGGGACTGAAAAGGACTCTCAAATTCATTTAGTTTACCCTTCACATTTTAAACCTGAAAGAGGAAGGAATTCAGGGAGAAATGACTGCAGACTAAATTTAGAGCTGAAAATGTCTACAGAGTTAAATCCCTTATTTTTCTTAATTTATTTAGTTAGTTTTAGTTTTCAGCGTTCACTTTTATAAGATTTTGAGTTCAAATTTTTCTCCCTTCCCTCCTCTCCCTCTTCCCCAAGAGAGTGTGCAATATGATATAGGCTGTATATGTATGATAATATTAAACACATCCACATTAGTCATGTTGTGAAAGAAGAATCAGAGCAAAAGGGAAAAACCATGATAAAGAGAGAGAGAGAGAGAGAGAGAGAGAGAGAGAGAGAGAGAGAGAGAGAGAGAGAGAGAACAATATGCTTCCATCTGCATCCAGACTCCATAGTTCTTCCTCTGAATGTGGATAACATGTTCCATGATTCGTCTCATTTCACAAATGGGAAAACAGGTCTAGAGAAAAGGAAGTGACTCACTCAAGGCCATACTTGTAGTAAGCTGAGCAGACTCATTATTCACTACTGATAAAACACCCCAATTAGGGAAGACTTCATAGAGGAAGTAGGGTTTCAGCTGGGTCTTGAAAGGTAGCTTGGTGAGAAGGAACCTCCTTCCACCTTCCTGGTAAAGGTGGGGATTAGGAGAGTTGGAACATGGCATATAATGTCAGACTTTCTTGATAGGATGGTTAGCATTGCAAAACATTTTTCTTTCTTTTTTTTTTTATAAGGGATGGTCAGTTTAGATAATTTTGAATGTTGAGATCATAAGTTTTTACTCTATTTCCTATGCAAGGAGGAGCCACTGAAGAGAGTTATAATAGGAAAATAGGATGGATGAAATGCAGGGAGGCAAGAAATAGAGATAGGAATTAGGAAATTCATGTAAGAGTTCAGAGGAGAGGTGCTAAGAGCCAGAACTAGAGTAGATAGTTGGAATAGAATTTGTTGTTTCAGTCGCGACCCCATTTAGGGTTTTCTTGGAGAAGATACTGGAGTGGTTTGCATTTCCTTTTCTGGTTCATTTTACAAATGAAGAAACTGAGGCAAACAGGGTTAAGTGACTTCCCCAGGGTCACACAACTATTAAGTGTCTGAGTCAGGTCTTCCTGAGTCCTGATACAGTGCTTTATCTGCACTACCTACAATAATAAAATGGTTAATGTACTTTAAAAAGTTAAATTATTAAAAATTTTCACCTTATCTAGCCCAATAAACCATTAGCACAATCTTATATAGACACAATTCTGATTATATTTTCAATTTCTATAGTTGATCCTAAAATGAATGAATTCTAAAAATATACCTGGGTGTATTATACACCCAGGTATATTTTTAAATAGTTAATGAATTTTTATGTAATGAATTTGTAAATTAAAATAACTTTCAAAATAATGAAGGGTCCAGGTCAGTGTGACCTGGTTGAAGAATATCTCTTTTACTTTTTAAATTTTGGAATGTCCTAATGATATGGGAAAATTTTGATTTGCACATGTAATAATGTCAATTGCCCATTAGGTGTTGCTAAAGTACTAACAAAAATATTAGACAGCACAGTGCTCACTGCAGTTTATAAAGTGTATTCATTTTAGAAACTTAAAAAAAATTTTTAGACTAAGGTCTTTGAAATAAAAAATGCTTTCAACTAATACTAGAAATAATACATGGTTAAAGGCATAGTCCATGTGAATAGTATTTTTAGAGATTTTTAGAATGCGTGAAATTTTAAACACACTTTCAATATTTCAGGGATCTGGTTTTATCAGTGTGAACACTCCCCTGCTTGGTGCAGATTGCAGCTCCTCTAAAGCTTTAATGAGGGGTCTTTGACAATTGCTGTGACCAAAAAATCATCACCCTCCAGCCAGTCTGGGGGTGAATCTGAAGAACTAGACCTAGCTGGGATTATAAAACACAGACCATCAACGAGACATCAATGTAATCAAAAGATTGGACTCTACCGGGGGATTGCCCGTTAACAGGATTGGGCATTTAGAATAACTCATAGAGCAGTGAAAAGATGCATTGTGGGTGTAGGTTGATTATAGCACTTTACCAATAATCACTAACACACACAAAAAGTGATGTAATTAAAGCATTTTAGAGCATAAGAAAGGAGATAGAACAGCTGTGTAGTTGCGGAATCATAAAATTCTAGAGAAGGAAAAGACATCAGCAACCATCTAATCCGCCATATTAAAGAGTGATGAGAATGAGGAAGATCACACAGATGGCTAAGTGACAAAGTGGTACCCTTGAGACAGTAAAAGAAAAAAGGACTTCAACAGGCAGTTATTGGCAGAGCTGGGGCACCACCATCTTTAAGAAGATTTTCTGTTCCCCATAGCTGCTGCCGCCCCCTCAAAAGTTCCTTGCTTTTATTTTGTATATGCAATGTACGTATATATTCTCTCCCCCAATAGCTGTTCCATTTCTTGACAGTAGAAACTATTTAACTGGTATCTTTGATTTACCAGTGGCTGGCACATGGCACACATTTAATGAATGTTTATTGCTTGCTTCATAGGATTCAGGTCTCTTTATTCCCGGACCAGTGCCCTTTCCAGGACACCATGCTGTCTTTAATAATAATGTGAGAAAGAATGCTTTTGATAAAATCAAATCAGCTTTGTTATACCATTTTAGTCATGCCTAAGTACCACTTAAGAAGGAAATAATTGATTTTATTTCTTGAAAATATCTGGCTCCAGTTTTAAGTACTGTAATAAAAGCCACCATTTACATAAGAGTATTTCAGAGCTCTTTCCTTCCAACAGCCTTAAGAAGAAGATAAGGCTGGTATTGCTAATGCTTATTTGTAGAATGATAGTTTCATAGAGGAACTGAACTCAAATTCTGGTTTTCTTACTATCTATGTTATCATGGGTAAATCACTGAATGTCTCCATACTTCAGTTTCCTCATCACTAAAATAAAGGGTTGAACTAGATGGTATGTGAGATACCTTCCAGTTCTAAATCTAACTATCACACGTAGGATTAAAGTCAAAATCAAGGATGGGGAGTCTGCGGCTTCAAGGCCACATGTGTCCCTCTAGGTCCTCAGGTGTGGCCTTTTGACTGAGTCCAACCTTTACAGAACAAATCCTTTTATAAAGGGGATTTGTTCTGTGAAGTTTGGATTCAAAGGGCCACACTTGAGGACCTAGAGGGCCACATGTGGCCTTGAGGTCTTCCAGATTTCCCATCCCTATCCTGGCTCTTCTGATCCCCAAACTAGTGCTTTTTTTCCCTTCTGTCTTTTATACCAATCCCAAAAAACAGTTTTTATTCAATTACATTTTGACTATTGGGAGAGTGATTTCTGGGAGGCAAGGATGCCTCTACATTCTTAAATGCCTGCCATTGTATGGTCACTGCACAATTTCTGGTAGAATCTTCTAAGGATATTTATAGAGTATGTTTAAAGAAAGGCACCAACTCCATCTCCCTTTAATTAGCCCTGAACTTCTATAAGTCCTAGAGGGATTTAAAGGTAATGTTTTTAAATTCTGATCAATGAGATTCAACAGAGCTCTTTAGGAGGTTCACATGTGGCTAATGACTTCCCTAATAGATCCAGTCTGGCAAGAAGAATTTATTTGTATTGTTTCATGATTTTGCAAGCAATACTATTGATTTTGCTCTGAAAGGAATATACAGGATGAGTTTACTTTTCATGCAGCTCATTAGAAAATGAATTTACATCCATGGATTGGGAAATAATTTGACAAACTGTGGCATGGGAGTATAATGGAATATTTTTTGCCCTGTGACAAATGAAAAATTCAGAAAAATCTTTCATAAATCAGTGTAGACTGAAGTAAGCAGAACCAGGAGAACAATGTATGTGATGACTACACTAATGTAAATATAAACGACACAAAAATACAACTGAACACAAAATAAATGTAAAGACCCATTTTTAATCTAGACATCAAATGAGTATAGATGCCAAATGTGGTAGATGGCAAGACAGTTGCTATATTAATTGGTGTTCTTGATTATTTTTCTTTGCTTTTTTCGATTAAAAATAAAACTTCATTAAGTTCCTACTGTGTACCGGGCACTCTGCCATTATTTGGGATACTATAGCAACCAAAAGCCCCTCTGGCTGCTGCCCCCCCATCTTTTCTCTCAAGGTTATTACATTTCTTTTTTTATAGTCTATTTTTAACTTTTATTCATGACTTTTTATTATTATTATTTTAATTGTTTACTTATTTTTAGTTTTCAACATCCATTTTTACAAAATTTTGAGTTCCAAATTTTCTCCCCTTCTCTCCCCTCCCCCACCCCATAAAGACTTGTATTCTGATTACTCTTTCCTTCAACATACCCTCCTTTCTATCTCACCCCTCCCTTCCCTTATCCCCATCTTCTCTCTTTTCTTGTAGAGCAAGATAGCTTTCTATACCCCATTACCTGTATTTTTTATTTCCCGGTTGCATGCAAAAACAATTCTCAACATTCATTCCCAAAACTTTGAGTTCCAACCCTCTCCTTTCCCTCCTCCCTACCCATCCCCACTGAGAAGGCAAGCAATTCAACATAAGCTATATATGTGTAGTTTTGCAAAAGATCTCCATAATAATCATATGGTATAAGACTATGTTTCCCTCCATCCTATTCTGCCCCCCATTTAGTCTATTCTCTCTTTTGACCTTATCTCTCCCCATAAGGGTTTACTTCTAATTATTCCTCCTCCCATTTTCCCTCCCTTTTGTTATCCCCCTGAACCCACCTGTCCCCTTCTCCCTTACTTTCCTGTAGTGTAAGATAGGTTTTCATACCAAATTGAGTAAGCATGTTATTCCCTCTTGAAGTCAAATGTGAAGAGAGTAAGCTTCACTTTTTCCCTCTCACCTCCTCCCTTTTCTACTCCATTGAAAAAGATTTTCCTTGGCTCTTTTATGATGGATAATTTGCCCCATTCCATTTCTCCCTTTTTCCTCCCCAAATATCCCTCTCTCACCCCTTAATTCTATTTTTTAAGATATCATCCCTTCTTATTCAACTCATCCTGTACTGTGTGTGTGTGTGTGTGTGTGTGTGTGTGTGTGTGTGTGTGTGTGTGTAATCCTTCCAACTACCCAAATACTGAGAAAAATCTCAAGGGTTACAAATATTATCTTTCCATGTAGGAATGTAAACAGTTCAGCTTTAGAAAGTCCTTTCTGATTTCTCTTTCCTGTTTACCTTTTCATGCTTCTCTTGATTCTTGTGTTTAAAAGTCAAATTTTCTATTTAGTTCTGGTTTTTTCATCAAGAATGCTCAAAAGTCCTCTATTTCATTGAAAGACCATTTTTTCCCTTGAAGTATTATATTCAGTTTTGTTGGGTAAGTGATTCTTGGTTTAATATCATATTCCAAGTCTTTTGATCCCTTAATGTAGAAGTTCCTAGATCTTGTGTTATCCTGATTGTATTTCCATAATACTCAAATTGTTTTTTTCTAGCTGCTTGCAATATTTTCTCCTTGACCAGGGAACTCTGGAATTTGGCTGCAATATTCCTAGGAGTTTCTTTTTTTTTTTATCTCTTTTAGGAGGTGATCTGTGGATTCTTTCAATATTTATTTTGCCCTCTGGTTCTAGAATATCAAGGCAATTTCATGAAAGATGTTGTCTAGGCTCTTTTTTTGATCATGGCTTTCAGGTAGCCATAATTTTTAAATTGTCTCTCCTGGTAATAGTAGACAGGACTGACATTTCCAAGTCAGTTGTTATTTCCAATGAGATATTTCACATTGTCTGCTATTTTTTCATTCTTTTGGTTCTGTTTTGTAATTTCTTGGTTTCTCATAAAGTCATTAGCTTCCATCTGCTCCATTCTAATTTTTAAAGAACTATTTTCTTCAGTGAGCTTTTGAACCTACTTTTCCATTTGACTAATTCTGCTTTTTAAAGCATTCTTCTCCTCATTGACTTTTTGAACCTCTTTAGCCAACTGAGTTAACCTATTTTTAAAGGTGTTATTTTCTTCAGCATTTTGACAGGTCTCCTTTAGCAAGCTGTTGACTCACTTTTCATGATTTTCTTGCATCGCTCTCATTTCTCTCCCCAATTTTTCTTCCACCTCTCTTACTTGATTTTCAAAATCCTTTTTGAGCTCTTCTATGGCCTGAGACCATTGGATATTTATTTTGGAGGTTTTGGATGCAGAATCCTTGACATCTCTGATGTTATGCTTTGTTCTTCCTCATCCAAAAGGATGGAAGAAAATACCTGTTCATCAAGAAATAAACCTTCTATAATCTTATTTTTTCCCTTTTGGGGGCATTTTCCTAGCCAGTTACTTGATTTTTGTGTCCTTTGTCAACAAGGTATGCTCTAGGGACCTGTAAGTTCTCAGTTCCTCCAAAGTGGCACAATGAAGGGAGAGAAATTTATTCCTCTCCTGGACTGCACACTGGTCTGGGAGCAATCAAGAACTTCTCTGCCCAGAATCTGTGAGTAGAATTCCCTGTCCACAACTATCTCCAACTCCAATGCCAACACTCCTCCTCATCCAGAGGCCAGGCTCAGGGCTGAGAATCAGATCAGCTGCTCAATTCCTCCAGGGGCTTTAGACTGAGGGCTCCAAAAATGGATGCTGCCACTGCAGCAGCTGCTGGTGGTAGGGCCAGACTGTGTTCCCTTTTCACTCAGATGAAAAGGCTTTCTCACTGACCTTTGAAGTTGTCTTTGGTGTTTGTGGGTTGAGTAATATGGAAACTGCTGCCATTGGCTCCCTGAAGTCTGTTCTGGGTCCTGTCCCTATTGTGCCATGTGGCTGGGCTGCACTCCACTCCATACCAGGTGTGATAGAGCTTTTCTGTCAGCCTGCCAGGCTGTCTTGGGCTGAAATTCTCTTTCACTCTGTTGTTTTGTTGCTTCTGCTAATCTAGAATTTGTTTATAGTCATTTTTATAGGTATTTTATGCACTATGTGGGGGAGGTTCTACAGGTCTGTCTTTCTACTCCACCATCTTGGTTCCACCACCCATTTTTCTTTTCTATAAAGGAGAGTTCTAATTCGTACAATAGCAACAATATCATAAAGACAAATCTATTTGAAAGACTTGAGAATTCTGATTAATGGAAAGACCAGCCATGTTTCTAGAGGCCTGATAATAACATATGCCACCTATCTCTTGACAGAGAGGTGATGGACTCCAGGTATGTGATGAAGCATTTTTTTTTCCATCATGGTTAATGAGGGAATTTGTTTTGCTTGATTATGCAAATTTATTATAAGAGTTTTCTTCTTTTTCTTTTTATTAGAAATGAGAATGAGAGAAAATAGATTTTTGTTCATTCAAATAACATAAGAAGAAGGGAGAGGGAGTTCTAGTTTTGGAGATGGGGAATAAGAGTATACAAGAAATTATTGTGGTATTAAAACAGATATATTTTTAAAATGAACGTAATTTTCTGACTTTTTTAAAAAAAGGAAATCCATTTCTACTCAAATAAAATACTAATTGTCACTTAGTCCAAAGCTGACTCTACTTTTCTCTGGAGTTCTTTCAATGTGACCCTATGTGATATGGAGAGGAGACCTTCCAGGTCAGCTGAGGTTTCTATTGGAATGACTGTTTGATGAACCTCACCACTTCTATTCTAAGTACTTCGATGTATCTGTGATCTCCTTCATGTATGTACTCTCCCCAGTGGTACAGATGAGAAAGCTGTCCATGCACTCTTATCTGGGACAACTCTTTTCCTTATTTTCCAACAGATCCTACCAGAAGTACTGGGTGCTTTACTTCTCTCACTTCTTGATACATGTGGATGCAATGGGTCACACTAACTGCCAACTCTCCATCATCCTATATATTCAAAGTAGTCATATTTGTAAGATTGTAGAGCCTACTGATTTCTTGATTGTCTCCTGAATTCTTTTTCAGTTACCTAAAAGAATGGGTGATCACTAAAAATACCAGAATTTCCAGTCTATAATCAGTCCAATGGCATAAGCATTTATTAAACCCTTTTTTCCTATGTTCAAGGCACCGGGTATACAGGACAAAAACAGAAAGACAGTCTTGCCCTCAAGACACTTACATCCTACTGGGAGGATATGTGTAAAGAGGTAAGTAAATATAAAACAATTTTAGAAGGGAGAGTTCTACAATTAGGAGGATCAGAAAAGGGTCACTGTAGAAGGAAGTGGTAACTGAGCTGAGTATTGAAAAAAGTCACAGGCAATATTGCCTCAAAGGGCAGATTTAATGAAACCAAGATAATCTGAAGAATCCAATATCTCCTCCTATTTCTCAATATTTTTCTGAAAGTAAGACAATTTTTCATAATTTTCTCACTTGTATCTTTTTTTAGTAAAACTTGCATTGTCTAGTACCGATGTACATTTAAATAAAATTTGTTATTATACATGGTAAAAAGGGAGAAAATCTGATTCCATTATTCTAATTTCAAGCTATGTAAAAAGCTTTGCCTTTCAATGTGTCTTCTGACATAAATTTTTAGTCTCCTTATCCTCCTTGGCCACATAACAATGTTAGCAAGGTTTAGTTTCAAACACAGTCCTAGCTTTGTTCAAGACTTCCCTTTTACCAAGGTTCTCTGGTCAACTGAGAATCACACTTTCTTTCTCCAATCTACTGGGGATGAGTTAAGTTACAGTTTTTGCCTGGCTTCTCCATGGTAAGGTCTTGGGGTTCAGACTTGCTGTAAGATTATAGATTTAGAGTTGGAGAGGAAATTAAAGTCTATCCCCTTTTTACAGATGAGGAAATTAAATGTCAAAGAGGTTAAGTGATGACTTGCTGGAATGCACAAGTAGTTAAATAGCAAGTCAGGATTTGAACCCAAGTTTTCTGATTTGAAATCCAGCCCTCTTTTTCAAACCCAGCTCTCTTTCCACTCAATTGCTGCCTCTTGCTGACTTTTCTTCCTGCAAACACTCTCATCTGTATCTAATGCTTGACTAAATCATTTTTCCTCTCTCTTTTTATTTGTATCTTACTTTTCTTCCTTTCTTCTTCCTTCCCCTTCCTTCTTTCCTCTCTCTCTCTCTCTCTCTCTCTCTCTCTCTCTCTCTCTCTCTCTCTCTCTCTCATTTAGTTCAATTCAGTTAAATGCAAGATGCTAAGATGGATGAAAGGTAACCTGGAATAACAGAGAGAATTCAGGACTGGGAGTTGGGAAGACCTAGTTTAAAACCTAGCCTCTGATTCTTGCCAGTTGTGTGGCAAGACTTGTCTCTATGAAAGCTCTTCGAACCTGTTTCCTCATCTGTTAAATAAGGGCAACAGTAACTATATACTATAGTTATATAATTATATAAACTACATATATGAACTTTATATTGAAGGGTTAATTATTTTCAGGCTCAAATAAAATAATGCATGTAAAACCCTTTACAAACTTTAAAACACTATATTAAGGCCAGTGATTATCAGGTATCTTATCCAGGAGAAAATAGGGAGTCACTGAAGATTTTAAACAGGAGAGTTACCAGAATATTCCCCTTGGAACTGCAGTGTATAAAACAAAATCTCAGTTAATTCGGGTTCCAGATAACATACAAATCAATTTCCCTTCAACATTATAATTCTTTCTCTTCTTTTGGATTCCTTTTCTCTCTTGACTCCCACCTCTGCTCCCTCCCCTCTCCCCAAAAGTAGCCAGTGACTTCTTTCTTCCCAATATCCCGTCCTTGCATTTAGCCCATCCCCTACTGCATTTCAGCCCTTGCAGCTGCCTGACCTTCCTTCCCATTAAGGCAGTCTAGAAAGCAGGCCCAGATTCTGCCTGCCTTGGGAGGCTAAGTGTCATGTTGCCATGGAAACCGGCAGTCTGGCCCAGGGGAGTACCAAGCCAGCCAGCTCTGTGTCATGTTGCCCGGGTAATGTGGCCAGTTGCTGATGCTGGTACAGACAATTGACCCTTCCTTTGTGCTGCAGTGAAATGGAAACAACACTTAGCAAGCTTTTGGTCCCTGGAGAAGCCCCCATTACAGAACCAACTAGGGAGATTTCACCAGATCCCTTTTCAAATCTGTCTTCATAAAGAGTAATTAATTAATTAATTAGGTGGTGGGGTGGGACAATGCAGTAATTCCTATGAAAGAGTTAACCCTTGGGAAACTCATTAATGACCTTCTTATTTGGCCAATCCAATACCCTCCCCCCATCAACAAAAAGTACTCATTAAATACCTACTATGTGCTGGGCGTTGGGGATACAAAGACAGAAATGAAACAGCTGCCTTCAAAGAATTTACATTCTGTTTGGGTACAAAACATATCTGATGGAACCAAGGTGAAGAACTAGACATTATCTCCCATTTTCACCATCCTTGCAACCTCTCAAACTTCTGCAACGTAAGATTAAAGGAGCAATCAAATGCAGCAGTCTCCAGTCTAAGAGGAACAAGTATAAGGTAACAGCCTGATGAGCAAATAGCAGAGAAGGCTGGTGAGGTCCCCTAATGAGAGCCCTAAAGATGTCACTGTGCAGCTCTGGGGGTTTGGGGGTGGGAAACTTCTGGAGGAGGGGTCCAATTCTGGTGCCACTTCTCTGTGGTCTTCCTCCACTTCCATTTAAGTTGTCTTGCTCTCAATCCTCCTCCAAATTCAAATTTTCTCTTGAAAATCCCTTTCTTTTTACTTTCTTGAAATATACTTAACTATGGATTATTCTTGCCATTTGGTTGTTTTTCACTTGTGTCCGACTCTTCCTGACCTCATTTGGGGTTTTCTTGGCAAAGATTTTGGAGTGGTTTCCTATTTCCTTCTCCAGCATTTTTTATCAGATGAGGAAAGCAATGCAAACAGGGTTAAGTGACTTGCCCCGGGTCACACAGCTAATAAGCATCTCAGACTGGATTTGAATTTAGGAAGAGGATTTATAAAGTCAGATGTTAATATTATTTATTTTTATTATATTTTTATTTATTTTGTTAAATATTTCCCAATTCCATTTTAATCTGGGTTGGCAGCCCTCAGGAGTGTTGTGGGCGTTCATTTTTACCTCAGCACTATATTGGACACTTGTGGCCTAGAGCTTTGAAAGTCAAATGATTTGTTCAGGCTCACATAACCGTTATGTGTTATGAACCCAGGTCTTCTGGTTGAGAAGCAAGCTATCCATCCACTACACCAATACCGTACCATGCTATTCCCTCCCACCTTTCCCAACCTACCAAGAAAAGATGTTTTTAAAAATGTGTGGAATTGAGCTAAAATATGTTTATCATCAAGCAAATTCAGCATCCTGCCTTCAGAATATGATCAGCAAAAGGAGAGACTATTTAATCTGTTTCCCACTTGACATTCCACTCTGGAGATTGGAGATAGACGAAACAACCAAAGCAAAAGAAAAAAAAAAGAAAAGCAATAGTAGGCTTTCGGATCAAGACAAAACCAAACCAATAGCTATTACCTTGTTTTGTAGCATATATTCTGGGATCATTCTCCCAACCCACACTTGGACTAACAAGTACAGTCTCTAGAGCAAGGTTAGCTACTACTTCCCTCAGGGTTCTAGAAGCAAGCCTGAGGGCCTGTGAGGAGGAGGCTGTCAGTATTAATACTATCATTCATGATCTAGTATCCCCCACCCAATGTCAATCAACAGGCAATATATCTCCACAATATCATTCAACCAATAAGTAGGAATAAGCTTTTTTTTTACTTCAAGAAATACTTTTATTACTAATCAATAACATGTGATTCAATAAGCCTTCATTGATTGCCTAGCATTTTTCAAGCATGATGCTAAGCATTTGAGATAGACAAAAATGAAAAGTTCCTTACTGCATTTTTCCAGATGCAGCCAGATTCATCTTCCTTTTTTTAATTTAAACTTTTTTAATTAAAAAAATATTCATTTTGAAGAAATAAGCTTTTGCAAAGGATGTCATCCAAGGATGACAATCTCCCAAACCAGAAGTGTACTTTTTTTCACCACCATGGTCTTTCAGAGAGTAGGCTCAAACCTAGAAAACATCACTTCTGGGAGTAGCATAACTGAGGGTTGAGTTGTCCCCTCACTTGTAGGACTCAGTGTCTTGACTTCTGGGTTGATTCATTTCACAGTTGGATCAATCTAGTCTTGGCTCTGGTTTCAGAGGAGACTGACCCTTGATGGCCCTTTGAAGCTCACAAGGTCACAACTTGGTCCTTTCCATCTCCTTATACTCCTTCACCTAAAACAAGGAAGGAAAGAAACACAGCAGAAATAAATAGAAATACCTTAATTTCCCAGACACTTGGTGTCCAGGTGAGGAGGTAAGGCAGCCTGTAGCAGGCTGCTGACACTTAGGAGACTGCTATTTCTTCCTCCCCTTATAACATTGCTTCTAGACAGAGACAGAGAGAGCAGAGAGGAAGGGATGGAGAAAAGGAGGAAAAAAAGAGAGACAGACAAGAAAGAGGGAGGAGGGGGGAGCAAGAGAGAGACAGAGAGAGAGAGAGAGAAAGAGAGAGACAGAGAGAGAGAGAGAAAGAGAGAGAGAGAGAGAGAGAGAGAGAGAGAGAGAGAGAGAGAGCTCATTTATTCAAGTCCTTTTGAATGCACAATCCATTCTGGTTCAGATGGTCATCAAAAGGCTTTTCATCACTGTGCTGTAAAGGGACAGGAAACAGATACAAGGAACCTGATCATGCTCTGAATCAGAGAGGGAAAGGGTTCCTCTGATGAGACTTGGAAGAGGGGGATGAGGTGTCTGCAAAGACTGGAGTACCAGGGGCAGGTCTCCTGGAATGAATTCTTGAACTCAAGCTTTGTTGAAGTCAAGGTGGTTGGGGAAACTTACCTTGACTTAAAGAATGCCCAAGACCTCAGACCTCAGACTATGCCCCATGTTGGGCACCAGAAATATGATGAGGCCAGGAAAGGGGGATGGGATGGATGAAATTCTGAAATCCCCCAAAGCCTGGAGTACAGGGGCAGGTCTCTTGGAATGAATTTGAGGACTTCATTCTTGAGGTCAAGGTGGTTAAGATTTATTACAGTTTTCAGCGCACAAGAGTTCTTAAGGAACTTGCACCATAGAGGTGTACAAGTAAAGTTTATACAGGATATTCTATAGTAAAAAATGTGCCAAATATGCTAAGTGATTCAGGGCAGGATTAGAGAGTGGTTAGTTCTTAAAGGAAAATGCACTTGTAGAATTTAATTAGATTTAAAATACAGAGGTATTTTACCCAGAGTTCATTGGGAAATAGCCTAAGAGGGGGCTACATGGATGTGTGGTTTTAGGCCTGAAACATCACTAAGTCAACTAAGAATTAGGACTGACTAATACCAGGCTGCTCTCATCAATGTCTTGTTAGACAAGATAAATATAAGGGAGGATATGTGTGTCTAAGTCTAGGATACATATGATTGGTCAGTGAGTAGTAAATGTCATTATGACCTAGTACACAGCCTGTTCAGCCAGTATACAGCTGGTTCAGACTAAAAATTCTGTAGGTGCAGCTGGCTACTGTATCAGGAAAAGTTTTGCTGGGCAGACTGCATCCATGCGCTGAGGAGAAACTGCCTGGGATAGTGTTTTGAGACTGGGGAGAAATGTGATTTTTAGAGAGAAATGTGATTTTAGAATTGGGGTCTAAGCACATGTACCCAAGCACCCCATCACTTCCATTATGTATTTCCAGAAGCAGGTTCATTAAGCCTCCACATGGGCAGGTATTAGATAGATCATATTTCACATGGGCAGCTAGGTGGTGCAATGAATAGAGCACAGGATTTCCAGTTAAGAAAATCTGATTTCAAGTCTAGTCTCAGAGGCTAACTGTGTGATCCTGGGTAAGTCAATTAATCTTCGATCTGCTTCAGTTTCCTTGTCTATAAAATAGGAGTGATAACAGTGCCTATTTCCCAGGGTTATTTTGAGGATTAAAAATGAGATGATATTTGCAAGGTACTTTGCAAACTTTTAAATGCTATATAAATGCTAGCTGCTATCATTAGCCAGTTCTCCCATTACCCTGAGAGACAGCTAGGTGGCTCAATAGATAGTGTGCTATACCTGGAGTTAGGAAGACCTGAGTTCAGACACTTACTAGTTGTGTGACTTTGGGCAAGTTATTTAACCTCTATTTGCCTTAATCCATCAGAGAAGAAAATGATAAACTGTTCCAGTTTCTTTGCCAAGAAAACCCTATGGTCCGCATTGACATGCTATGATCCATAGGGTCATGAAGAGTTGGACATGACTGAAAAAACAAAAACAACCACCAATACACTGCAAAGAAGGAATTTGCACTATTACACCCAACATCCCATCACTCCCGAAGAAACTGGGAAGATTTTAAAGATCATTCTCCTTGAGAAAAATTCTTATGGAATTTCGTATGGAAACTCTCTCTTCAATATTTTAATAGAACCTGGTATGAATGTAAACCTGAAAAGGCTCTGTACATGGTTCAGGCCACTTTTATTTAACAAAAGATCTGACTTTAGCTGGTTGGAGAGATTAACATATAAAGAAGGCAAAAGGAAGGAAGAAGAACGAAGCAACTTTATCAGCTTCTAATTTATTGGTCCTGGTGTGACAGAAGTTTCAGAAGCAATAAACCATTTGACCTTAACATTTGAATTGATCTGATGGCAGTCTACTACACTATCCATTTATGAAGTTAGGAAATTATTTGTTCTTTATCATTGTCAGGCCCTTGTCTTCTAAGAATATTTCTGTTAATGATCATGTACAAACTGTAACTCGGTTTCTTCAGATAATGTAATTTAAAGGAGAAGAAGAGATCAGAGGCTGGAAGGTCAGCAGTCTAGGTCTCATGCCTTTAAGAAATGGGTGACAATATCTGTCTTGTGAAACCCATGGTGTAATGGTTCTATAGCTGCTGAGTTGCAAACACTCTTTAAATGCTGCAACCAGAAGTGTTGGCTTACTTTGAAAACCAGGGCTGATCCCAGGCAGGATCAGGACTGAGCTACAGTTTAGCTTGGTACCCTCACCTTTCTCCTTTCTGCATTTTTCTCCTCTTTGTTCCCTTTTTTAAATGTTCTGGTTTTTATGAAAGGGAGCTGAAAGGTTGGGGGTGGGAAGGGGTACAGATGGAAAGAGAAGGAATGATTTGTTTTTTTCTTTGGAGGGGGGAAGGCAAGGCAATTGCGGTTAAGTAACTTGCCCAAGGTCACACAGCTAGCAAGTGTCCATGGTATGAGGTTGGATTTGAACTCAGGTCCTCTTGATTCCAGAGTCAGTGCTTTATTCACTGCACAATCTAGCTGCCCCCATTTGTTCCCTTTCATCCAGCTATCTGGTCTCTTACAGCAGCTATTGCTATCTGTAAGGCTCATTAGATGCTTATCCTCCCCCATGTGTCCTTTCTGCCTAACTAGATTGTAAATCCTTTGAGGGAAGGAACTCTGTGTCATGATCTTTACAGACCCTCAGACCCTAGCCCCTACAACAACTGATAAATACTGGTTTGCTATGATAGTAATGAATACAATCTAAGACTAATTAGTGACTGAGATAGATGTTAGTATTTACCCCTTTCTCCCACACAAATATTTTCATTTAAAATTTTAATTTTGGTTCTGAACTTAACAAATGTCAAATAAAATGAGCATTTCCAAATACGTTTTGGAACAGGAAAAAATAAAAGGATTGTCCATGAAAATGGCAGCTTGCTTTTCTTTTTAAAAAATATATATCTACTTAGTTTGAATTGTAGCTTTCAAGACTGTCTTGGATGCAGGGGTGGGGATCCTGCAGGCTCAAAGCCACATGTGGATTTCTAGGTCCTCAAGTGCAGTTCTTTGACTGAATCCATACTTCACAGAACAGATGACTAGTTGGTAGTCTGGGTTTTTTTTCTATCCTTCTTTCTGTTTCTTTTTCCATCTCTTCCTTTTTAGATACTTCTATTTTCACAGGGGATTCAGTGACAAGGACAATGATGTTATTTGTCCTTTCTTTTTCAAAGAGAACCAATGACATCATGGGGTGATATTTTGACTTGTTCATGAACTGGGTTCAAGTGAGGCAGAGTTGCCCAGTCCTCAGCCTCACCCTCTTTCTAAGTTTTTGAAGTCCAGTGGCAAGACAAAAGTCAGAAAATGTCAATGACCTGGGATACAATGGATGACCTTGGCATCTTCAATGTCTGACTAAATTTTAAGCATTCTATAGAACCTGCTTTAACTGCCTTCCTGGTCATTGGAACAGATTATTCTTGTCTATCTATTCTACCAAGGAAAATCTTCCCATCCTTGGGGTAGACATCTTCCTAACTCATCAATGGAGTTAAGGCCTATCAGTTACCTGCAATCTGGGTTAGACCTTCTGCTGAGTGTGACCGATGTGCATGGTACAGCTTCTTGGAGCCACAGGTAAAGAGTTGGATGGAGAGTTGGATGAGAAGTGGACGAGCAGCCCCGAAAAGGGCTCAACAAGCCCCCAGAGCAGAGGTTCTAATCCCTGAACATCCATATGCCTAATGATTACCTAGTTATAGGTAGACCTATTCTCACTGCACCTTCCACCTTCTTGTAACTCGGTGAAGGAATAATAGAAATTTAATGTTAGATAATTTCCTACCAATTGCTCATTAAATGTTTAATAAAGGAACTGATTTCTGATTTGGTACCCCAGTTCCTGATTTGACTTCTTTTACCTTTGCTTGCCTGATCTAATTCCTAAATAACTTCCTTGGCTTCCTGAACATTTCTCTGAATCATTTTACATAATTATGCTTGCGTATTTGAAGAAAATTCCATACATGAACATCTAAATTTAGAGTTGTGCTGCATCGTGTAGCAGAATGAAAAACTAGCTAGTAAAGTGTATAATGCAATGGACTTGGAGTGAGAAAGAGCGAAGTTCAAATCTAGCCCTCATACATGACCCTGAGCAAGGCATTTAACCTCTTCCTCAGTTTCCTTATCTGTAAAATGGGGATAAAAATGGTACTATGTCTCCCAAGCCAAGGATCAAATCAGAAAATAATTGTACAGCAATTGGCATATAGTCAGCACTCTTTAAATGTTATTTTTAAAATTTTATAATTACTATTATTCATTGGAAGGTAGGAGACTTGGGAGCTAGTCTTGATTCTGATGGAGCCACGTGACCTTAAACCATTCACAAGTACTTTCTGTAGGCTTTAGTTACTTCATCTGTAGAATGATGAGGACGGATTCATGATTTCTAAGTTTCCCTGTAGCTATAACATTCTAATTATAATAAGTGTTGTCCAGTCATTTCATGACCCCATTTGGGGTTTTCTTGGCAAAGGTTACTGGAGTGGCTTGCCATTTCCTTCTCCAGGTCATTTTACAAATGAGGAAACTGAAGCAAACAGGGTGAAGTGACACACGACTAGTAAGCGTCTGAGGCCAGGTGTGAACTCAGATTTTCCTGACTCTAGACCTATATAGTGGCCCAGCTGCCCCATCATAATGAGTAGCTCATAGTAACATTGCATTTTATGGTTTGCAAAGTTCTTCCCTCACAATAAAACCGAGACTCAGAAAAGTTACATGACATATCCATGTGACACAGCTAGTAAGAGTCACAGTCATTCCGGAATCCAAGTCTTTTGATTTCAAGTTTGGTGCTTGGGTAATTTATTACAAGAGGATCCCTTTGGTGCTCCCTCTCTAGAATAATTCACGATGGGATTCACTTCCTTAGTACATTTCCTTATTTCATTAAGAGTAAAATATCTGATTTAAAATAATAGATGTATATTTCAGAAAATTATATATTACATAAAGCTGGGTATAATTAGATATGACCATGCTTCTACCTTCAACCCAAGACTGTAGGGAATGACACTAAGCTGTGATCTGTTGAGAGAATTTTTCAACCTGGGTTCCTTGGAAACTGAGGGAGAATCTCATCCACCTGCAGGACTGAGTGGATGGAGGTCAAATAGAATGAGTAGCCATACTGAAAAGAAAAGCAATTTATTAACCTGCTAAAGAAGATCGCTTGCTGAAGGCATCTTCGATTTCTTAGGGAATGGCTTTGGTTTATACAGCTTTCTCTGGCTTACAGTATATTGCCAAGCTGACCCATTCAGTCTGGGTCATTTGAATGGATCAGTGGGATGCAGTCTGTTCGTATAGCAAAGTGGGTCTACAAATTCCCCAGTTGCTCTTTTCGGTGCAAAATTTTGGAAGTCCGGAATAGAGAAAGACTGCCAGGGGCACTTAGGCTTTGTGTATTCAGCCTAAGCAGGATGTGGATAATTGAGTCAGGCTTTGTTATTCAGACTACTGCAGAAAGGGGCGGAATGGGGGCTGAAATTCAATCAGATTTTACTATTTAGCCTATTGTGGAATTGGGGAAAGTCAAACAATTCATGACAAGACTGTTTTTCCTTCAGTTATTTACAGAAATTAAATTAATCAATAGCTTTCATGATTATGTGTATAGAACCTCATATCTCATCTGTTCTAATAAGTTTTCTGTGCCTCTTTAAGAGTCCCTTTTCCCCCACTTAATTGACAGATGAATTACACTGGAAATCTTCCCATCTTAACACAGTAGTGCCATAAGGCATTTCTATCTCAAACCAAGCTACAATTACATATAGCAATTTAAATATTTGCTATCACTTATTACAAAAATGCAAATTTTGGTGCAAATCCAGCCTGTGGAGGGAAAAGACACGGATGGGTGGGGCTGAAATAGTTCCTAGCAACATAAATTGCCTTGCTCAGTGTCTCTTTTCAGACTCTTAATGTTGCATTAATGACCAATGATTACTTGGTGGAGCTGGCTGGAAAAAGGCTCGTAAGATGATCTCTAAAAGGATGAAAATGGTACATGCGTGTCTTCTCGCAATGAGCAGGATGGTCAGCGGTGGTCAGTGTAATCGCCAGGCTGGGCAGCCTGGACAAATTTAAAGGTTAAGCAATCAGTCAAACTAATTTTCCTTCTCCTCCTCCACTCCCCACCCCTGCCCTCTCCACCCAGCAGGCTCAGAGCTGCAGAAAGATTGAATACAAAGTCTAGGTTTTCCCAGTGAAATTTGTAGAGGTAGGCAAGGAGACAGAGAAAGTGGGAGGAAGGAAAGGAGGGAGGGAGGGGGAGAGGGAGAGAGAGACAGAGAGAGACAGAGAGACAGAGAGAGAGAGAGAGAGAGGGAGGGAGGGAGGGAGGGAGACAGAGACAGAGACAGAAATAGGAAAGAGAAAGAGACAGAGAGAGAGACAGAGAGAGACAAACTCCTTTTAACGTTAGCTCTGGGATTAATAATCAAACCAACATTACCCTTGTAGCTAGGTGTGACAACCTTTTGTTCTACTGGCTTTCCTCAGGATTCTGAGTCATAGGCTGCTTAGGCTAAATCAATCCTCCTTTAGCTACCTCTCCTGGCTCCCAAATACCCATCTACGTCAGCCCCCTCCCTCAAGCTTATCCCCGTCTCACTCTACCCTACTTTTCCGCTGTGCCCTCAGGAACCCTCCACTTATTGTTAACAAGTTATCTTTTGTATTAGATCTATGCCTTCCCCCTCACCCTCAGAAATTACTTTGTCTTTCCTTTTTATAGACATGTTGCTTTACCCATCATAATGTGAGCTCCTTGAAGGAGGTACTGTATTCATTTTTGCCTTTGCGTCACCAGGGACAAACACATAATAGGCATTTAATAAATGGTTATTGAGTTGAAAGGGAAAGGAAGGGGAAAAGAAGGAGGTAAAATTGAGTTTCAGGTGGCTTATAGTTCCTCTTCACTATTTAGCACTGATTGCTTTAGAGGTGAATGCTTTTTGTGGCAAATCAAGCCATACCAGAATATGTAACAATCCAGTCGATCATCCAGTTAACAATCCTTTCTTCAGTATTTACTGTTTTGATATTCTCCAGTTGATCCTGTATGTAGGATGTTTGTATATAGTTGCTTCCAGGTCATCTCCCCTATTAGAATGAGATCAAGGACAGTCTTTTGTTTTGATGTGCCTATTGTTTAGTCTTACACGCAGTAAATGCTTAATAAATTTGTATTGATATGATTTGGTGCTAAGGGTTGCTGAGGATGCCCCCAGGAGTCCACATTCTAATGGGAGGGACAACATGTAGATCATTATGTATGTAACATATCTAGTATAAATAGAAGATCATCTCAGGGGGAAGGGTGGGGGCGTAGCTTCTGGAGAGGACTCATAGAAGGTGGAATTTGAGCTAATTTTTTTAAAATTAATTAATTTTATTTTATTATTATTTTTTTAATGTTCTACAATCACTTCCTTAAAATTAAGATTTTATCCCCCCCACACCTTCCCTCCACTACCCCCCTCCCTCCCCACAATAGCATACAATTCTGTATAAGTTCTACATATACTTTCCCAGTGAGCACATTTTCACTGTAGTCATGCTATATAGTCGCACTAAAATAAATGGAAGAAATCATAT
>CM053773.1:63271473-63344519 GCA_028658325.1 Potorous gilbertii
GAAATCATATAACAAATCAAAACATAATACACTAAAACTCACACACACACACACACACAAACATGATCTGCTACATTCTGCGAATGACTTTCATATTTCTTTCTCTCAGTGTGGAAGGTATTTTACCTTAGAAAACCATCATTGGGATTCTTTTTTTCAGTAAGTTCTTGTGTTATTACAAAGTTCCAAGTCTACCAGAAAAAACTCTCGCACACTGTGGTCGTTGCAGTGCACAAAGTTCTCCTGGTTCTGCTCCTTTCACTCAGCATCAGATCATATAAGTTCTTCCAGGCCTCCCTGAAGTCTTCTTGTTCATCATTTCTTATGGCGCAATAGTATTCCATTACATTCATATACCATAATTTGTTCAGCCATTCCCCAGCTGGTGGGCATCCCCTTGATTTCCAGTTCTTGGCTACCACCAAGAGTGCTGCTAAAATATTTTTGTACATGTGGGACCCTTTCCCATTTTTATAATCTCTTGGGGATACAGTCCTAGTAGCGATATCGCTGGGTCATTTGAGCTAATTCTTGAAGGAAGTCATGGAGAATAAGAAAGTTGTGAGGAGGGAGAGCATTTTAAGCATGGAGGCCCACCAGGGTAGAGGCAAGGTGAGGGATCGGAGATGGAAGGTGAGGTATTATGTGTGAGGAGAAGGTTCACAGAGTATGTGGGGGGCGGGGTAATAAAGTAGAAGACTGGAGAGGTAGGAAAAGAGCTTTGAATGACAAAGGATTTTAAACTTAATCCTTCAAGGTAATCATTTTGGCAACTGTGTGAAGGATGGATTGGAATGGGAAAAATTTAAGGTGGGGAGACCATTAGAAGCTGATTGTAATAGTCTACCTAAGAAGTGTAAGGGTCTCTTCTAGGGTGGTGACTCTGTGAGTGGAGAGAAAAGGGCAAATTTGAGAGATGGTGCGGGGGCTGAAAAGCCAAGATTTGTTAACTCATTGGATATGTGGGGATATTGGTCAACTGATTGGATTTGTCAAAGGTGACAGAGGTTATAAACCAGAATAACTATGAGGAGGGTGGTTCCCTCAATAGAAAAGGGGAAAACCACAAGAGGAATGATTTGGACATACAAGAGATGTTTTCAAGAAGGTAGAAGCAAGGTTTAACAATGGATTGGATTTGTAGGATGAGTGGGCATAGGGACACCTAAATTGTGAGTCTGCTGAATTGGGATGATTTTGGTACCCTGGACAGTAACAGGACATTTGGGAAGAGGGGAGGGTTTGGGGAAAGATGAAGAGTTCTGTTTTAGTCATATTGAACTTGAAGTGCCTATGGGCCATCTAGTTGTAAACATCCAAAAGGTAGTTCATTGGTAATTCATATAGAGCTGCTAGATTCATCTGCATAGAGATGATTATTGAAGCCACAAAACATATATACTAAGCCTAATTTATTAGGATGGAATTATGAGGTATAGTTGGCCAATATTTAGTCTCAAGAGGGCAGGAACAGAGCTACTAAGGGTCCCCAGAGTGTTTCCAGTTGGGTATGTGTATTCCTTCAGGCATCCAGGGATCATTTGCTTTGGACTCTTTTTTGAATCCTTGGGTATTTTATCTATGAAGGCACAGGTCTTGTCAAATAATGGAGGCAGAGACTAGGTCAATGTTAGAAATTCAAAGTCACTAATGAACAAAAAAATCATACTGTGTATATGTATGTGTGTATATGTATGTATGTATATACATGCATATATGTTTACCAAAGCTAAAATATGAAGTAATAAACACATACTTATATATCCCTATTCTCATACAAGACTTTTCCCAACTAAATTCTTGCAAATAAAACTTTAAAGTATATAAAAAGTAAACAAAAAAAAGCATACCTATAATATATCTGCTTTTAGTAATTTCTGATAAAACACAACTTTGGGCAAGAGAAGTGTCAGTGAATAGTAGACAGATAGCTGGACTGAAAGTCAGAAAAGTGGCACAGTGAATGGAGTGCCAAGCCTAGAGGCAGAAAAACATCTTCCTGAGTTCAAATCTGGTCTCAGACACCTGCTAGCTGTGTGACCCTTGCCAAATCACTTAATGCTGTTTGCCTCAGTTTTCTTAATTGTAAAATGAGCTGGAGAAGGAAATGGCAAACCACTCCAGTATCCTTGCCAAGAAAACCTCAAATGAGGTCACAGAGAGTTGGTTACAACAATAGCCATTATTATTGCATCTATATTCTGTGATAATACAGGTGAATGTATAGATATTACATATGCATATATATAATTTTATATATGTATACATATATACACACATACATAACAATTGTTCCTGCCTGAGTTTTTACTGAGGGGAAAAAGAAAACAGCTTTTCCCCTTGGTAATTGTCCTAGATTGGGAGAGGGACCATTAATAGGCACTTGCCCAGCTGATTATCTAGGAGAGTGGGAAGACTTGTCACCTACTCCCTCAGATAATTAACTATAAGCAAATGAAAATTTAATGTGAGAGAAAAAAAAAGCCATAGTATGTTTTTTCACTGCTTTAAAAAAAAGACCAGGTGGGTCTGGCATGCTAGGCAGTTATTTTGAGAGGGGGAAAAAGCCAAACAAACAAACCTAGTAACATGCAAGTGGAAGAAAAACAGATTAACTGGGGAAACTTGACTCATTCTCTCAGTGTCTGTCTTTGAAATGCCCTTGGTTACACATCTCAACTTCTCCAGGGTTGAGAATTTAGCACCATATAATTCAAATTACTTAAGGCTTATTTTAATGCTCCGGGTATCAGTGTCTCTTCCATCTGCAATATGGATAATGGCCACATAGAGAGGATTAGGAAAAGGCCTACCCACAAAGGGAGAAGGAAGGGAAGAAAAAGTGAGGGAAAGAAGAGAATGAAGAAGGGAGGGAAAGGAAAAGAGAGTATTCAGGAGACTTTGTCCTCTTCCTTCCACCTCCTCAGGACGCCCTGCTTCTTGAACCCCCTTTCCCTCTGGTTGGAGAGGAGAGACTTGGAACTTTTCCCAAGATTCTCTGTTTCAGGAGGAGTCCCAGGGCAGTATCTCATCATTTCCCCAGGCTTCAGGACTTCATTATGCCCCTGCTTTGTTTGAGGGTTGTTGTTTTTTAGTCATATCTGATTTTGCATGACCCTCATTTGGGGTTTTCTTGGCAAAAATACTGGAGTGGTTTGCCATTTCCTTCTCCAGCTCATTTTACAGAAGAGGAAACTGAGGCAAATAGAGTTAAGCAAATTGCCCAGGGTTACACAACTAGTAGACTAGTCAACCCTGAGGCCAGATTTGAACTTCGGTCCTCATGACTCCTGGACCAGTGCTCTATCTACTGCACCACCTAGCTATCTCTGCCTTGGCATCTTTCATCTTATTTTTTTTAAAGGTATTGTCTTTCCTCGTCCATAATGACTTTCATGAAAGCATGGACTGTCTATTGCCTTTCTGTATATCCCTAGCACTTAGAGGAGTGCGTTATATATAGAACGAGCTCCATAAATATTTATTAACTTACTATATGAACAGAAATGATTCCATTCTATTTGATACCAGCTTAAGCCACCTAATCTAGGCTTTGACAAGTCACTCCCTTCTTTGCACCATTGTGTGTATTTCTTAGGTACAGGCATGTCATCTACTTAAGTACCGTGTACCCTGTACCTTAAACTATTTGCTAAAATAGTGTTAGGCAAAACAAAATTATCAGAGTCAACTAGTTCCTTTGGAACAATCAGCTAAGTAACATTATTGTGAAGTTCATTATTATATATTAATAAATTATGCCAAAATAATTTTAGTTGGGGTAACCTTAAATATAACATAACTGTGATTCAGCAATATTAAAAGCTACATAGGGTCGTATAATGAGGATCTGGGGCATATGTAGACCCCATAAATGTGATTGCCTGATGTATCCTCTCCACATGGAAAACACTGAGGAGATGACTTCTTGGAGAATCATGCTAATATGTAAGGGAAATACCATGGAGAGACTTTGAGACATGGCTCAATGGATGATTAGCCAACTGGTTTTAGAAGGTTAGCCATGTGATTGGCTACATACTGAGTAGCCAAAACTATTGGCATTTTCAAAAAATCTTGGGGTGTCTCCTCATTTTGCATCATTTAGGTCTGGGGGAGCTCAATGACTCTCTGCTCACAATGTCTGATCACTTCACTTTGTGATAAGGGAAGGGGCCTTAGGTACTCTTTCCCCCAAGAAGTAATATGACTCCTGAGAAATGACTCCTGTATTCATGGCCTTTGCATTAGTTCTTTTGTGTTCTAGATGCAGTCCCCAGCTAGAGATCATGAGCCATAGGAATCCAGGCCAAATATGGCAGCCAGAGCAGAACTGAGTTATTAAGAAACAAGAAGTGGTCTTTGGGAGTGATTTTTCAGACTCTGAACCAGTAGAAAGACTCACCTGGTAGTTAGGGCACCTTTAGATGGGAACTTGGTGGGACTAAGTGCTATGTAAGAATTAAACTAAATTACGAGCCTAATCTCCAATCCCCTAGATTCTCAAATAGGGGAACGATACCCTCAAATTGTTGTAAATGGTTAAATGGAACTGGGATGGTATACACTGGCTCCTAACAAGTAAGGGAAACATAACTGATGGGGCTTTGAGTCAATGACAGCAGAGAAAAGATCTCCCATAAACCATTCAGTGTACCTTGGAACCTGGAGAGAAGATGCATGCTGCCATATGGATAGATGAGGGTCAGAGTGTATAGGTCTTTTCTTATTCAGTCATGTTCAGCTCTTCATAACCCCATTTGACATTTTCTTAGCAAAGACATGGGAGTGATTTGCCATTTTCTTCTCCAACTAATTCTTCAGATGAGGCATTGAGATCAGCAGAAGTTAAATGACTTGCCCAGGGTCACACAGCTAGTGAGTATCCGAGGCTAGATTTGAACTCAGGTCTTCTTGACTCTAGACAAAATGCTCTTTCCACTGAGCAACCTTGCTGCCTCTGTAGAGGCTACAGATGCTCTAATAAATGCTTTGGGCTATCAAGTGTGATGTGTATATATTGTGTGTGTGTGTGTGTGTGTGTGTGTGTGTAGATATATATATATATATATATATATATACATATATAATAGTCTATCATTCATATTTACACTTAAGGAAAAAAATCTGCTTTGAGTGAGAAAACATTTTGATTTTGAAGCCACAAGTCAGCCCATCCACCTATCCTTACATTGTTTCTTCTGGGCTTGCCTTAGAAATGTGTATATATGTATGTATATGTATATAATATATATGTGTGTATATATGTGTGTGTGTGTGTGCATGTATAGGTATATATGCATGTGTGTGTGTGTGTGTGTGTGTGTGTGTGTGTGTGTGTATTAATCAATCTTGTTCTCTCTACTCAAAAGTCCACTACCTTAGTTCAGGCCCTCATCATTCCTTGTGTGGACTATCGCCGCCTAGTTGGTCACTCTGTTTCAAGTCTCTCCTGTATCTAATCCACACTCCACATAGCTACCAAAAGTATATTTCTAAAACATAGTTAGGTCAAACCATGTCACTCCCATGCTCAGTAATCTCCAGTGGCTCCCTATTACCTCTAGGATAAAATCATACCTATCTGTTTGGCCTTTAACAATCTCCTTTCCATCTTTATTATACATTTCTCCCCTTTCTATGGTCTACAGTGCAGCCAGATTTGTCCTTGCTTTTCTTCATATATCACATTCTATTTCCTGCCTTCATACCTCTGCAAAAACAATTTCTTTCTTACCTGGTTGTGTTCCCTCTTTTTGTCTGCCTCTTAGAAGCCTTAGTTTCCCTTCAAAGTCAGATCAAGGGCTGCTTCCCTCATAACAACTGATGCCTCCCCCTACTGGCACTTGCACCCCTTAACTAACCTCTATTTATTTTGTATATATTCTTAAGTGTCCATGTTATCTCTCTTTATAATGTAAAGCTCCTTGAGGGCAGAAACTATTTCATTTATGTTTATGTAACCCCAGTGCCTAGCACACAGTTCTTAGAACTTGGTCAGAACTTAAAAACTTGTTGATTGGCAAGTAGATTTAGATAAAACTTCCCATTATTTAGAGTCTCCTAATAATTTCCTGTTCTGGATTGCTCTCCAGTCAGGGACAGGGGATAACTATATCATTATCTCATCTAAAATTGTCAGTCTAGTGTAGCAGAAAGAGTTTATAGTCAAAGTTTATAGAGTTTGTAGATTTATAGTCAAAAGACAGGTTCAGATGCTGGTTTACCACTCATTCAGTCATTTCAATTAAGTTCAATTTTTTGTGACCTTATTTGGGGTTTTCTTGGCAAAGATCCTGGAATGGTTTGACATTTCCTTCTTCAGCACATTTTACAGATGAGGTAACTGAAACACAGAGAAGTTAAATTACTTACCCAGGATCACACAGCTTTTAAGTGTCTGATGCCAGACCTGAATTCAGGTCTTCCTGACTCCAGACCTGGTATACTACTCAGCTACCCTTAAGAACAGATACTTTAGTATAAAGTCCTTGGTCCTACCAACATAAGATACCCTGATCAGTTTCTAACTATCAATTCCAAAATTGGAATTGTACCTTGGACTAAATCTCCTCACCCCCTTACCAAGTCAACAATGTCTACAACACCTTTTCTGTGGGCAAAAGTTGAGAGTGAGGAGGCAGTGTTCTTCTTGATGACAGAATTAGGGTACAAGGTGATTGATCTACTTAAGAGTAGTAGTCTCTTTCCTCATCCCTTGACAATTGCAGGTGTGGGGAACCTGTGGTCAATTCTGTGAAATTTGGATTCAGTCAAAGGGCCCCACTTGAGAACCTAGAAGGCCACATGCTGCCTCAAGGCTACAGGTTCCCCACTCCTGGTAGAGCAATGATCAGACTAAGCAAGGGAAGAAATCTTTGATTATTTCAGTGAAGGGAAGCCTCTCTCTCGAACTTACCTTTTAGCCAAGAGGGAAAGACAGTCCTTAAAGAAAGTGATCAAAGAAGGATTCATGGATTTAGAAAAATGATTTTGTAGGGCAGTTTTGAACTTCTTGGTCTCAGGATTCCTTTTAAAAAATATTGAAGACCTCAAAGAGCATTTGTTTATGAAAGTTTTATCTATTGATATTTACCATATTAAAAATTAAAATCAATAAACTCTTAAAATATTTAGTTCACTTAAAATATCAATAATAAACCCATTACATGCTAACATAACATTTTCTATGAAAAATAGCCATATTTTCAAAAACAAAAAAAAAGGTTAGTGACAAGAGTGACATTGTTTTACAAAATTTTGCAAAACATTTTCATGCATGGCTTAATAGAAAAATGCTGGATTTTCATATCTGATTTTACATTCAATCTGTTGAGATATACAGTTTTGATTGAAACATGAAGAAAATTCAGTCATTCAGATATGTAGTTGGAAAGCCAAAAATATTTTAATAGACAAATAAAGTCTTAGTATTATTTTGGAAAGAGTTTTGACCTCATGTGCTACCAGTTTTTAAGGTAATTATCTAAACTCTGAATCTTTGGTGAATCTTGACTGGGCAAGTCTGTGTATTGTTTGACGATATTATCAAATTGTCACTCCAAAATGGCTTGTGTTATATTTTCAAAGGCATATGACAATTCTGCCCATTTTTGGACCATTCATTCTCTCTCTCTCTCTCTCTCTCTCTCTCTCTCTCTCTCTCTCTCTCTCTCTCTCTCAGCAGAAAAGTTTGGAATTATCTTAAATCTAAATTAATAAAATTGCTTCTGGCCAGCTTGCGCTTAAAATGCAGAGTAAAGGATTTTCTTCTGTATCAAGACGAGATGAAGTACTCTGAAAAAATGCTACCTAAATGTAAATTGGGAGCTAATTTTTTACTGTGTACATTTCATTATCGTAGGAACTTTGGGGTTACTGAAGTAGGGAGAAGTACAAAAATAAAATGGAGAATCTAAGACAGTGATGGAATAACATACTTATTAATACCTAGGAACAGATAAAGAAGATTCTGGGTAGAAATGTATATTAACCACATACATACTCCCAGAAGTGGGGGGAAACTATGGTAACCAAGAAAGAGATTAGTGGTATTTAGGGATTAAGTAAAGATTAGTCAAGGAAAGGTTCAGGTTGGATGGGAGTCAACAATTGCTCTTAGTTCATATTTAATGAAATGGTGGAGAGTTAGAGCAGTGATGAACTTAAGACACAGAGAGACATTCATGGACGTGACTGATGTGGGACTTTGATTTGTTGGACTATGCAGCAAGGGCTTTATTTTGGGGGTGTTTTTTAAAATGTATTCAGTGGAAGGGGTTATTGGGAAGCACCGATTTTTAAATGCTTGCTAATTGAAAAAATAAAAATAATAAACCATCACAAAAAGAGATGGTGGAGACAGAAGATAGATTAGGTGATGGGGGAAAGAGTGAATAAGAAAAGGAAGTGGGTAAGAAGAAAAAGAAATATCAAGAAAGTAAAATAGAGAAGCATGACATCAGAAGATTGTTTAGTCCAAGGTCTGACTCTAGCATCCCCTTGCACAGAAGAGCAGGGCTCCTTAACCTGCGGTCCTCAAACCCCAAGAGGCTGTGGAATAGATTTCATGGTCGGGGAAAGGGGAGAAAGAAGGAGGAAAAGGGGAGAAAGAGGATAGAATATCTTCCCTTCCCTTGACTGCCAAGAAGTCTTTAGCTCTCCCTGTTAGTTGCTTAAATGACTTCTCTGCCTGGACTAACTCTGAGCTGATGAGCTCAGACTTCTAAGGGCCATTAAGGGCTTGGCCAATCCTGGCCTATGGCCAGGTTCTCTTTCCAATTTAATCAAGGAAAACTTCTTCACACTTTATAAAAGGATGACTTAGTGTTCCCTCATCTTTTCACATAGTTAACATACTAATACTTTATGACATAAAATACTTTTATGTCTCATTATCTATCCTGTGCTCTTCATGATTATGTCAACTCTTGGTCTTTTTTGAGAAACTAATGCTACCCCCACCAATAACAACTGGGGCAGTGGGAGAGAGAAAAGTTTAGTGGCCAGAGTCCAATTGAGGTCCCGCCACATTAATATTATATAAAATAGAAGTAGAGAAACACAGGTGACATACAACCTGGGACCTCATTTCATCCAGCCTGTGGAGTGTATTTCAAGAGTTGATTAAATTTCATTTTGCTCCCAACATAATTCTTATAGGGCTATGCTATCATTTTCAGTTACTTGACTTTGCTTCTGACTTCTCTATGTGTATTTTTCATGTGTAAGTAGATTGATGAGTTCACTGTGCATCTACAACATTCTTCTTTAAAAACAATCCTCTCTTTTCTTTATCGGATTTTTCTTTAGATTTTCATTCTTGAGAGCTTCCTATCCTTTCTCAGTTTATTTGTTTGCCCTAAAGAATTTTTAAGACATTGGGATCCCAGCTCTCCTTTCTTTGAACCCTTTGAAATAAACCACTGCCTGTGACATATTTCTTCTCCTGTTGCTCATACTATTGGACCTCAGACATCTCTCATTTATCTTGATACCCATCCCAGCTTTCAGTGCTTGTCCTGTCTGCTAGCCTTGGCCTTCATGTCTCCATCAGTTTTCCTTAGCAACTAGCATATAGTGTTTGTTTACTTTCCAGGATGGTCAGCTCTTGATCTCTAGACTCCTACCCAGAGCACATCACTGATCTCACGCACACACACACACACACACACACACACACACACACACACACACACGTTTTTATTTCACAAGTTTTCTCTTAAAAGTACAGGAGTCCTTGGCTAAACACTAAAGGTCTCCCAGTGGCTATCAAACACTTTCCATTTCATATATAAGCAGGTTCTTTCCCCTCATTCCATGTTGGCTCAGGATGATCTTTCACAGGCTCATGCGTCTTCTCCTCCAAAACCTGAAGACTTGTCAAAGCACCCTTTTCTAACCCCTCATGATTCCCCTTAGGGCATGGAGCAGAGTTTTGAAATTACCAGGAGTTGCTTCCCAAAATGTTTATGGGGACAAACTGAAGCCTTATACCAGTACAGTACAGTGGAAAGAGGCTCAGTAGTCAGAGGGACTGGATTCAAATTTCTTTTGATACTATTTGTGTGACCAGAGGTAATTTGCTTAACCTTGCCTCAGTTTCCTCACCTGTAAAATTAAGAGTTTGGTCAGGATTATTGTACCTCAGAGAGAGAAAGAATGTAACACAATACAAACAGAAAGGAAGGGGCTGAAGAACATTCATATGCTAAAATTTTAGAATAATAAATTCTTGTAATGTTTACCATCCACCTTCAAAGAAAACACCTAGAGTTAGGGCTTTACCTCTCTTCATCTCTCTATCAATCTGTGTCTGTGTGTCTCCATTTCGGTCTTTCTTTACGTTTATATATATGAAGCCAGTTTCTTCTTTCTCTCCCTTTTCTTTTATACCTATTTGTTTTTCATATCACACTCTCACCTTAATTGGTTGTGATATAGAATTGATGTTTTAAAATTTATTTGCTCCATGCACTGAATAATATTTTCATCCTTATTTCTTAATTTGAAAATCCAATGATTATTTTCATATGTCTCTCAGAAAGAAAAAACTGAATAAGGAAAAATTTAAAAAGTAAACAATTGCTTTTTTGACTTGTGGCAGTTACCTAATTGTTTTTCCAACAGGACAGTGAAAATTCATTTTTTAAGAAGTTTACCCATACCTAATCTAAAGACTAACTTAATCCATTCCCTCTCTTTACTGTAAAAAAAGAGAGAAAGAAAGAAAGAAAGAAAAAGTTGCTACTGGTGTGAATTTTCACCGGTTGGTTAATTGACTCATATTTGGGTGGTTACAGCTTTAATCCAGAAGGTGTTAGTGATAAAATTCTCATCTTGAAGGAGGTTGAGAAAATGGGCTAAATTTTTGTGCTTATAAATATAAAGTATGAGTGTCATCAGTTTTTCTTGCTGATTTAAAATGGAATGTGAAAATGTTTAGTTGAATCTGTAGGAAGTGAGATTTAGTTGAACAAACTTGAATTGACTGCTTCATTAATGTCCAGTTTAGTGTTAAACAGGAAAATCAACCAACTCACTTACATTTATTTAAGTAATTTTCATTCTCACTCTGAAATTGGAAAAAGTAGAAAAGTATCAAAGCACTGAGTCCTCTGCCAATGCTACTGGCGACTTTCATTAATCTTGAGAAGCCTCATTGTAGAGTTGTACAGAAATAAGTGGCAAATTTAATCAGCACCCACAGTTAACATCCTTCTCTTCCTTCAGCAAAATACTTAATATTTAGGAGAAAAAAGACTGTTTTTAGTGAGAATGCCTTTGTGTTTGTGTGAGAGAAGATACTGTAAATAATTGAAAGGCAGTATTTACATTTAAATGTTCTTTTATTCTAAAATGTTAGGTTTGGAGGCTTAAGTACTAAGAGGGGAAGAAGGATCAAGTAGTTTCTGTGACTTCAGCTCATTGCTCATCCTTACCATAAAGCTAGAGATATATTTTAGAATCATATATCTCTGTACTTCTGGCAAATCAGGACTAAGGTTGGAGGAATTTGAGCCTGGAGGTCCCATGCAAAGCCTGAGAGACCTGTACGACCCGCATTGGTTATTCATAAGAACTTGGCTGCTCCTATAATTTATTTCTTAATTATTTCTTAATCTGTACTTGGCTTGAAAATCTGCTAAATGTCAACATTTAAAAAGGCATAAAAGGGGATGATAAATAAAAGTTATCTGCCAGAGTTATAGAGAATTTCCTGTACAAATGTCAAATAAAAGTGACTCTCTATTAGTGGAAAGGGTCTACAAATGTTCTTACATGTGGAGAAAGTGCTGTTTGCATTATGTCCTGAAATGTTACCAGGCATCCTCACTGAGATTTTTGGTCACTCAAAAAATATCAACCTAGTCATCCACATATAAAAAACAAAGTAGATGAAGATCATATGGCTCAGATCATGGTGTGCCACTTCTAGTCCAAGCCCCCAGAGTTGGATTGGCTACTTCTCCCTCCTCAGAGTTTTAGGGGATAGACCTTGAGGTATTGGAGTATCTTTCTAATACCATCACTCTTAGTCTTCTATCTGATGTGTTTCCACAATATCAATAGCTAGTTAAAATCTTCCCAATTTGACAATTTGATTTTTCAATCACTTGACAATGATTACTGCCACATATCAGATAATTCATTAGTTTCTCCTCAATATCAATTAACTAATTTGCCTCAATTTGCTTTTAACAAAGAATATTTACTGAGAAGGTACAGCAAGAACCAACATATGAAAACCTCCAAAAGTGGAACCCACTTCCCTCTGTCACCTCAGATCCTGGAGAAAGAGGATTCAGACTAAAATGGGACTCTATGTATGTTCCCCCTAATAGTTCCTTTCTGGGTATGACAGTTGATGGATGAATTTCTCTGTAGCTATCAATTCTCCCTGTTGGCTCCTGTGCAGTTGGCTGTAGCTTCTGGAAAACTCTGCTATAGATTCTAGTTTTTGCCCTTCTGATGGCTCTTTTGACCACTGGAAACTATCTTGTCCATTCCATCCCTGATAGTGATTAGCCTAAGATAAGTAAAGAAGAACTCCAACAGGGACAGGAGAAATATAGGCAACACAGCTGGGGAGACAAGGATGCTGTAGCAGTTATTTCCTCCTTTCCCTACCAGGAGGCTTACAGCGTTTCTTCTTACTCCTCACTTAAAAGCTGCCGGGGAAGAGAGAGAAACATTATGCTTTTCTGTGCACCCTCATTTTTGCATCCTTCCACAGTCAATTAAAAGGCTTCCCTTTCTATACTGTTGTGTAACTAACAGGAAACAGTTACAAAATACTTGTTTGCTTTGAAGTTACCCTTCCATCAGATACTTCCAGAAGCAGACTCACCAGAGAGTATTGATTTGAAAAGTTCTTTTATATCTTTTTTGAGGTGTAGTTCAGAGGGACAATGGGAGTAGATTTGTAATTTCACTAGTAACAGGAAATCCCACAGAGGAAGTGCCTACCAATTAGCACTTTCTCCAAATTTACAGTTTGCGACACCTGCCTGAGGACACTGTGGCTAAATGATTAGCCCAGGGTCATGTAGCCACTAAGTGACAGAAACAGGACTTAAACTTGAACCTTATTGACTCCAAGGCTGAGATTCTACAACCCCTACATCTTGTATATATCTATTTTTAGCATCATTTCACAGACAGTTTTATTTTTTCACTGATTTTATTGATGCCTTTTTTTACATCAACAAAAATTTCCCAAGTACCTTACCCTCCTACTTTCCATTCCATATAATAAATAATATTTTTAAAAGCAAAAAAAGATTTTTGAAAATTTAGGAGTTTGAATATGTTCAATACTCTGTACTCAGGGACTTCCTACTTATACAAAGGGGTATCTTTTTATATCTCTTTGGAGTTATGCTTTTTCTTTGTATTTTGTAGCATTAGCATTTTTTAATATTTGTTCTTTTTGTTTATTTCATGTATATTGTTTTCTTGGTTTTGCTTTCTTCACTCTGTATCAGTGCATCAGATCTTTCCATGCCTCTCCATAGTAATTATATTTGTCATTTCTTAGAGCCCAGTAATATTCTGTTACATTTTGTTAAGCCATTCCCCAACTGGGAATCTACTTTATTGCTAATTATTGCTAATTCTTTGCTGTCACCAAAAATGCTGCTATAAATATTTTATGTGTGGTGACTTTCTTATTGTCAGTGGTTTCCTTTGGGTATAAAGCTAGTAGTAGAATCTCTGGGTCAAAATATATGGACATTTTAGTCATTTAATTTGCCTTATGCCAAAACGTTTTACAAATGTTTGTCCTGATTCACAGCTCCATCGAAAATACACCAGTGTGCCAATCTTCCTACAGCCTCTCCAACATTGATTATTCCCACGCTCAATGAACTTTGCTGATTTGTAGAATATGAGGTAGAATCTCATGTTGTTTTGATTTGCCTTTCTCTTGGTGATATGAAGGATTCTTTCTTCATCCCATTAGATTGGAAACTTCTTGAGGGTAGGGACTCTCCTTTACCTGTTTTTCTTATGTACGTAGTACATAGTAGGTGCTTAACAAATGTTTATTGATTGATTAATATGATTGTTAATAGTTTGCAATTCCTCTTTTGAGAGCTATCTGTTTACAATCTTCGACCACTTAGGAAATGGTTTTTAGTCATATCTGTGCATGCTTGTGAAAGCATAAGCTTACAGATACATCTATACATAGATAATATAGATAGGTAGATATAGATATATAGGTATCTAAGTGTTTATATATCTTGCATATCTAATCCTAATCAGAGAAATTTGTACAAAGATCTTTTTTCTCATTTGATCACTTGCCTTCTTATCCTCAGATAAAGCAGTGCCATGGATAGAACCTGGAATCAGGAAGACTCATCCCCCTTAGTTCAAATCTACCTTTAGACACTAACTAGCTTTGTGATTCTGTGCAAGTCACTTAATCCTGTTTGCGTCAGAAATGGCAAGCCCCTCCAATATCTCTGCCAGAAAAACCCCACATAGGGGTCACAAAGGGTCGGATATGACTGAAAACGACTCAACAACTTTTTACCCCTCAGTACACTTCGTTTGGTGTAGACGCTTTTCAGTTTCTTATAATCAAAGTTATTATTTTGTCTTTTATAATTGCCTGCAACTCAGAATATATGATCTATATCTTGTCAAAAAAAATTTGTGGCATGTATATGTATTTAATATTAAGGTCACATGTCCATTTAGAATGCATTAAGGAATATGGTGGACAGTGTTTGTTTAAGCCTATTTTCTGTCAGACTAAAACTAGTCATTTAAATTTTCTGGTTTATCAAACACTGAGTTATTAAATTCTATTGTTTTTGATTCACCCTTATCTAGTTTGCTCCATTGATCTACTTCTCTGTTTTTCTAGATCTGAAGATGAAAGCTAATCCTTATTAAAAGCTCTGCTTTGCAAGCCCCTCAGGAGTCCTCTTTGAGTAATACTAGCATGAAATTAGATATCTATTCAAGAGTGGAAATGAAGGCAGACACTGAGAAATGGGACTTTTTCATCCCACTAGTATATAAGTAACTGAAAAACAATGTAGTCAGCATTTCAAGAGGAACTCATAGGTATTCCCATCATTACAGGGAAAATATGACATCTAGGAATTTCTATGGTGCATGTGGGAATTAATTTTGCTAGATGATGCATGTTTATAATAAGAGGATTGGGGGGTAGAGATGTAGATGATAAATGCATATATAAATAATTTTATTTTTTAAAAAAACTGATCTGCCTTAGAATTTTATTTGTATAATCCTGCCCATTCCCTTCTTTTATTTACATAAAGGATATACTAGATATGTGTGTAGTTAATTCTGATAAAAAATAAAAAATATGAAAAAATAAGCATGTGTAACACTAGTCAGTATGATTTTGGAAGGTACAGTTGGCCTCTGGTACTCATTACCACCTTCTCTTTTTCAAACCCCTTTATCTCTAGAGATTTAATCAGACACACCAAATTAAGATAATCAGCTTTTTTTTTTTTAATCCTACAGACAATATATACAGACTTCTCAGGTCCACATGGTTTTCTTCCCTGATGCTTTAGAGTTTATACTAATTTAAAACTTAGAAATACAATATCAGTAGCTCCTCAGGAAAATTCCTAACATTTAGGCACAAGTTTGGCTCTCCTCACTAAAGTGAATTTATTTTTATCTCCAGTTAACCCCTGGTCTCCTCAGTTGAGACAAAAATTCATGTTATCATAACTGTGAGAGTAAGGAAAGTACAGTATGTCACAGTGTCTGTTAATGGACAGGCACCAGGAAGGGAAGTGAGGGAAAGAGCAGACCTTTGACATGGAATGTCCCGCACACAGTCCTTGAAGAAGTGGGTGTAACTGGAAGTTTCATCCTGAGTCTTCCACACTTTAATTCCTATTAGGGGACAAAGACCCTCCATAATATCTCCTTTCTCTGCCACAACTCAGCCCCAATTTTTCTACTGTCTCAGGGCCACATATTCTTTCCAGCTTCTCTCTGGAGGTCTCCCTTCTTCCTCTCAGGCACTCTTACAAACTGTAATCTCTTTAATCAACGAGTCATGATATGATTCCACCTTCCAGCTCAAAGATCTCAGTAGTCCCACATGGCTCTCAAGGATGGGAGGAAAATGCCTGTCTTTCTGAAGCACAAAGTCCAATATGTCAATCATTTCTGAAACCCCTATTACATATGAAACAAAAACAATGGAAGTAAAAGAAAGATGATATGTTGAGAAAAATGTTTGTGATAAATAAGAATGCATATAAAATAACAGTCACCATGCTAATTCTCAGTCTATAATCAATAAAGGTAAAAGAGTATGACCAAATAATTTTCAGAAAAGGAAACAAATTGTAATAATCACTTGAAAAACTACTCACCCAATCTCACTAATAACCAAAGAGTTGCAAAGTACAACTACTTTGAAAGAGCACCATCAAATTGTTGTTTAGTCATTTTCAGTCATGTCTAACTCTTCATGATACCATTTGGGGTTTTCTGGACAAAGATACTGGAGTAGTATGCCATTTCCTTCTCCAGCTCATTGTACAGATGAGGAAACTGAGGCAAAAGGGGGGGGAGGTGACTTGTCCAAGGTAAGACAACTAGTGTCAGAGGCCATATTTGAACTCAGGTCTTCTTGATTCTAGGTCCAGCACTCTCTCTACTGCACCACCTAGCTGCTCCATTGTCAAATGACTAAAAGCAAAAGTTATAAAAATCATTGTTAATTTATGGAGCAACAGCTACACTCATTCATTACTGGTAGAATTTCAAACTTGTGGAATCTTTTGGGGAGAGCAATATGACAGTATCCAGTAAAAATTAAACCAACAGCCATACCTTTTGACCCAATAAGCTTACCTGAAACAGTCACATGATATACTATGCTTCACTTGGATGGAGGTTGCTCCAGTCTTTGGTTTATTAATAGCACAAGGAGGTAGAAAGAAGACTAAAATCTGCTCATGGCATAATCTCTGCCCAAATGTCCAGGTAGCACTCCAGGCTCCAGATGTCCTAGATCATTCATCAAAGCATATCCTTTTATCAGCCCTGTCTGTCTGATTTCCTCTCAATCTTTTAGTGCTCTCAGGACACATTTAGTTTCATTTTCTGTAAGGAATGAAACTTGAATAATAAATCGTGGGATCACAGTTTTAGAGCTGGAAGGATCTAGCAGTCCTCTAGTCTGGTATCCTCATTTTAAAGATGAGAAAACTAAGGTCACTCTGGTAGAACTGACAGAATCAGATTTGATCTCATGAACCTTTGTGTCTCTTTACCTTGTGTCAAACATACTTGTGCAGTTTGATTTGTCCCACCTCCAACCAGATTCCAATCTCCTTCAAATTTTTGCATGACTCCAAAAGACTATTTACATTAAAATTAGAATGAATTTAATGAATGAAATGCAAAGTAAGAAGGTAGGCCCTGACGGTAAGGTTGGAAAATCTCAGCATCCATTCTTCAGTGCTTTGGGTTGCCATAGACCAAGGATTCTTAAATTTTTCCCACTCTTTGCCCTTTCAGCACTTGTTCAACCATGGGATCGAGACATAAACCATTTAGGTGGTGAGAGAGGCTGGGGCCTTCAAATTTGAAAGCCAAGGGACTGTTGGGACTTTTGGCCCACTACAATCACTTCTGTGAAGTGAAGTCATCCTCATCCATCTCATCTCCTGTAGGAAAAGCATTGAATTCTTGGTCAGAGGTCAGGTGAAAGCTCTCTAGCAATCAGGATGCTGAAGGGTCTAGCGAGGTGACTCAGTGTATGGAGAGCTGGCCCTGGAGTCAAGAAGAGGAGTTCAAGTCTGGCCTAGCTGTGAGACCTTGGGCAAGTCATTTAACTTCTGTCTGCCTCAATTTCCTCACTGTCAAAATAACATCACCTATCTACCAGGGGTGTTGTGAGGATGAAATGAGATAATATTTGTAAAGCTCTTAGAACACTGCCTGGCATATAGTAGGCACTTAGTAAATAATTAGTCTTTCCTGCAGGGTAATCTTAGCCTTCTTCTCTCACTGAACTCTAGCAGCTCATCTAGATATTTGTAGTATAACATGGTATCATTCTTAGCCTTCTGGGGGGGTGAGGACCCCCAATCAAAAAGACAGATAAACCACCCTCCTGTTTTATTGTATTCTTAGGAGTGTTTCTAGTCAAGCATACTGTGTCTCTTTCAAATGTGCTGCTTTACCAGAACACTAGAAAGATCTCAGGCAAACACTTTTATGTTCAGCTAGATGAGACCTCAGAAGTCATTTAATTCAACTTCACATATGAGAAAACTGAGCCCCCTGAGATTGGGTAACATGTCTGAAGTGACATAGTAAGCTTCAGAGGTAGGATGTGAACTCAGGTTTCTGATTCTAATGTCAGTCTCTTTCCATTGTGCCACACTGCCTTCTTAAACTCTGAGAAATTCAACTGCTCACCTGCATTTCTTGGCATCTAAAAGATGCAGGAAGTTATAGGGGAGAAAACCCAAGCTTTTTCAAACATGGTTACACATTGTTGGGAATATGCCCTGAAAATGTTATCGAAAGTGAATGTAGTAACAGATCTTGCAGACGTAGAGGTCCTGGAGAACTTGCCCATTCCTGTTGACTAGCTCAAACTCTGAGCTCAAGGATACACTGAGTTCAGTCCTTGGGGAGTATGCGCTCCAAAGAGAAAAATCATGTTCTTTCTTATTGTCTCTTGCTCTTGATACTTGCACCTTGGGAGAAAGTATTTAAAGAAAGCTTAGATTTGGCTCATTTCTAGGGTCTCCCCAAAATACTCAAGCTACAATGTAGATTAGGTATAGGACAGTTATTTCTTTCATATAAAAGAAATGCTTAAAACAAAAGCATGTATTGACAATGACTTGAAGGGATTGATTAAAAAATGGTTACAATTCTTGAAGTTAATTAATTTAAATGCAAATATTTACTAAGAAAGTTTAATTAGTTGTACTGATGTGCAATGTTGAGTTTTTAATAAAAAATTTAATTAAGAAAGCAAAGTAGGCATGGAGACCATACTACATTGTTATATATTTATGCAGCAAAATCTTTCTCTGCCTTTATGGGTCATGTGTTTATATTGAAATGAGCCAAAACACAATTGACTAAAATAATACAACCCTGATTCCAGAAAGTGCTGACATATGAGTTGAAAACATTTCTGAAAATTACATTTATAACAAGGAAATTCCAACAAGCTGCCTTAAGCTACTGTTAAAAACAAAATTTGAATAAATTTCATTTCTATGTAAGCCTTTCATGCTTAAAAAAATATTGCCTCTGTTTATTAAGACTAAAAGTCCTCTTTTATATTAAATGGGCATGAAATAACATGTATATTGTGAAATCTACTTAATAGGGATTATGCTGCAGTTAATGATATAGCATAAAACCTTGAGTGACAAACTGTGCTTTTAAACATCCATAAGGTTTTCTGCCACTTTTTCTGTTAAAAAGTAAGACAAAAACAAAATTACTGTAATAAACAGCAAAGCATTTTATATTGAACCCAGTCAAAAAATCTCACTGTCTTAATGACATCAAGGAGCAGGATAAAATTGAGGACACTGGTTGAACCTAAAGAGAAAAAAGTTGTAGCTTTTGCATAAAAAGTGAATTAAAGGCTCAGTCCAGGTCTCCCTTTACAAACAGTATTATTCTTCAAAATCCAGTTTAACTAGAGACAAATATCTGGGCTAGATTCTTATTTTGGTGGAGAGTAAAAGAAAGCTTTTTGAAATATACTCTCAACTTGAGAAAGGGAAAGGGAAAAAAAGATGGAGGAAAGGAAGAGGAGGTGAGGAAGGATGAGAAGTGCAGATTTCTCTAAATTCCATTGAAGCTCTGTTCAGTGGGGTTGGACTAAAGAGGGGATGACTGTGTCTCTGGCAAGTTCGTAGGATAATAGATTAGATCTGAAAGGGACCTTAGACATAACCTTCTAATTTTACAGATGAGGAAACTGAGACACAGAGAGGTTAAGTATCTTGCAAAAGGTCATATAGCTATGAAATGGCAGAGTTGAGATTTGAGTGTAAGTCTTCTGATTTCAAATGCTGGTTCCTAAGTCCCTTTTCATTAATTGTGTCCCATAGTTTTTCTAACACAATAAATACTCCTGATCAGACTAGACAGGGCGACACAAATACAATAAAAATAACAGATCTTATTCATTTGACACTCTTAGGTTTACTTTCCAGACACTCTGTACTTTCCTCAGCACTGTGTGAGATAGGTCTTCCAAAAATACCAAATGGGGGTTCTCTCCCCCAAGCCCACACTCACCCACACTCAGACTAGCAGATTGAGTGCCTAGAACTTGGTTACTATATCTATTCTCAGGATTTTGAAGGTAATGCTGAGAGATTGTGAAATAATACTTTTGCTTTATTGCTTACTAGTACCCAACTGGTGCTGCATACCTCCCAATATCAATTGATCAGTTGATTTCTTGTCAATATCAATTAACCAGTTAACATCAATTCACTTTTTCAAAAGATATTTGTGGAGAAAGTATAGTAAGGACAGTGGTACAAAAAAAATCTTTCTGGGGACAAACTCTCCCTTCTCCTACTCAGAATTCTTACTATTTTCCCCCAACCAAATTCATCACTGGGCTGGGTCAAGTTGGCTGCCCTCAGGGTGGCTTCTCACTGGATTTGGCTGCTGGGTCTAGCTGAAGACTTTGGACCATAGCCTTGAATGTCTAGTGACTCGTAATATTGAGAAGCTCACAAGGGTGGAACTTGGTCAGTTAAGAAAATAAATCCATAGCAATAGAAAAAACAGAGGAACAACATGTGTTCACAGACACATGGCAAGTGGCAATCTGTGAGAAACAGAAGGCAGCAGGCCTCTGAGATTTCCTTCCACAGTGGCTGCCTCCCTCCCTCACCAAAACAAACAAACAGACTCCCTCCCTCTCCCCACTTTAAAGCAGCTCTTCCTCCTCATCGGCTCCTGTGAAAACTGCCAGGGAAAGAGAGAATTTCCTTTGCTTAAGCCTTTTGTATACACGTTCAGGTTAGCCTCAATAGCCAATGAAAAAGGTTTTTCTCCCAAGTTGGCAAAGAGAAATAATAATAAAGTTGACGAATATATTTAAAATACAAGACATTTTGTGCTTGAACTTGCTTGGTGGGAGAGGTTTCAAATGCCCTTGTATTTGATCTCCTGGGTATTTGAAACAAGATATTTAAAGAGGATATTGCAAATCCTTTGAATAGGGGAGAGAGAAACAAGTATTATGGATCTCTGATTTCATCCGTGTAAAGAATTCCTACTGTGAAAACTTCATTCATGCAGATCAGCGACTCCTCAATAACTTAGTCTGAGAGACTTGCCTGAGGGCTGAGATGTTAAGTGATCTGTCATGGTCATATAGCCAATATGTGTCAGAGAGAGCACTTGAACTCCAGTGCTTGATGTTGTCAGCTATACACCATCCCAAGCTGCCTTACTCTAAACCATTTACCCATATGAAAAGAATATGTTAATTTTTTTAAAATAGTTTTAAAAATAAATTTTTATTTGGTGTAACCTGTACTCCAAGGTCATTTACATGGGACTCTCCATGTTGGAAGAGTTTGATTTCTCAATGCTCATGCCTGTATTGAAAGTTATGCTGATTCAGCAACCCAGTGTTCCCAGTCCAGCTTGTCAATAAGTATTGGGAGAGGTGTCACTCAGTCTGCAGCTTTTGTATTACCTGTTATCCAACATGTGTGTCTACCTGTTAGCAGGTCATTTCCTACCTTTTAAACTTTTCACACAGGCAGTTGGGGAGGAACCGAGATGCAATGGGCCATCCCTTTTACTGATGTGAACCTATCCAAATTGTCTTTCTCTCATTACAAAAGTTATCAACAAAAGCTGGCTTCATCTTGAAACCCATGCTGATCTCTAATGATCAGTCCACAAACATGTTGTTACCTTGATGTATTTTTTAATGAACTTTAATTCTATTTTTTCCTGAGTTTTACCTCGTTAATCAGGATGAAAGTCCAAAGAATTTTCCTTTAAACACCTGCATGAGGGTTTGGTGAGAAACTGGGAAAGGAGATATCATGGTCTTCTGGCTTCCAGTTTTGAGAGACACATGGTTCCAGATTCTCTTCATGTCCCTGAAGGGAGAAAAAGACTCTGGAAAGAAGCCAACATGTGGAGTATCTGGCACCTTGACCATGCCCTTATATTCAACTTGCGATTCTTCTGGCAATTTTCCTTTGGGTGAGATCTGGGATTCTGTCTTTATGTCTCTGTCCATCTTGAGCAGAGCTTTCTCACTTGCAAGGGGAGAGTTTCTTCATTCTGTGTATTGTCTGGAGTATATTTTCATGTATTTTCTCATATATCTGTTTACTATTGGTGTGGATAAATGGGATTATTTGCTATTTGCTATGTGTTCATTTTGGAACTGGCATTTGGTGCGAAGGGAGTTAAGTTTTTCATAGGTGGCATGAGGCACACTCCTTTCTGTTAAAGGATAGTGCTCGGGTTCCTGTTCAGCTTGAATCTAAACATTATTTCTCATAGACTAACAATATTTAGAGGGTGGAATGATATAATTATAGCCCATTACCCTTTCTCGCAGAGAAGGGCAGAGTGAGCAGTCTGTGGCCTAACCTCTGCTTCCTTCCTGGCAGGAATCAAAATCTCCCTTAGAGAAGAACTGGGGAAGGAAATAAACTCTAGAGATTTCTCTTCAGGTCTCCCTGTTAGCCACATCTAGGCAGATCCATGAGAATCTCATGTAATTTTTTGGTATGTTTTCTGTGTTCTAGGAAGTTACTAAAGCTTCAACCAAAATCTAAGCTTTTGATATACTGTAAAGATATTAATCAATGCTGATCTCCTACTGACCTACCTGCAATCATTAGCTGGGGATGACATCATCCTCTCCACAATAGGAGGCCTCACACAAGGCAGATATCAGAAGCTGCTTGCTGTGAACAAGTCTTAGTTTAGAAAAAGAAATAAATCGCTTCCTGGGAGGGAAAGAATGAGCTTGAAAAAGTCCAGAACTAGAGCTTCACAACAGGACTTAAATAAAAGCTGTTCCATGTGTAACAAGAATGAAACCAATCCCCAATTTACCCCCCATAAAATAACAAAACAAAACAAAATTCAGCTGCTATTCTCTGACTAGGTAGGTACCAGATGATTTGACAGTAATTTCCATTCACTTAAAATTTCTTTACGAGTTATTAATAAAATGCTCCAAATGACTGTGATAATAGTTAGATTCATCAAAGGTATCTCAAGGATGGAGCTAATCCATAACCTGGCCATGGTTTGGTAGATAAACCCCATGGGTTGCCTGGGTTACATAGATCTGAGCTGTTTAACCCACAGTAATAAGGTTAGTAAGTGTCAGAGGCCAGATGTGGACCCAGTTCTTCTTGACTTCTAGAATGAGTGCACATTTGGGATGGGTTAAGTGGGTAGTGGTAATGAGCCTTCACCTTGTTGGTCTATGTAGGGTTGACCATGAAGAACCATTTGTGTTTCCTTCATTGTAAGTTCTGGAACTCTCCTGCTACCTTCATTACACGTGAGCGGAGATTTTTCGAAGGCTGCACTTTCTTAATCTTAAGTGATTGTATAACCAGCAAAAAAAAAAAATACACATGGAGAAAATGAAGAGTGTGAACACAATTAAGAGGAGATTTTTGTTGTTTTTCAGCCATTTTTTCAGTTGAGTCCAACTCTTGGTGACTCCCAGTTGCAGTTTTCTTGTCAGAGATACTGGAGTGGTTTGTCATTTCCTTCTCCAGCTCATTTTACAGATGAGGAGAGCAAGGCAACTGGGGTCACACAGCTAGTCAGTGTCTTGCGTCAGTTTTGAACTCATGAAGATGAGTCTTCCTGACTCCAGACTGGCACTTTATCCACAGCACTACCTAACTGTGCTGAGAGAAAAATATTTACATACTGAAGAGAACCAGTTCTTCTCATGCTTTAGAAGGGTCATTTACTTATGAGTTGAGTGCATAGAGAATGGATCGACTGTTCCACATGGAGTCAGGAAGAGCTGGGTTTGACTCCAACCTCCTCAATGGTTGTATAACTGCCATTGTGTCTCTCAGTCTCAGTTTCCTTATCTGTAAAATGGAGATGATAACAGTGTCTACCTCCAGGATTGTTCTGAAGATCGAGGGGTTCTTAATGTTGCTTGTGTCAGAGACCCATTTGGCTGACTAATGGAGCCTATGAATCCATTTCCCAGAATGCATAAGATGAAATAAGATAAATGCATAAGAAATAGAAATAGAAAGAATATCAAGAGAAACAGTTGTATTGAAATATTATAAAAATATTTTTAAAAATAAATTCTAGGACATCAGATTAAGAATCACTGATAGAAAGCCTTTTTATTTTTTGCAAGCCATAAAGTCTATAAAAATACTAGCTATTATTAATACCTGGTGAAATGAGTGTAAACAGAAATCAATACTAATTATACTGGCGCTAGATGTGTTAGTGAAGAATTATTTTTTAAATTGACTTGGCAATAGTAATAACAGGAATTTACATGTATAAGATTTGCAAAGCTCTTTGCATTTGTCACCTCACTTGATTGCCACAGCTACTCCAAGAGGTAGCTGTTGCTGTTTCATTTTATAGATAAGAAGACTGAGGGGCAGATATGTTATAAACTGACTTGTGTTTGAAAGACGAATTCAAACGCAGACCTTTCTGACTATTTAGTGCTTCATCTATTTATTATGCAATATTCGCTCAACTTAAACACAGAATTTTAGAGAACAGGACATCAATAATCCTCCAGTGTGGCCCCATGATTTTACAAAAGGGCTAAGGACCGGGGAATTTCAGCATGCCCAAGACTACTGAAGCAGTTACCTCCTGGAATGGAATGCAAACTTTTGTTCAGGAACACATCCTCTTTCCCCCTATTTCAATCGCTTCCTAATAGGTCTCCCTGTCATTCTTATTTCACCTATTTAGTCCACCCTTCACTGTTGCCAAAATGATATTCCCAAGTCCAAGAGCTGACCATGTCACTCCCTTGCTCAAAAACCTTCAGTGACTCCCTATTGCCCTGAAGATAAAACGCAAATTCTTTAGCTTGGCATTTGAGGTTCTCCATAACATACTTGGTCAGCTTTATTTAACATTTCTTCCTTTCATACAGTCATTATTGCAGCCAAACTGAATTGTTTAATCCTTGGACTCAGCCTTTCAAATGCACCTTTGTGCAATTGCACATGCTCTTCCCACGTCTGTAACTCACTCTTTCTTTCTTTAAAGCTCAGGTCACTTGGAACCTTCTCCATGCAACCTTTCCTAATAGTTCTTCTTAGTGTACTCCCCCCATCTTCTCTCTATGTCTTTCTTCTCTCTGTCTGCCTCTCCCTCTCTCTTTTTATCTCCCTTTCCTTCTCCCCATTCCTTTCTCCCTCCCCCTTTGCACATTCCATCCTCCCCTCTTTCCTCCCCTTCCCCTCCTTCTCTCTCTCAGTCCCTCTCTCTGTCTCTCTCTCTCTCTCTATCCCTCTCTCCCTCTCTCTCTGTCTCTGTTTCTCTTTCTCTCTCTCTCCCCTCCCCTCTCCTCCCTTTTCATCTCTTCTCTTCTGTTCTCTTCTCCTCTCTCTCCCTTCCTCTTTTTCCCTTCCTCTTTCTCTTTTTTCATTCTTCCCCCTACCCTCTTTCTTTCTCTCTCTTTTCCCTAGAATTCTGTTCCAGCCTGCTTTTGCCCCACTCATATTTTACCTAACTCTTATTATATTTCCTTGTCATGTGGTATCCATCCAGTAGAATAGATGCTCTTTGAGGTAAGGTACTGTGCTTTATTTCATATTCATGTGACCCACAGTGCTTTTCACGTAATAGACACTTCATATATATTTGCTGAATTATCCTCCTTTTTGAAAAAGAGATGAGACAACGCTTGCTTCCTCCCTTGAGAGGGAGCTCCCTCTCTTCTGTGCAGAGATGGGAAACTATGGAAGAGGAACATCATATACACTGTTAGACTTGGTGTATATGCTAATTAGTTTTACTGACTCTCTTTTTTATTCTTTTTTCTATTTTCTTTATTCTATTTTATTCTTTACTTTCTCTTTTATTCTTTGCTACAAGGAATGGCTTGCTGGGTAGGGAAGGACAGAAGGATAAACTTGCACAAGTAAACTTGAATATAAAAAAAACCCCAAAGGACATCAACACAAAAAGTTTGTTGAATTGAATTCTGACTCCCAGTTCGGCATTCTTTCCATTCCACCATGCTGTCTTCTAATTACCCTCTAATCATCCTCTTGTACTGACTACATTAAAAAACCATTCTCCTAACCTGCTCTGAATCTGAAAAATTTTTTTAAAAGAAGTTAATGTACAGTCAAAACAACCTGTTCCTGATCCATTGCTCCCACCACTTCACCATAACACCTACTCTCAATTACTGTAGGTCTATGAAAGTTATCAAGCTAAATTTCTTTAACAATATTCTAGAAAAGCTTACATTTATGATACATTAATTCATGAGCTACTCACAATTCTAATGCTGTAGAAGCAAGTTCTTGAATGCTTCTCCTGTAGAACAAGCTCTGACAGGTTCTTCTGTGCTGGAAAGGATAGTTACAGTCCTCGGGAAAGACACCCAAACAAAATGTGTGGAAGCTCATCACCAGAAGGTGGCTATTATATTATTTGCCCATGGCAGCCCACTAAAAATATGAAAAATCCCTCAGTTCTTTGGTGACTATGGCCAAGTGGTAGAAAGGGGAGGAAGAGACTAAGAAACACACACACACACACACACACAATCTACACACAACTGTTGGTATTTTCAACCTGAGATTGTCATCCACTGACCACACTGACATGTTATATGAACAAGGCAAGTCATACCAGTCTTCACATTGTTGCTATCAAAGTATTAAATGAAAGGAAGCTGCAACCAAGGATGAGAAGTAAGTGAGTTGGATTCATTATCCATTCAATAACAAGAAAAATGTATGTGATACTTGGTCATCTCGTATAATGGAGTTGTGTATATTATACAAGAATATACATACTATATATATAATATATATATATATATAATAATACAAGAATACTTACCAAATTACCAGCCCTCCACCCCAACATACTTCCTCTGTGTTAATTCTTCTTTCACGACCCATTTTATGAGATAATTTCTCCTTTTTACTTTTTCCCACCTACTTTTGTTTTTTAGAATCAACCCATCATGTACTACTCAGCCCCAACCTTTCTTTCAAACTAACTTAGTAATGATAGTTTTAAGAATATGGATAACATGTACTCATATGATAAGTAAACCGTTTGACCTTAATGAGTATCTTATAATTAATCTTTAATCCTTTCCTTATATTTCTTCTGGATCTTTTATATTGAATTTTCCATGAAATTTTCATTTTAGACTGAAGCTAAATGCAGTTTTTATACTAACATTTGTGGCAGATGAAAAGGCAGAGAAATTCTGCAATGTATCATGTCCCTCCAAATAAATTAAATCAACATGTAGGCACCGTGAGATCTTTTCATCTCTGAATATTTTAGCCAACTGTATGAGAATAAAGATATGTTTTGTCGTTGGATTTAAAAAAAACCCCATAGTATTCTAGAATTCAGACTTTAACTCATTCTGATGAGTCTTCTCATCAATACAACTCAGTGAATGTCAATGCATTTATATATTTTTATGTTATGTTGCATTATGTTATATATCATGTCATGTCATATCACATCATATCATGTTTTCTTATCACTTCATTTCCTAGTCCTGATAAATAGCTTCAAATATGTTCATTAAGTGGATGCTTGAATTAAAAGCACAAACACCTGCTGCTTATATCAATTCCTGAACTGCAGTACAATTCTCTTTCCCAGTCATCAGTGAAATTGAAAGTCAAATTTCTGGGAACAATAATGTTTCTGCAATCAGTTGTTTTCTCATTGTTTCTGTCCTTATCTGGTGTTTGTAGAGTCAAATGAGTTGTTAGAGTGTATCCCCCTCTTGTGGAAATTTAAGAGCAAGATTAAAGCATCACATATTTGCAGCTGAGCCCTTGAATTATCACACAGCAAACAGAATTGTGCCTGGACCTTCTTTTCTCAAGAAATGTTTCAGTTGCTGAAAGGCAGATTAGATAATTTACTCAGAAGTCTGGTCAAACTTTCACTCTCAACTATTTGATGGAGGTTTGAAACAAGAATTGTCACCATACTATAGGCCTAGTATCTTCCCTCTCCAGTGTAAATGGATTAGCTAAGAAGGTCTTGAAAGGAGGGATGTGAGATGTCTCCCAAAGACCTTGGGGTAAGTGAGGGCCAAATATTGTGATAAGGCCTAGATAAGAAGCAGACAATTGCCCAGTACTCAGAGCTACCAAAATGTAACAAGAAAAGTGGCCATGTTCCCTTCCTCATTAACCATCTGTCTGCTTTCTAGTCAAATTTACCTTGGTTCCGAATTTCCCTTTCCTGTTAGCGTCTCATTCTCTGTTCATCCTGCTTCCTCATCTTCCTTCCCGACTGCCTAAAAATAACTTTCATTCACTTAATGTTGAAAGGTTTACGAAACGTTTTCTTTAAACCAACCCTATTAAATAGTTTACATAGGCCGTCCCATTTTACAGATGGGAAAACTGAGGCGTAAGAGGTGAACTGTCTTGTCTATGAATCACCTGCCATATGTTTGAGCTGGGATTTAAACAGATCTCCTGACTCCAAGACTAGTGGGTTTTGTTTTTTAAATTAGACTATGCTGCTTGTCTGCAAAAGCTGAAATCCAATTTTAAGTAAAGAATAGGTTAGTTGGGATGCTGATCTTTCTCAAATGGGTTGGGAAAAAAAAACCAAACCCCAATACCACAATAACCTTTTCCCTTCTTAGTGAAGAAAGAAGACAGGAAAATGAGTCATATAACACCCAGAGACCTTAGAGGAGGAGGTAGGAAGCAGTGAAAACACATCTGTAGGTGAGTATGTGTGCACACACAAATGGGATGTGGGTCACACTATTGCAGAGGAAGCAATGAAGAGGTTGTAGCTACTGACCTAGAAAATGAGTCAGGTCTATATAAATTGCCTAAATCGATAGAATCATACATTTCACCATAAATCCTGATTGACTGACTGTTGTGTCTGAGAAAACATATCCAGCAACTACTACATATATAAACATTTGCATACATATGTGTACATATATATACACACATACATATACATTTATGTGCATATGTACATGCTGTGGAAAGGACACTGTTTTGGGTGACTAAGAAATCACATCAACACTGCTAAAATACACAAAAGTATTAAAGAGAGGACACCATTGAGTCCAACTTTCTTTTGAACCATTCTTTTCTCAATCTCTGTCCTTACAAGGCAGGTTTAAGCTACCTGGTGCTCTGCTAGCCCCCTGTCAATCCCCATCTCTTTAACCCCCTTCCTCCCACCCCCAAGCTACTGGTTCAAGATTCAGAGAGTAAACCTTCTTCCATCCCTGGGGATGAGTATGTCTATGTGGGCTCATCCTATCAATACTTTTGATGGGAGAAAAATACAGTTTGGTGGCTGGTGATCATTTCTGTCACCCTGCTGGGAATATTTGATTCATTCCTCTGTGACTTTGGGAAGAGCAGCCTACCAGAGGTACTCCAGTCCCATAGCCATGAATGTGACTTATTATCCAATAAAGATAGCCTATCTGCCAGGCCAAACCCAGGGCTGCAAATACTTTCTCTATCATGAATAATCCAGTGCAAAGGCTATACTTACTGATTCCATTAGTATGGACCTATTTGCACAAGCATTCAAGTGTTTCTGACAATGATTAGCACAAGGCTTCACATGGAAAGTTAATGGTATCAAAAATGCAAAAAGTGACCCAGAGAATTGTACTTTTCCAAGTTAAAAGCTTTCCTGAATGTGAGGTAGGTGGTAATTAGTGAAGGTTTTTTGTCTTCTTTTCAGATGAAACATTTTATAGGAACAAGTTCTTGTCAGTTTCTCTTTTCTATTAGTCTTTTAGAGGTCTGGACAATGACACTCTCTGTGCATTAGGAATCCGGACTCATTAACTTGGTGATGTAGTTGGTTGAGATTGGGGTGAGGATATTTACTAATACAGTGACACAGGGGCTAGACTTGGAGTCAAAGGACAGTAGTTTTAATCCTGGGTCTGCAACTTTATTGTTGTTCAGTCGTTCCCAACTCTTTCTGACCCATTTGGGGTTTTCTTGGCAAAGATACTGGAGTGGTTTGCCATTTCCCTCTCCTCCTCATTTTACTGATGAATAAACGAGGGTTAAGTGACTTGTTCAGGGTCACATAGCTAGTAAGTCTCTGAGATAGGATTTGAACTCAACAAGATGAGTCTTTCTGACTCCAGACCTAGTGTTCTACCCACTGCACCACCTACCTGTCCCTGCTCTTAACTTACCACCTGGTTGACTTTGGGCAAATAAATTGAGCCTCCGTTTCCTCATCTGCAAAATGAGGAGTTTGGACTGAATGATCCTTAGGGTCTCTTCCAGTTCTAAATTTATGATCCCATGATTTTCTAAATAATTAAATGTATAGCAAATGACTAAGAAGTGGCTCAGAAATAGCACATAACCAGCTTATTTAATTTTACTAATCAGCAGTTGATCCAAGAAATTGAAGTACCTGTTTGATTTATAGTAACGTGAAGTAACAGCAAGGATCCTGGCATACACAGGAGGGCCTGCTGTACAGGTTCTTAGATCTGCTTTTCTAAAAGGAAAACAACTTTTGAGGGGTCAACAAACTATTGTAATCAAGCACATATATCATTCACTTAGATTGGGGGAAAATGTCAACAACAAGAACTTCAGAGAAAATAACAGAAAAATGAAAACCAACAGTCAGGGCTTCCAACTATCTGACCAGAAGCAATACATACATCACAGATCGTAGACAGATCCAACTGTCTGACCGTTATATTTATATGTAGATACCAGAGAAAGAAGCACCAACATCTGGGTTTTCAAAACTGGGGGGCTCTTCAGCAGATTCTCAGAATGTCATCAGGCCAAACACTCTCAATAAGTAAGCCTTCCGAACAAAACCTCACCTCAGAGGATATATACAATTTTCAGAGCCAGAGGGCATCACAACCCTTGAGAACTAGCGTCTCATTAGAAATTAGCAAAAAGTGTGGGCCTTCCTACAAAACAAACTTCCAACTTCCCTTAATGGGCAGGCCCATTAATGGGTGGGGAAGATCTTTAACTCTCCTTAACTTAACATCACACTTGCCCACAAGAGGCCTCAATAAGAGTGTGCTGAAGCAACGAATGAATATATATCCAAGTGTGTAACACTTTGAGTATGTCATGAAGTACATAACTTTTAAATGAAATAACTGATGTTTTGGAAGCTTGGTACACTGCTAAAGCATACTACGTTGTAGCCTAAGTTTCGTCTGTGATTGTCTTCCATCTTGGGACAAATTGGCTAGTAGTGGAAAATCTCCAATGGATAGAATTTGGATAGTTTTTAGTGGGTCTCAGTGAAATTTGGCATATGATCATAAGTTATGGACATCTGCAGTTGACAGAACTATTCATTACATGGGTAGGGACTAGAGAAAATGTGTTTTATTGATTTATTTATTTTAAAATGAGAGCAAGTATTTATGTGGTACATTGATATTTGCAAAAGACTTTACATATGATTTATCTCGTTTGAGACTCATGGCAATCCTGTTGAGATATGCCCTAAAGACATTGTTACCCCATTTGGCGGATGAGGAAGGTAAAATTACTTACCTAATGTCCCAACCCAAGTTGACATGTCTGTTTGTAAGTCTAATCCTCTATTTGTGAGTGTCTAATCAGATTAAATCATAATTTGGTGATGAGTATAGTAAAACAAAAACAAAAAAAACTTTGGATTATGAACCATATTTTAAAATCTGATTTATTTTGAGTAAATCATTTCACTTTTCTAGGCCTCAGTTTCTTCATCTATAAAATGAGTTAGTTTGAATTTGGTGAATTTACTCAGAGGTAATCTGAGTAAATTAGGTTTACTAATTTACTAAAACCAACTTAGGGTTGATTCCCTAGAAACTATGTAATTAAATCTTTTCATTTTTCAAGAGAGGAGACTGAAATCCAGTTGACTTGTTTATAGCTAGAAAACAGCAAAACTGAGACCAGAACCCTTTTCTTTTGACTCTGAGTCCAATTTACTTTCCTCCTTACTACCCCTCTATGGTTCTTTCTAGCTCAAAAATGCTAAGAAATCTCATTTATACTGGATACTATTTCAAGGAAAGAGTTGAAATGCATTCCATGCTCATAATAACATACCTAGTTATAAGGCAGCTTTTCTACCAATTATTGAGTCATTCAGAATTTTACAGAATCATATTTGCATCATCAGGAATGATATTTACAAATTGGAGTTGTTTGCATAGCATTTGCATTGTTACCTGAGGAAGCAGGTAGAGAAGACAAAGACCAAAAAGGTAGAGTCTCAACATGGTGAGATCCTTTTGTTTTGTGTGAAAGGAAAATATAGTTTGAAGGATCAGAAATTAAGAACTATAAGAAATTTTTAGAAATAAATCAAATCCAACTCTCCAATTCTACCAATGAGGAATCTGTGGCCCAGAGATCTTACATGACTTGCCCCACAGTCTACAATAACAAGTAAGATTCAAATCTGGATTTTCTGCCCTGAAACTATTTTTAGTGGATTTCAATGAAATAAGCATATGAGTACAGGAATATAAGTTAAAGAGACAGATGAGGTCTACAGTTCACAGAACCATTCCTTTAATGGGTCTTGACTAGATAAAACAAGTATACTATGGTGAAAGCAAAAACTGAAGAAGTATGTCCTAGGTATATTAACATCAGGTGTGAATACAGTTTTTTATAAGTATATCCCAAAGAGGACCAAGGAAAGATATTTATTGTTAAATTGCTTTGAAATTTAACATAGTGGATAGAGTGCCTGACCTGAAGTCAGAAAGACCATTTTCCTCAGTTCAAATCTGGCCTCAGATACTTACTAGCTGTGTGACCCTGGGCAAGTCACTTAACCCTGTTTACTTCAGTTTCCTTATCTGTAAAATGTGATGGAGAAGGGATTGACTAACCACTTTAGTATCTTTGCCAAGAAAACCTCAAAGGGGGGGTCATAAAGAGTTGAATATGACTGAAAAATGACTGAAAGGGTCATCTGTGGTTTTGATAGGAAAAAGATGACTAAAATGCATTCCAGAAAAGTTTGCTCTTACCACAATTGCATTTCCATCCTGAAGAGGTGGCACACACACACAATTCTTATAAAAAGCAGACTCTGTGATTCTTTGCAGCTTTAGCACCTACACTATCAGTTTTCAAGGGAACTTGTCTGCTATTCAGCAGTTCCTTGATTTATAAACTCTCCAAAGGTCATGAAAGCTGGTTCTCTGTTCACTTCAAATGTTGCCTCTCATGATGCCAGTCCCTGTGTTTGTTCGATGTGTGGCCTGTTTCGTTTTGTTCAGATTCTTTGTCCTTCCATATTATGAGAATGCAGATCTTCCATATGCCACAATGGACAATTTCAAGCTCAAATAGCTTATTGTTATTTCTTACATCAGTTAGAGACTAATAGTTTACTACTGAAAGGCAGTATGTCCTACTAGAGAGTATTGGCCTCAGGGCCAGGAAGCCCTGGGTTCAAATCCTGCCTTTGATGCATACTGGCTACATGACCCTGGCAAGTCACTTAATCTTTTAGAGTTAAAGGCAACTCTCTAAGACCTTATGTTGTTGCCGAGAAGGTAACCTGTTTTAGTAGAGGAAGTTTCCTCACTGGGGAGCTTCTCATATCAATGAAATCTCTGGTCTAGTTCTTTTCCCTAACAGTTTGCTTCAGGTCATTTAGGGATGCTGGCAGCTCATTTACAATGCTGGAAATCAGCTATCCTTTCTGAGTGGCTTTATGGATGTTAAAAGAGGTATTAGGCTGCTTACCAAACTGAAGGTCTACAGAGTTGTTGTGCTGCACAATCTACCAGCATCATGCCAGAAAACTGAACCGATTCCATTTGAATTGTATTAGGGAGATTCTGAAGATTGTCTGGCAAGATAAAAGACCAGACACTGAAGTTCTTTCTCAAGTTAAACTGCCAAGCATTCAAACTTCAGTGTAACTCCTATGATCTGGCCACATTGTTTGAATGGCAAATGTACATTGCCTAAAAGACTATTTTATAGCAAGCTCACACAAAGCAAGAATTCACTTGGAGGTCAAAAAAAGTGATACAAAGGCATCTAAAGGTTTCTAAAGAATTTTGGTGTGGATTGTGGGACATGGGAAGACACTGGTACAAGATCCTCTAGCATAGTATGCCCTCCTCAAAGAAGGTGCTGTGCTCCATAAGTAAAGCAGAATTGCAGTAGCTCAAAAGAAATGAGTTGTGCAAATTTAGAGGTATCTCCCTACCAAGTAGTCAATGGATTATTTATGCACAACTTGAAGCAGAGTCTTCTGAGCTTTTGGTCTGATCAGCCACAGCCAGACACATGATACGCTGACTTCAACATCATGATGTCATTTTGGTCCTCTTCAAGTACAAAGGACAAACAACAAAGGGTGTTACAGTAGCTCACATTTATATAATGCTTTTGGGTTGACAAAGCAAGTTCCCCTTCCTCCCCCCCAGCATCTAATTGAGAGAGGAGGTTAAGTTTTATAATGACAGATGTGGAAAGTGAGACAAAGAAGTTAAAGGATTTGCCTATGATATCACAGCTACTTTTAGAGAAGGATACAAGACCTCCTCACTCCAGCATTTTTTCCATGAAATCTATGTTGCTTGTAAGATGTTTATTTAGCTCAGTTATTAGCCAGTCTGACCTTCCACCCAGTTTTATGAAAAGAATCTGAATCAAATAGGTGCTGAGAATCCTATTACAACAGTTTCCATCAGCACTAAGCTGGGTCAAGTGTGGCTGGTGTTGCCAAGCTAGAAGAACATTTTATTGACAATGTTTTTTATATAGAGGAAAGAGAATTGGTTTTAGAGTCTAAGAACCTGAGTTTGAATCCCACATCTACTAAGTAATGACAGTAATATTAATAGCTTGTGTTTATATCGCACCTACTATATCCCAGACCTCATGATAAGAGCTTACAGATGCTATCTCACTGGAACACTTCTGAGAGGTAGCTACCATCGTTATCCTTATTATACAGTGAAGGAAACTGAGGCAAACAGAGATGAAGTGACTTGCCCAAAGTCACGCAGCTAATAAGTGTCTGAGGCTTGATTTGCACTTGGTTCTTCCTGACTCCTGGCCCATACTCTAACTATTGGGCCACCTAAATGCCTGTAAGATTTAATACCTCTATGGCTTTGGTCAAGTAATTTCAACTCCCTAATCCTCAGTTTCCTCATATGTTGGAGTAGTTGAGTGAGCTCATGCTGTAGTGGAAAGAACATTGGATTTGGGACCTGGGGACTTGGGTTTGCATTCTGACTCGCTATCTCTATGACTTTTGACAAGTCTCTTAAACACTCTGGGTTTCAGTTTCTTCATCAGTAAAATCAGTGGGATATATTTCTAAGGTCCCTTCCAGCTCTAAATCTTATGAACATAATAATATCGATGCTATTGTTTCTTCCCTGGAAATGAATTGTATCAATTCCATAATCAAGATTAAAATGAATTTCTATTCATAACAGCTTAGGGTTCTCCATGAAGTTAGGGTTCAGATCAGCATCAAAGCAAAGGTTAGTTTTCCCTGTCTTTGATTTGAAAACCCTATGGAGTCAAGAGAGTTAAAAGCATCATCTTTGATGAACTTCTTTAAAGCAAACAGGAGTTCCAAAACTAGGGACCTCCCCTCCCTAATAAGAAGGAAGAAGGCAAGAAAAAGTCAAGAGATTTTTTTTTTAGCTGCAAAACCTTTTATTCAGTAGTATAAGGGATATCAAAACTGTCTTAGAATTGTACCATCATCATCATCTTCCAGGAGCAAGCCAAGAAAAGTAACTGCTCTCCAGGATTGGAGGGGTCCTGAATAAGGCTCTCTGTGGCCATTTAGAACTCAGTTTGTCAGGTAGTTAGTTAGTCAATAATGTCTTTGAGGGGACCTGTTCCTGGCTTCTGGACTTCGAAATCATGCCTCTAACTTTGTTTCATCGTGGAACTACCCTTAGAGCCTGTGACCACTTCATCTGGTAATATCCAGCAGCTTTTTGTAAGCCTGTCCCCATTTTCACTTGAAGAGCTCTTCCTGAGGCCTCCACTCTGTGGAGGGGACCAAAGTGACCTTTGTTTCTCTGCCTGCCCTACTCCTGATTTAAGGACTTCAAAAACCATGCCCCAATATTCATCACTCTCTGTCTTCTCCCACTGGAACATAAGCTTATTGAGGGCAGGACTGCCTTTCTTGTTATTTGAATCTATATACTTAGTGCTTAGCCCAGCTCATGGCAAACATAAAGCAAGTACTTAATAACTAGTTTCCTTCCTCCTTCTACTGTGCACATTTTTACTAAACCCCAAAGAGCTGAAGGGATAAGGTAGATTAGAGAAGATACCAGATTTTCTAGGGTTATTTCACACACTATCTTCATACACTCTCTGTTCCAACCAAATTGACCTAGATGTTGTTCCCCAGATTCTGCATTCCACCTGTCCTGTGTATGTACATGCTGGTTTCCATTCTCATCATGCTCTCTCTTCACCTTCAGAATTCATTGATGACTTCCTATGGAAAGTCTATCCTGAACACATTAGCTATTAATCCCTCTTTCCTCATATAATTAGGGATATACTCATGTAGTTTCATGTAGTAGCCTCCTAATAGAATGGAACCTCTTTGAGGGAAAGGCTATTTCCCATTTGGTTCATTTATCTTCAGTGTTTAGCACAGTTTCTTGTATATAGTAAAGGCAACACATGCTTGTTATATTTGAATGAATAGTGGACTTGCAAAAAAGAGTGATGGTGTAGAGTCCTAGAATGAATACTATACACTTTGAAAGGTCTTTCATAAGAGATTCTGTCTATAGTGCATCATCAACTCCATGCCATGCAAGGATGCTACTAAATGCTGCCACAAAACCATACACACACACACACACACACACACACACACACACACACAGAGGGATCACACAAACACACCCTCCCCAGCTGTTTCTCTGTGGCTTAGTGCATTTAGAGAAAAAGGGAAAGAGAACTTTCTCAGGAAACCCAGATACTTTGGTACCTTCTTAGGCTCTAGAGGCTCTTGTGGAACAATCCAAACTGCCAAAATTGGCCAGCCTGGTTTAATCTACTAACCCTAGTAACAGTTTTGCTGTTTAGTCATTTTTCACTCATATCCAACTCTTTGTGACCTCTTTGGGATTTTATTGGCAAAGATCCTGGGGTGGTTTGCCATTTCCATTTTCAGCTCATTTTACAGATGAGAAAACTGGGGCAAACAGGGTTAAATGATTTTCCCAGGATCACATAGTTGGTAAGTGTCTGAAGCTAGATTTGAACTCAGGAACATAAGTCTTGCTGACTCCAGTCCCAGCCCTTTATATACTATGCCACCTAGCTGCCCAGTAACAGCATTACAACCTCTTTAAATAGTCCCAATGATGCCCACCTCAGATACCACCCAGCTGCAGAGGCTTCATTGTCAGCTGCTGCCATCATTACTGAACTAGACAACTACTTTTGACTTTGGTACAACTGCTGGCTATGGTGCTAACACCAACCCTGGACTTTGAGTAATGGAAGTTTAGTCATTACCATTTTACAGATGGTTATCTGAAGTTTAAGAGGTTATATAACTTGACCATGGTCCCTTAACTGTTTTTTTGAGGGGGGAGGAAGGGAGATGAAATAGACAAACCATTAGCTACTCTCATAAAAAAGAGTGAAATCAAATTATCAAACTCAAAAATGAAAAATAAGTCACAGTGGATGAAACAATTAAGAAAATTATTAGAAACTATTTTACCCAATTATATTCCAGCAAAAATTATAGCAAGTGAAATGAATACACATTTACAAAAATAAAAAGTGCTAATATTATCTGAGGAAGAATAAAAAATGTAAACAATCTAATTTCAGAAAAAGAAGTTGAACAAATAATGAATGAAATCCCAAAGACAACAAAACAACCCACTAATAAATTGACTTACAAGTGAATTCTATCAAACATTTAAAAAATTTATACACACACATAATTTGTGTAATTATATTTTTAAATAGGGAAAGAGAACATCCTACCAAACTTCTTATAAGAGAAAAAAATAGTCCTAATACTTAAACCAAGAAGAGAGAAATCAAATAAAAAAAATTATGGAACAATGTCTCTAATTAACATCAATGAAATCTATTTAATAAAACATTAACAAAGAGACAATAGCAAGATAAAAATATTTATATTCTATGAACAAGTTGGATCTATACCCCAAAAATGCAGGTTTGGTTCAATATTAGGAAAATCTCTAGCCATAATAGAACATATTAATAGCATAAGAATTAAAAAACCCACATGTTCATATCAATAGATGCAGAAAAATCTTTTGACAAAACACATCTTTTTTAAGTTAAAACACAAGAAGCTTAAGAATAAATGAAAATTCCCTTAATATTTTAAACAGTATTTATTTAAAACTAAAACCAAGTATCATATATAATTGGAGAAATACTAGAAGCCTTACTAATAAGATCAGGAGTAAAGAAAAGATACTCATTGTCACACTATTATTTGATCTAGTTCTAGAATTGTTATAGTATATAGCAGCATACAAAAGGAAGACAAGTATAGACAAAGAAAAATCAAAATTATGACTTTTCCAGATGAGAATTCTAGAGATTTTATTAAAAAGGATCAAAGCAATAACTTCAGTAAAATAATGGAAAATTAAAAGTATGAAGCCATCCACCTTTCTGTGTATCACCAACAAATCTAACATAAAAAGATAGAAAAGAAATTCCCTTCAAAATTATTATAGCATGTATAGGATATCTGTGAATCCACTTATCAAGTCACCCATGTGTATTATATGAACATAACTACTCTTTACAAAAACAAAGGAATACTTAAATATTTCAGAGAGATTAACTGTGCTTATATAATAAAAATGTCAATATCAGTTTTAAGATTTAGTGCCAATATGATCAATTTATGAAAGAACTATTACTTTTTAGAACTAGACAAAATTATAAAAGATTTCAACTGGAAGAAAAATGGTCAAGGACAAAAAAAATAAAACAAGAATATCAAAGGAAATGATAACAAAAAGTAAGAAGGAAAGGGTCCTAGAAGTACCAAATCTCAAATTACAATACGAAACAATAATTATCTAAACAGTTTGGTGCCACTTAAAAAATAAAAAGTTGATTAATGGCATAAATTAGGTAGTCAAAAATCCAGAAGTAATTGTATATAGAGTTGTAGGGCTTGAGAAACCAAAGGATACCAACTACTAGAGTAAGGACTTATTATTTAACAAAAATTGTTTGGAAAATTGGGAAACAATCTAGCAGAAACTAGACTTCTACCAATATTCTTATACCATATATTAATAAAGTGATGTATAATTAAGATATAAAATATTGAACAAATTATAAGGAGAATGGAAAAAAATGGAAAAAAGAAAAAAGGAAAATCATGAATAAATAAGAGGAGAATTGAAAGGAAAGTTGTACCTCTATATCTATGGAAAAAGGAAGAATTCTTGAGTAAAAAGGGGGATGGAAAGGCTCACAGAAGAAAAAATTAACAATTTTGATTATGTAAAATTTTAAAAGGTTTTGTGCAAAAGGAAGACAGAATTTGAAGGAAAATAGCTAGGAAAAATCTACAAAGTATGTTACTCTCTTAAAGTCTGAAATCCAAAATGTATTTAACACAAATAAATAAGGGCTAGATCTGACCCATTTAAAATGAGTCAAAAAGATGCCCAGGTCATTCTCACGGGAAGAAATCCAGATTATCAATAACTACTTAAAAATTATGTAAATAATTACAAAAGAAATGTAAATTAAAACAACTCTAAGTTTCAAAGTGTGAAAGATGACAAAAGATGAAAACAAAAGTTCTTAGAAGGGCTGTGGGAAGATTGGTATATTAATGTAGAGTAGAGCAATGAATTGGTCCAACCATTCTAGGAAATAATTTGGAACCATGATCCTAAAGTCACTAGATTCTGCATACCCTTTGACCCAGTAATAACACTATTAGTCATATATCCCCAAATAGATCACAGAAAAGGGGAAGGGACTAATATGCACAAAAATATTAATAGCAAACCTTTTTTGTAGCAAAAAAGTAGAAACAAAGGATGTATCCATCTATTGGGGAATGTCTAAAAAATTATGGTCTTGAATGTAATGGAATATTGTGCCAAAAGAAATGATAAAAGGGACAGATTCAGAGAAACCTGGCAAGACTTGTATGTAGGTTGAGATAAGCAGGATCAGGATATTTATAATTTAGCACAACACTGTAAAGGAAAATAAGTTTAACAAAGTAAAGACTCTTGATCAATAAAGTGACCAAAGATGACTACAGAAGACTAATAATAAAGCATGCCTCAAACCTCTTAGTGGAGAAGTGATAGATAGCAAGTGCAAAACAAGACATGTATTTTTAGATAATCATACCATAAATTTGTTTTGCTTGACAATAGTTTTGTTACAAGGAAAACTTTTTATTTGGGTTTGGGAGAATTGAGGCAGAGGTGGGGAAATAGTAACAATGATACAAAAAAAAAGGAAGAAAGAAAATGACATAAATGAAACATTTTAAAAATACACAAAGAAGATAACAGAGAATACACAGACAAGGAGGTCAATGTTGGCACTACTACATTAAATTTAATAGTCAAGAGGAGAAAAAAGACAGTGTAATGGAAAAAGAGGGGAAACAAACAATGCAAAGTTCATGTATCAGTGAGTTGATTCAAAGAGAGAGAAAAAAAACTTTGACTGGTCCCATTCATTTGATTGCATGGCTTAGCTTTTTCTTTTTTACATTAATTTATTTTTAGTTTTCAACATTCACTTTTATAAGATTTTGAGTTCTAATCTATCTCTTTGCCTCCTGCCTTCCCCAATCCCCTCCCCAAGAAAACAAGCAATTTGATGGAGGTTATACATGTATGATCATATTAAACATTTCCACATGAGTCATTTTGTGAAAGAAGAATCAGAGCAAAGGGGGAAAACCGTGAGAAAGAAAAAAACAAACAAAAAAGAGAAAATAGTATGCTTTGAGATCAGCATTCAGACTCCATAGTCCTTTTCAGGGATGTGGGTAGTATTTTCAATCATGAATCTTTTGGAGTTGTCTTAGAGCCTTGCATTGCTGAGAAGAGCTAAGTCTATCAAAGCTGGTCATTGTACAATACTGTAGTTACTGTATGCAATGATCTGGTTCACTTCACTCAGCAACAATTCACATAAGTCTTTCCAGGTTTTTCTGAAATCCGCCTGCTCATCATTTCTTATGGAACAATGGTATTCCATTACATTCATATATCGTAATTTATTTAGCTATTTTCCAGTCGATGGGAATCCCTTCAATTTCCAGTTCGTTGTCACAACAAAAAGAGCTAGTGTAAATATTTTTATGCATGTAGGTTCTTTTCTCTTTTTTATGATCTCTTTAGGATACAAAGTACTATTGCTGGATCAAAGGTATGCATAGTTTTATAGCCCCCTGGGCACAGTTTCAAATTGCTCTCCAGAATGGTTGAATCAGTTCACAATTCCACCAACAATTCACCAGTGTTCCGATTTTCCCACATCTCCAACATTTATCATTTTTCTGTTTTGTCATTGCATGACTTTTCTTGCTTATCGTAAGATTCCCCCAATGCTAATTTTTAAAAAATTTGAAACTACCATATTATGGGAAGGATGAAAAAGGAAAATGTGAGTGTTAATTTGAAGGAAAATGGTTAGGAAAATCTATAAATCATATTACTCTATTAAAGGTCTAAAATCCAAAATATATTTGACACAAAAAAATAAGGGCCAGATTTCAATATAAAAATGGGTCAAAAATATGCCTAGGTCATTCTCAGTGGAAGAAATCCAAATTATTAACAACTTCTTGAAAAAATTATCCAAATAACAATAAGCCTGGAAAAGTTTTGAAATACCAAGTGGAGAATTTTATATTTGATCCTAGAAATAAGAGGCAGTCACTTGAATTTCTTGATCAGGGGAGTGGCATGATCAAACTTGTATGTTAGAAATATAAGTTTGGCAACTACATGGAAGATAGATATTGGAGAAAAGAGGGATTAGAACCAGGGAGACCAAATAGGAGATTATAGAATAGTTTTAGCATGAGTTAATGAGTTCTTGAACTATGATGGTGGCAGTATGAGTAAAGAGAAGGGAATAGCTTTAAGGCACAATAGATAACACTTATCAACTGAGTGTGCATAAGGGAGGACAGAGAGTGGCGCATTAAGAATGATTTCAAAGTTGTGAACCTGGATAGCTGAAAAGATGATGATTCCCTTAACAGAAATAGGGAAGTTAGGAAGAACAAGGGATTTGTAGGAAAATGTAAATTTTGACTATGGGACATCCAATAAGACATGGCCAATAGGCAGTTTGTACTGAAATTTTGGAAACAAAAGAAGACCAAGAGTAAGAAAAGAAGAGAACCTAAGATAGCATTGGGGTAAACCCACCGTTAGGTGCAGGTTATAGCTTATGATCTGGCAAAGGAACATAAAGAATGACCAGGCAGGTAAGAGAAGCATGAGTGAGCAGTGTCCCCAAAGCCCAAAAAAAGACAGAGAGTTTCTAGAGGGGGATAATTAGCAATATCAAATGCTATAGGGAGATCAAGAAAATTGAATGAGGTGAGGTTATTGGATCAAGCAATTAACTGCTAACCTTGGAGAGGGCAGTTTCAACTTAGTTATGAAGCCAACTTGCAAGAGTTCTAGTGGGATGTTAGAAAGAGGAGTTTGTTGGTGAAAAGAAGAGACATCAGATAGCTTGAGAGGATGGCAGGATCAACTAAGATCTTTTTCAAGGATAAGGATGACCTGGGTATGTTATTTGTAAGTAGAAGTGAAGCAGCGATTGGATAAAAAGGGCATGGGGATAGGAAAAATACAAATTAAACAATTCTGAAGTTTTGTCTCATACCTAGCAAACTGACAAAGATAACCAAAGATAGGAACAGTTTAGTTTTGGAGGGGTTCTGGGAAAACAGGCATGCTAATACTTTGTGGTTGGAGCTATGGATTGGTACAAGCACATTTGAAAGTAATTTGGAATTACAAGTTAAAAAAAATAAATGCCTTTATCTTTTTACCAAGAGATTCTATTGGTAGTGATATATCCCAATGAGATCAAAGATAAATATAAAAGCCTCACGTATACCAAAATATTCATAGCAGTTATGTGAGGTGTGTGTGTGTGTGTGTGTGTGTGTGTGTGTGTGTATGATCAAAGAACTAGAAACAAAGTAGATGCCTACTGATTTGAAAACTGCAAAACCAAGTGTGGTCCATGAATATAATGTAATATTGTTGCATTGTAAAAAATAATAAATACGAAGAATTCAGAGGTGCATGGGTAGTGTATTTGAACTAATATGGAATAAGGGAAGCATAACAAGGTAGACAATATATACTATCAAATATAGTCAATGGGATGGTTACTTTACTTTTGTTGAACTGCTTTTTTCTTTCTTCTAAAACAATTTTTCATTTGTTTTGTTGTGTTGTTTTTAGTCGTGTTTGACTCTTTGTGACTCCATTTGGGTTCTTCTTGGGAAAGATAGTGGAATGATTTGCCATTTCCTTTTCCAGCTCATTTTACAGATGAGAAAACTGAGGAAACTTGCCCAGAATCACAGTTAGTCTGTGGCCAAATTTGATTTGAGGAAGCCGAGTCTTCCTGACTCCAGGCTTAGGGCTCTATCCACAGCGCCACCTAGCGTCTATTTTCATTTGTTTTACAAGAGATGATTAGCTGGGTTAGGACAGGGTAGGACTGGAGTCAGAAATGAATTGCTTTCTTCTTTCATAAATCAAACCATTTTTACTATCCTAGACAGAGTGCCAAGTGTATAATTCGCATAGGACAAAGAGCAGAGCATTAGGAATCAGGATACCTGGGCTTTAGTCTGGCCTCTGCTGACTGTGACTTTGGGCACAAAGTTCTCTCATTTTTAAAATGGATATGATAGGGTAAGGGAAAGAGGAAGGGAGTACTGTGATACTCAAAGTCCCTCCTGGCTCTAAAAAAAATAACTATTTTTAAAGTATCAAAAATATTTTTAAAAAATTTTATAAAAATTTAAATCACTGTAAAATGTTATTACAAAAGTTAAATAATGTCCAGTTAGGACATCTGTTCCAAAGCTGGATGGTTTCCCAACACACTGAGCTGGAGCAGGTGCTTTGCAAACCTTAAAGGCCTGTAGGAATGGAAGTTGCTATCATTATAGGTTAATGGAGTTTGCAATGTTTTCTCTTCAAATCCAATGTCACGATGCCGGGATTTGATCCTATAATAGCTACTGGCCCCAGCAAACCCTCACACCCCAAACACTCTCCCTCTGAGGCAGCAGCATCACCAGTCTTCAGGAAGGCTAAAGAGACCGGTAATCTCACTGTCCCAGAGATGCCATCCTTTTTATTCCCCCTGATCTCCACACAGATGAGGGATACTGGGGTGGGGGGGGTACCTGACTGCTGAATGGGAGTTCTGAGACAGTACTCCTGTCCTTAGGGAGCCCATAGTGGGGTTGAGAGTATAATACTGGACTGAGGGAGTTAAGGAGAACTTTTTGATATGGAATCATCAAAAGATATTATGAGGCTGGAGAGGGTCATTAAGATGTGATTTATCACAAATATAGGAACACACAGGCACAAATATAGAATGTATAATAAAAACATACTGTTACTCAAGTGCCTACTATGTGACAGCCACTGTTTTTAGGTATTGGAGATACAAAGACAAAAGTGAGACAGTTCCTGCCTTCAAGCTCTTTACAAATAAGGTGTGTGAGTGTGTGTGTATGAATATATGTACACACACTTGGTGTTCTAAAAGTCTTAGTGCAATTTAAAGCTTTAATAGTTTAATACTACAGTAAGACTTTTGGGACACTATGTTTATGTAAATCTATATACATATATATGCATATTTATTTAAAACATATACAAAATGAATACAGATATAATGGGGGTTGTACAGAAGATGTGAAAATAATCCCTGCTTACTTCCTTGAACCACATGTGTGACTCAGCATCTGGGCCCTTTGGAAATGATTAACTTCCTGGTTGCTTCCAGCCATTTGGTGTCTCATCAGTTGAAAGAATTTGTTGCTTTGGTATGAGGCAGAAAACTCTGAGTGGTCCTTTTGTCCTCTCCCATAGTTCTCTTGTTTTGATTGAAAATCTGAAATTTCCACTGAGGGTTGGGGAAGGGGTTGCTACCTTAGCCTCAGATTGACAATAGTCACGTGGCAGGTTGAATAGAGTGATTGGGTGAAAAGGTGAGCTTGTGCCTGAACTCTGGCTACTTCTTATTCTTATTTCCTTTTCATAGTAGGTGATCAACCATCAACATCAAAATAGAAGTATTCAGACTTAAGGGTGACCGAATTCTAGAGATCCAAAGGATCACCACAGCTCTGCCTCACTTAAATCCAATTCACTTGCAAGTCAAGACATCACCCTCCTGATGTCACTGGTCCTCTTCCAGAACAAAGAACCATCACCACCACAAACACACCAACACCACCACCAGCAAAACAACACCACCATCCCCGAAGGAGCAAAGTGAAATGTGGCCATGTCCACTTAGCAGTCCTGCAACTGCTTTATGTGTAGTTACAAGTTTAAGTATCAGCTTTCTAAGAGAGTACAATAGTGCTTGTAACTTAAATTACTGAGTGCTGTTTTGGTATTTTGTATCTATTCGTATGTCTTTTGTTTGTGTGAAAAAAATATCTGTCCCATACCTGTTTTACATTATACACTGAATACCTTTTTTATTCCTTACTTCAGGGAGACTTCCTAGATATGAGACAATATTTAAGTTTTAAATAATTTGTCCCCAGGGAGCACCAAAGTGGGAGTTTAACAAGCAGAAAAGTAGGAGAAAATGAAGTCTAACTCTTTAATATAGAGGCTAGGGTTCCTGAAGGACTGAACCCAATCTGAATCATGTGCCTGGATCCAGAGCACAGGAACCTACTAATGGAGAGGGAAGTGCTTCAGTTTTCTGGACCCAGAAACAGTAGTACACAAGGTGGTTTGGGGAGGAGAGGTACTAGAAGCTGGAGGTATCAGGAAAGGTTTCATGTAGAAAGTGGAACCTGAGCTGAGTTTTGAACAAAACTGGGAATTCCAAGAGGCAGAGGTGAGGAAGGACAGAGGTGGGGAACAACCAAAGGCACAGATACTGGAAAAGTGTCCTGTGTGAGGGAGGACCAGAAAGTAGACCAGTTTTGCTAGACCATAGCACATGTGTAGAGGAGTACTGTATGTAATACAGAAGAATCCTGGATTTGGAGTTAGAAGACCAAGATTCCAATCTTGACTCTACTACTTTCTACCTGGATGCCTTTGTCTCCCAAGACTTCACTTATAAAATGAAGGAGTTGGACTCAGTAATCTTTAAGGTTCTAAATCTAAAATGCTATGATTATATGTTCTTGTGTTTCACCTTTCAGATAGGAAGTATTTACCCACAAACCCTCCCTCCCAACCCCTTTACAAGCTATAAAAACCCTTCCTGGATCAACAGTGGCCACTCAGTCCTTCAAAATATACCAAATCTATAATACAGGTCAATCCTTCTCCTCCTCCCCTCTTCAATTCTAACAGTCCTCCCTCCCCAATACACCTCTCCCCAGCTCCTAAACATTCGATCCCTCGTAATGCTGATCCCTAGGTGTTTTTCAGTGGTCTAGGAAAGGGAAACAGTGGAGTGATAGGGAACAAACTGCGGACATCGGCCTTCAGAATCCCATATGCATAACCCTCCTCCACCTCTTTCACCTCCCCCGCACCAAACCCAGAGCTCTAGGAAGACACTTGTAAATAGCCAGACAAGGCAGCGGGCTGGCTGAGGACCTGAACATGCGCACAGAGGTGCCCAAGCGTCAGGAGCAGAGGCAGAGAGCAGCGACGTTAGCAGTTTCTCTCTTTTAGGAGCAGGCGCCAAGGGTGCAGCAGGCAGAGGAAGGCTGGGGCGGCTGGGGAATGGAAGGAGCAGGAGATGGGAAGGATAAGTGAGTGTGTGTGCAAGTAAGTGCTGGAGCTGATGAATGGAGGTGTGTGAGCAGGAGACAAACGCGTTGGCGGCCCCAGCAGTAACAGCAAGAGCCAAAGGAACAGAGAGGAGGGGGCGAGCGCTCTTCTCTTTGGATTAAGGGGGAGAGAAATAGATGCTGTGCTGCTGCAAAATAACTTAAGCCTCAGTCAGCGTCAGCTTCATTGGGGAGAGGTACGAGAAAGAGTGAGGGAAAGCGAGCGAGGAAAAGCGAAAAGGAGGGAGAGGGAGAGAGAGAGGGAGAGAGAGAGAGAGAGAGAGAGAGAGAGAGAGAGAGAGAGAGAGAGAGAGAGAGAGAGAGAGAGAGAGAGAGAGAGAGAGAGAGGAGGGGGCAGCAGCAGGAGAGGGAGGCAGGCAGACGTCGGAGAGCTCCGCTGGGGGCATCTCACCCGAGTAGACGAGACCTTACAGAGAACGGAGGCTCCGAGGAGCTGGACAGTTGGGAGGGCGGGTGGGAGGGGGTGTCGCAGCCTTGACTGGGGGCGCGGGGGGGGGGTGGGAGGCTGAGCGAGAAACAGAAGTGATGAGAAAGCAGGCAGGAGGGCTGGAAGCTGCTGCTGCTCCTGCGCTGCGCCGAGAAGAGGACGAGGAGGTGGAGGGCTGCTGCTCCTGCCCCTGCCCCTGCTGCCATTCGTCGGGGATTCGGGGGCTGCAAGCGCTTGACATTCCCGTGCTGCAGCGGTCCGAGCTGCTTCTGTCCCTGTCCCTCCGCCTCCCGTAGGGATCATGGAGACCGTGAACGGCACGGGAGGCAGCGGCGGTAGCGGAGGCACCGAGGTGAAGCAGCCACCGCATGGCCAGCACCATCCTCGCCACCACCACCACCACCCCTTGGCGGAGAAGAAGCGGCTGCAACGCACCCCGTCGCCCGCCAGACCCTTCCTGAAGGACCTGCACTCTCGGGCTCCGGGTCCAACCCCTGCCGTCTCGTCATCCGCCTCTAGACCTCCGGCGGCCGCGCCGTCAGCCCCCAAATCCCCCAGTCTCTCGGGCAAGGCGCACCCTAGTCCATCGCAGGCGCCGCCGTCCCCAGGGCTCCAGGCCTCCCAGAGCCGCCTCTCCCGCCGCGGTGGGGGCGGCCACCTGGGAGCTAAGGACAAGGGGGTGGGAGCCGGCAACAAGCAAGGGGGCAATGCCAAGTCCTCCCCCTGCAACAAGAAGGCGGCCCGGGCACCGACCGGAGAGCAGCCGTCGAAGGCTGGAAAGCCCCAGCCCCAGCCTCAGCCGCCACTCTCGGGTGGGGAACAGGGGAGCGCCTCTGCCAAAGGCCGAAAAGGCAAGCGAGGGTCTGGGCCCCAAGGGACGACAGCCCAGGCTCCGACTCCTGCCTCGGCTCCCGTGGGCTGCTCCTTGACCAGCCCAAGCCGCTCAGCCCCCGCTGCCCAAGTCCCCAGCTTCTCGGGTTCCCCGGCTCTGGGCTCCCGCATCAGCCACACAGACAGCAGCTCGGACCTGTCAGATTGCGCCTCCGAGCCCCTGTCCGACGAACAACGCCTGATCCCGACAGCCAGCAGCGACGCCGAGTCGGGCACCGGCTCCAGCGATCGGGAGCCGCGAGGAGCCCCGACCCCGAGCCCCAGCGGGAAGGCGGGACCTCCTGGCGGCCCCGAGCCCCTTGGACCTCACCACCCTTCTTGTGCCTCCCCCGGGAACGGGGGCGGTAGGGCCAGTCCTTCCGCGGTCCCCCCCGGTCTGCTGGGGCCTGGCGTGGGGGAGGACGCTGGGGGGCGAACCCAGCCGAAAGCGACCCCCGGGAAGGGCGGCCCGGGAGAAGATGGAAAGGGGAGGCCTGGCAGCGGCGGTACCAACCAGGCACCCAGCCCGTGTGAGCTGCAGCAGCTGGTGCTAGCGGAGGAGGAGGAGGAGCTGCTGCGGGAGATGGAGGAACTGCGCTCGGAGAACGACTATCTCAAGGTGAGAGGGCGGAGGGGAGCCAGGCTAAGCTGTAGGCAGGGGGAGCCGGGAGCTTGTGGATCCCATCACTGGCACTGCGGGCTCCTCCCTCCCAGCCCGAGCTGCTTGGTGCAGGAGGGGCGGACTGGCTCCCACCGCTCACTCCGAAAGGCTCTGATGATCCTTCCTCCCCGCTTCTCCTTTCTTTTCCCGCCCCTACACATCCTAATACTTAACTTGGGCAGAAAACTCTGGAAGGAGGGAGTGTTGGGAGCCCGGGGCTGGGTAAATGGGATTTGCTCTTGGCAGGATCTCCGAATCTTTTGGTTTCTCTTACGCCTGGCCTGCTTCATGCTAATTCAGCTTCACACCCTGGGCAGTCCTCATAGAGTAATGAGCACCAAAATCTCTGCAGGCCCTCATTTCTACCTGCTTTAAAAAAAAAAAAAAGAGGAAAGGAAATTGGCATTCACGTTCTAGCGGTGGCGGGGTAGGCGGGGGTGGGTGGGGGAGGGAATACGTATTTGCGTTCCCGAAAGTAATTGCGGATTAGACGTAAAACCACTTGCAGGGTTTAGCATTTCCACGAAGAGGAGACTTGCAGACCAAGGGCCAGGCTTCAGTGTAGATACGAGCTGTACCTGTCATTTTATTGGCATGGAGATCTTGCATGCAGGTGAAGAAACTGTCTCCCTAGGCAGGTCTGCACTTTTTCGGCAATCTACAGTCTTAGAGAGCTGCCTAGAGCACCGAGAGGCTAGGTGACTCGCCTAGAGTTACACAGCCAATATGAGTTAATGGAGAGGCTTGCATTCAGGTCTTTCTGTCAACTAGGATGGCATTCTATCCACTAAGCTGCAGAATCCCCCATCATTAGAGAACACTCTGCTCTGAGCTGGAACAAGGATGACCACACTGAAAGGGAGGGATGAAAGACCAGGACCAGTGGTGGTGTTTTTAATTCGACAAACTGTTTAAGGAAGGCTGGAAGCCTTTAGTATAGTCTCACACATGCTGTGAGACAGTTGGATTTATTGGTGTCTAGTTATCAGAGGAACCCCAAAGTTGTGTTTTCCTTTTATCTGCCAAGAGAAGCTTCTGTTTTTTGTTACACACAAACACTGCACTGTCCAGGGAATAGCCATTTCCATCTGCCCTCAGCTGCTGTATCTTTAATTTCCCTCCTGTATTGTCTGAAAATAGGAACTGCATAACAATAGTCCCACAGTTACCCTGTATAATGGCTTATAGTTTGTCTCTTTGGCTTTTCTCTGAAGTTGTTAGGGCCAGGCATGCAGAAAGGAATATCTAAATAATAGTTACTGATAACATGGGACATTTGCATAACCAGCTTGTCTGAATGCTATTGAGATAGCAAAAAGATGGAAAAGAGGAAATAAAGATTTTATTAATATGATCTTTCTTGTCAGTCACTCTGGGCCTTCAATTTCTATTACCAAGAGCAGAAATAAATACTATGATCTTAATATATAATTTTCCCAATCTGAAAATGATTATTCCACCCCCATCCCATCTATAGACATTCAATTAATTTCCCCCCCCTTAGTAGCAGTGATGATTGCCTTGCACTGATTCATCCACACTCTCTGGAGCTGTCTTATAAACAGGGAGGTACATTTTCAGACAGCTTATATGGTAGTTGTAGTGACTGGAGAGAATGTTTCAGTCTAAACAAAACAGAGTGGAACCATGATGAACTGGAAAGACTACAGAAATGGGGATCAGAAGACCTGGTTTTTCATCCTAATTCTCCCATCAACTGGATATGTGACCATAAATAAATCACATAATCTCTCAGGGCTTCAGGTCCCAGACTAAAAGAATCTCTATGATCCCTTCCAAGTCCCTAGGCTATTAATTAACTTGTCCATACATGTACTAAATCTACCAAAATGGACCTTTTAGCAGGTGCTTTAACCAACTGAGTTAAATAATAATAATCTTCATTAATATTGATGAGGAAAAAAGGAGCAATATGCAAAGTGGGACTCTAAGAGCTTACGGGGAGAAATGTCTAAAGGGAAGTTAAATGATTAATTAAAAAATAGATGCCTTTTTATATTGGCCACAGGGTTAAGTTCAAAAGGTAACAAGCAAAAAGAATAAAGATATTACGTCAGCCTAATATATACACTGAACTTTCTTCTTTCTAAAAATATTCTCAGAATTGCTGAGCCCTAAAACACAATTATGAGAAAATTCATTTTCTTTTTAAAAAGTTACTCCCAATCAGTTTCCCATCATTTCAGGATTCATTATTGGGGGTTTATTTTTGTGTCTTACTTTGGACATCTTTTCTCTGGTAACTTTTGGTATAGTCAATTCTGCCATGAATGCAGTATAGCCATTCATTTCTAGGTTGTCTGGTCTTGTCCAGGGACAAGCGCTAAGACTATTCTCTTGGGAACATACTGATTTAAAAAAATTTTATTTAGTTACTTGTACTACTTCCAGCACCAACTTTCCTTAGGGGCTTTTGTTTTCTTTCTGCTTGGCTAGCTTATAAAGGACACTCTAGGTAGGATGTGTGCAAACAGCAAGCCAGATCCCAGAGGAAATAGTTAATTTGTTGAAAATGATGTACTCTCTAAGGTATATTCCAGGACCAGCCATGACCATCCATATGACCTATTTCCCTTCATCCTCTCTGAATAGAAAAGAAGATGTAGGAGTTGGCAATCTGGAAGAGCTGGTTGTGAAATGAGAACAATAATATTTTATATGCATTTTGGTTAGAATTTTTTTTGTTAATTCAAAAGAAGAAAAAAAGAGCTAAATTTAGGGAGAAAATATGGCCTTGGGAAATTTTCTGAAGGTTGCTGAGTATCTTCTCTACATTGTCCCCCATATAGAAAACTATCCTTTTTTCAGGTATTCTACACTGTTGTCCGTTGTGAGATTGGTTCACAAATAGTATCTATTAACACATTTCATAGCAAGAGTACTGTCTCCCAAGAACAAGTTGTGTGATGTTTGGCAGGTCAATGGGCCATAATTTCCCCAACTATAAGACTGGGGAGTGGCAAGGCCAGATGATATCTTACATACCTTCTACCTCTAACATGCTATGATTCTGTGGTTTTAGTAGAATTCTTGGCCAGTTGTTTTTGTTTCTGAGCCTAGTTAGGCCTGGATATCCAGGGGAAAAAAGAGCCTATAAAGTATTGCTTTCTTTTTTTGAGGTAGGTCCTGCTGTTGCCGTTTCTATAAAACTGTCACATAGACTGGACAACTGAAATGACTAAAAACTCATCAAGTAGAAGAACAAACCCATCAAGTAGAAGAGGAAGTCTTATTGCATTAATAAGTCCAAATGCAAGATAATTTAAAAAAAAACATTTCAGTCAGCTCTAATTTTAAAGTGACAAACGTGCTTGTGTGCACTAAGTCCCTGAAGTTTTTCTGGGTTGGGTTGTTCTTGATCCAAGAAAAGAAATCCTTTGTCTCTAAATAGGAGAGGAAAGCTTATCAAAGTCTATATCCTATGAGTAATAATTAATAATAATAATAGATGATAATATTTATGTGGTGTCTACCATGTGCCAGGCACTCTGCTAAGTTTTACAAACGTTATCTTATTTGATACAACAGAATAAGGCTTAGGAAGGTTCAGGGCTTATTATGTCCATTAACATGCTAACTAGTGCTTTACTTTCTCATCTACTTTTCATGGTAGCTTAAGCACTTTGTGTTGATGAGCATGTCTAAGAAAAGCTGCCAAGGTACTTCACCATGTGTTCCCACCAACAACCCTTTCAAAGAATGCCCTTTAACAGCGTAGCGGAGTTTTTTGTTTAGTTATTTGTTGTTTTTTTTTTTATCCTTGCTCGGAATTGACACTGATTTACCTAGGGTAAATGTGTTCTAGCTATAATGGTGGATAAAGTTGGAGTTGGAGGAAAAAAAATCTTTTCTTAAGGGACTCTGCTTTATACCGTAATTCCAGATGTAGTAGCCAGGACCCCCATAACATGTAGGTCCACAGAAAGCTATCTTATGTTTGAGGTATTGTCATTCTCCATCCATTCAAAACCTCAAACCCCAACTTGTTTACTTTTATTAAGTCAATCACACACACACATACGCACTTATATGCATTTATACACACATACTTCAAACAAAAGGTCTTGAGTCAAAGTTAGTGACAAAAATATTCACTCATCCCACAAAATAGTATTTCAAGGGGTATTCTGCCACACAAATTGCCCCAACAATAGTGGGAGAGGAGACATTCCATGAGGACCATCTCATTCTGCAGATCTGATACTGTGTATGTTCTTTCATCTTCATAGGAACATAGATTTACAACTAGAAACCATCTGAGAGGTCATTGAATCCAATATCCTCATTTTGAGATGAGGAAAATGAGGAAGAGAAAAGTTAACTGACTTGTCCAGAGTCACAGTTAATTTCAAAGGCAGAATTTGAATTCATTCAAGTCTTCTTGTCTCTAAGTCCAGTGCTATAACAATTTGGTAGGCTGCCTCATGTTATCATAATGCTTTCTAATGGGTTTTTTTTTCCGGAGTTGTTCTTTGCTAGGTTGTCTTTGCAGAGAGCTACTTCTGGATTCTGCTACCATCTTTTGCATTTTCTGATGATAGAGGAGCAGAGTCTTCTGCAGTTAAAAAATAAAGTACTAGACATGGAGTTTAGAGGATGCCTGATTTAAATTCTGGTTCTGTAATTTAATAGAGCAGCTAGCTAGAAAATGCAGTGGCTAGAATAGCGAGCCTAGAGTCCGGAAGACTCATCTTCCTGAGTTCAAATCTGGCCTCAGATATTTACTAGTGTGACCCTGGGCAAGTCACTTAACCCTGTTTGCCTCAGTTCCTCATCTGTAAACTGAGCTAGACAAGGAAATAGCAAACTACTCTACTACTTTTGGTAAGCAAATCCCAAAAGGGGTCAGGAAGAGTCAGATGTGACTGTAAAACAACAGATCTGTTACTTAATGTTTTTATAACTTTGGGCAAGTCAATTAACCTCTCTGAGTCTTGGTTTTCATATTTATGAACTGAGAGAGTTGGACTACATCAGGAGTTCTTCACTTGAGGTTTATAGACCCAATTTCACAGGTTCTGTGAACTTGGATGGGAGAAATTTTGCATGTCACTAACCTCTGACTGAAATTTAGCATTTCCTTTCATTTTGAATGTGAGTATCAAATTTTATTCTGAGAAGGGGTTTGTAGGCTTCATTAGACTATTAATGATACTACAGCCAACTCCAGGTATCCTTGAATTATTTATTTTTTCAGTTTTTTTTTTATTGCTGTCTTCTGTTTCTTATATCATCCATAAAGTTATCCATAAAAGTTATCCATAAAGTTATCCATAAAGTATCCCTCCCTCTTCTTCTCCCAGAGAGCTATCTCATATAACAAATAGTATTTTTAAAGAGGAAAATATTAGCACAATTGATTGATACATTCAAAAAAGTCTGAAAACATGAATATTAGTGGATCCCCCACCGCCTCTAATAGATGGTTGGGGGTGTTCTCTCATATTTCTTGTCCTGTTTGATTTTTATAATTTGGTTACATTCACTTTTGATTTCTTGGTGTGTGGCTGTTCTTTCCATTTACATTGTAATTATTGTATATATTGTTTCCGTGTCTCCACTTTCTTCATTCTGCATCAGTTCATGTAGATCTTTCTATGCTTCTCTGTATTCATCAAATACATAATTTCTAGAGCACAGTCTATTCCATTACATTCATGTACCATAATTTGTTTAGCCATCCCCCAATCAATAGGCATCTACTTTATTTTCTATTTTTTGCTATCATAAAAAGCACTGCTTTAAATATTTTGGTGCACATGGGAACTTTCTTTTTATTGATGGCTTCATCAGGGTATAAACTCAGTAATAAAATTGCTAGCTTGAAGAGAATAGACATTTTAATCACTTTGTTTGCATTACTCCAAATTACTTCTCAAAGTAATTTTTACCATTTAACAGCTCCACCAACAATGTATTAGTGTGACTATCATTTTATACCTCCTCTGCCATTGAAGGTATGAAGTGAAACCTCATTTTGATTTCTTTTTTATTACTGATTTAGACTTAATGTGTTCTCTTATGTGGTTGTGAATACTCTACAATTTTCTTTTTTAAGAACTTTTTTCATACTCTTTGACCACTTACCTATCAGGGAATGACTGTGAGTGTGGGGCGGGGGATGGGGGAGAGGGACGGACGGGACGGGTTTGTTTAGCTTGGATACCATACCTTTGTCAGAAAAATTTTACATATTTTCCCCCCACCTTTAACCACTTCCCTTCTTATCCTAGTTGCATTAATTTTGTCTGTGTAGAAGCTTTTCAGTTTCATGTAATCCAAGTTCTCTCTTCTGTCTTTTGTAATTGCCTCTGTCTCTTCTTTGGTTAAGAATACAGCTTCTACCCATAGCTATGATATGCTCCTCTTCTCATTTTTTTATAGTATTATCTTTAATATTAAGGTTGTGTATTCATTTAGAATGTATTATGGAATATGGTATAAAGATACTGGTCTAAGTCCAATTTCTACCAGATTGCTTTCCAGTTTTCCAAGTAGTTTTATCAAATATAAAAAGCTTTTTTCCTAGGTAATTTATGTTTTCTACTTTATCAAACAGTGGGTTATTAATTTCTATCATTTCTGATCCTGTCTTGTCTAGTTTTTTACACTGATCTATCTCTATTTTTTAACCAGTACCAGATGGTTGTGATGACTGCTGCTTTATAATAGTTTGAGATCTGAAAATGTATTTCCCCTTCATCCCTATTTCTTTTCATCTTTTCCCTTGATGTTCTAGATCATTTGTTTTTCCAAATAAATTTTGTCATCATTTTATCAAGTCCTAGAAAATATCCCCACGGTAATTTGATTGGCAGAACATTAAAAGTGTAAAATAACTGGTAATGTTGTCATTTTTATAATATTGGCATGACCTAGCCATGAGCAATGAATATTCTTCCAGCTATTTGTTATTCTTTAATTCTTTAAGGAGCACTTTGTAATTGAATCATCATGTCTTTTATGTGTTTGAGTAGGTCAATTGCCCAGTTATTTTATGCATTTCATAGTTATTTAGAATGGGATTATTGCCTTTAGTCATTTTAAGCGGTTTTTGAACTCTTATGACTACCCAGGAGTGTCTCAGACTAAACTTTGAAAGTGAGAAAATTCCCTTTAATGTCTTTTTACTTCCTTGATGATAACCATGGTCTAAATAAATCACTGGAGCCAGGAGAGAAAGACTGCAAGGACTTGGTGATCTTTTTCCTACTTCTGCCTCCCTCTTCCCTAACACCAGATCACTGTATCTCTTACACATCGTGTCCTTGGTTCTATTTCACAGCTTCTATTTTCTTAGGATAGTCTTTAAATTAAGTGCTGCTAGGCTTCAACCAAAGCGGGCCTTGACAGTGACTGTGGAGGGTTCTCAGACCCCTAATGGTTATAACTCAGTTGTGCAGACAGGAGTTCAAAAGCTCCATATAGCTTAGAGAAGAGACACTGCCAGGGAAACATGTGCCTGTATGATGCCATATTTTTAAAATAACCCTGCCTCTCCTGAATTCACTGACTCTTACTCCTGATTCTTTTCTGACAGCTTCTCTTTCCAGATCTAATCTGTATTAGTCATGTGAAAGAATAGATGTAATAATCTGAGGCAAAATCATGTTGATCACTGGAAACTCAATGAGTTCATCAGCTGTTGGAGTGAAATATCAGTTTGGTAAACAATGGTAGCAGGTCCATAGGCCTTGTTAGCCACAGCTGTGACCTGGCTCCAAACACTTCCATTGTCCAGTGGGAAATGAAGTGGATTATTTGTATATTACAAGAGACAATAGTTTCTGTCTGAAGCTCCCAGTAGAATGCATTATTGTAACACTAGCCAGATGACTATTCTCACTGTCTAGATTGTGTATTTAAAGAAGCTTATTGAAATAGAAAAAAAATTGATTTAAAGTCATGTAATCTAGACAGAATTTTTAATAAAAGTAAAAAAAAAACTATACCACACAAGAAAAACTAGGGATTTGTTTTTTGTTTAAAATTTATAAAAGGGTAATTACCTAATTATAGATTTTCATACATATTAAAAACACATACATTTTCATTCAGGGTTTTCTCCAATACCAAATGCAGCATTAGTCCATAGTAAGGTTTGGTTTGTAATGAAGAAGGAAGAAGATAGCTTGACAGCTCAATGCTTGTGTGATAAAAGAATTTCTTTTATAGGATAAAAAATATTCTTTTAAAATCAGATTAACCTCTCAACTAGGTAATAGATAGCATCTTTGTACCTGATAGAAGTGACACTGATAATTTAATATATGTGGAATTGGATATAGTTCATACTTTCCTTAGTAATTTCTGCATATTCAAAAATGACATTTTTTACAGTCTCAAAATGGTTTGATAGATACAACTTTATACTCAGTTCATTAAGTTGCAGATGAGAGGTATCTTTAAGTTTTATGATATAAATAGTTCTAAACCAAAACGTGTTATCAGGACATTGTTGTAACATTAGCATCCTAGTATTTTTTTTAAATTATCATTATGATCTTATATACTATTGATGATCATGCCTTCCATATTGTTACCACTAATATTTATAATTCTTCTATAACCTTTCTAAATGATCCTTTGTAGTAACTTATTTCATCCTATTAAGAGAATTTAAAAATACAAGGAATCATCATTTTTGTCCTAGTTCTAAAAAAATGACCTATGTTAAGAATGAGGTTTGACATTGCAGTGGTCTCTCTTTCCCCTTTTCGGTAGCTCAAATATTATTTGCAATTTAAGTGGAAGAACAATAGATTGATCTACTGTCATCTTGAAGATGTATATGTAGCTCATTGCTTTAAGCATCTAAGTCAGAGTTCCAGATCATCCTGGGTTGGTAGTCCAACTAAGAAAGAGGATGCAATCTGTTAACCCCTCTTTTCTTTGACAAAATTAGCATTTTAAGGCATTACTTGAGCTGCAGATAATTTCAGGCATTTGATGACTTGAGTCCCTTTATAGTCAAGTTTTGTAGAAACAAAATTTGTGTGTGCTTCTTTCACACACACATACACATACACACACTCTCATATGCACATATATATTATTTCTAAGTGTTGATTCATGTTTTCTATATATACTTTTTATTTTTAAATTTAATTGGTTTCTATTTTTTTCTCTTTCACTTCCCCCCACCCTAATTGAGGAAAAAATAAAGAAAAACAAAACCCTTATTACAGATATACATAATCAAGCAAAATAAATTCCTATGCTGGCCATGTCCAAATAATATATGTCCCTTTCTGCATTCTGACCATCACCTCTCTTTGAGGAGGTGTTCTGCATAGTTTACTGTGCATGGTTACTGTTGTTGAAGACCTTGTCTTTAGTGAGATTGTCTTTAAATGGAAACTTGACTGAAAGAGCTACCTAACCCTTTGGACAAAGTCTCGTCTATTTGCTCATTCCTGAATTTCTATTCAGCATTCAGATCCATAGAGAGCACCTGATAATTTCTATGCTAGCTTTCTGCCATTTCATTCCATACAAATTATAGGATGGAAGTGGTGTGTCTAGCTAGGAATTCATGCATATAAAACCTAGGAGTATTTTGTGCGTTACAAGTTCAGCATGAGGCTAGGCATGGTATGTGTGGCTGCCAAAACAAGCTAATGCAATTCTAGTCTTCATTAATAGAATCATTATTTTCAGAACAAAGGAGATGACAGACTGCCCTGGTCAGACCATATTTGAATTATTATGTTTAGTTCTGGGTCCATGGACAAGCTAGGGGCAGTCAGGGTAGTGGGGGCTTGGAGCCCAGGCTATACAAGGACTGGTTGAAGGAACTGGGAATGTTTAGCCAGGGGAAAATATAGTAGACATTAGAGAGGCACTGTAATAGAGTAGAAAGAACATTGGATTTGAAGTCTGAGGACCTAGATTTGAATTCTGACTGTGCTACTTACTACTTGCATAATCTTTTATACTGTACTAAAATAATTTTACTTCTCTGGGACCTCACTTTTTCATATGCAAAATTCGGGGAGGGTTTGGACTAAATCTGGAGTGGGGAACCTGCAGCCTAGAGACCACATGTAGCCTTCTGGGTTCTTGAGTACAACCTTTTGACTGAGTCTTAAGTTTTACAGAACAAATCCTTTTATTAAGGGGATTTGTTCTATGAAGTTCAGATTCAGTCAAAGGGTGGCCCTTGAGGATTTAGAGGGCCACATGTGGCCTCAAGGCCCTAGGTTCCCCACCCCTGGGTTAAATGGTCTCTAATATTCCTTTTCTCTCTAAGCTATGATCCTATGACATAATAGCTATCCTCAAGTATTTGAAATCATCACTAGGGAGAAAACTGATGTTTGTTGTCTGCATCCACAGAATGGCTGGTGACCTTGGCAAAAGAGCAAATTAAGGTCAATTAAGTTAAATTAAGGTGACTTTCCCAACAATTAGAGTATCTAAATATACAACAGGCTGCCCCAAGAGGTAGCGGGTTCCCTTCCCTAGAGTCCTATAAGCAAAAGCTCTATCATCACTCACAGAGGAGATGGAATCTTGGACAAGTGACTTTAGCTCTATTATCTATAAGACAGGACTAATGATAGCACCTATCCACCAAGGTTGTTGAGAAGATCAAATGAATTAACATGTAAAGTATTTCCCAAATCTTGAAGGGCTATATAATTTTTAGATATTGTTATTGATGATGATGATGATGATGTTGGACCAGGTGCCCTTGAGGTCCTGTCCAGCTTGAAGATTTTTTTCAGAGCCCAGAGCTTCCTTGTTTTGATTAGTTGGAAAAAGTTACAAGACTGACAGAAAGTGACAGCACCCGTTTTTAGCATGAGCTGTCAGTGGCTATCATCCTCCACTTCTTCATTAAGCTCTTATCCTCCCCCACTTATTCATTAAAGCTCTATTTTGAGTCAGATCACAGAGATTGTTTTCTGTTTGTCCAGTGTCCTCTTTTGAAATAGCCAAAGTCTTCATTCCTCTGAAAGGTCTTGGAGATACTTTTTGCCCACAGTTTAAACTCTATTACCCCAAGTATGGTAACATATATAAATATATATGCATGTAGATGTATATATATATATATGTTATTGATATGATTATATGTACTATATATAATGTTATAGATATGATTTTATACATACAATATTTTTAGGAAAACATATTCTAAACATAAGACTTAAATGGAAAAACATCCAGTGGTGGGTAAAGACATGATAATAGAGCCCTAAATTTATTCTTTCATTGACAAGAAACCAGTGGCCATAAGGCCTCATGTGAACATCTAGGTCCTCAAATGGAGTCCTTTGAATCCAAACTCCACAGAACAAATCCCCTTAATAAAAAGATTTGTTCTGTAAAACTTGGACTGAGTTAAAAGGCCTCACTTGAGGACTTAGAAGACTACAAGTGTCCTCAAGGCTGCAGGTTCCCTACCCCTGCACCATACATTACCTGGATCAACAAATACACATTTATTAAGCATGGTACCTGGCATTGTGCTAGTCGTTGAGGGGATACAAAGACATAAATTAAAACAGTCCTTGCCCTCAAGAAGCTTTTATTCTGTGAGAGGAAACAACTATACACATGTAAGTATACAGAAAGTATAAACAAAGTAATTTTTAGGGGGAGATACTAGCCACAGTGATGAATTGAAATGCTGTCTTGAATGAATGCATAATCTTAATTAATTTCAAATTTTATGAAATACAAAAGTAAAAAATAAACTTTGAATTTGTTTGAGGAAGTTTAGAGATTTGAAACAAAGACTCACATATAATAAGTATGATGTAATGGAAAGGAATGAAGAAACCTGAGTTGAAATCTTGGTGCTGTTGATCAGTAGCACTGTGTAACTGTGGGCAAACTGCAGTCCTTTTTAACCTCATTTTCTCATCTGTGTGATGGTGGGGAAGATTGTTTCCTGCATCCCTAGGTTATTGTAAACTCTTTTCAATGTATAAAGTGCTACCTTAGTGAGATTTGTTGGGATACAGGTATCTCAGTTTTACAAACTGTTTTTCCTAAAAGGTTGGTAGTGCAAGTATTGTTATGCTTTACAAGGAATGTTTCTTTAAAAGAACTACCTACTACAAGTATTGTCACTCAGAAAATATTTCCATGTTCTACTAAAATACTTTCATTAATTCCCTTCAGTATTCTTACAAAAATAGAATAATGCTAAAATTATAGAGAAGACTTGGAATCGTTTTTGTGAGACATTTAAGCTTTTCAGATGAGAACTTGAAATATTTAGTTCATAAACAGCAAGGACTAACTTTTGTCAGTCAAGCCAAGAGCTTCCTACACAATGATTTTTGACAAAAGATCAACAATCACTGCTCTTGAAGATTAACTCATTTTCATCTTTAAGGTTTATGTGTCTTTAGTAGATATTGGAGTGCTTAGCAAAGAGTAAAGCACTGAGCACAGTATCTGGCACATAGTAGGTGCTACATAAATTAGTGATTTATTAATTATTATATTGATGTCAAGGAAGTCATCTTTCATTATTATGTAAAATCTATGAAGACTCTTGGAAACACAGAAGTAACCATTTTATTAATTTAGTTGTTTAGGAAATGGTGAAGTTTTTAAAAAACATCTCTTGGAAGTTTTTTTTGACAGTAGATTCCATTTCAAATAATTGTCAACTAGGTTGGTCATGCTGTGTAATGCAGTAATTTGAGCAATGTAGAGGAAGAAAGCCATCACTTTGGAGATGTTTTCTATAAAGAAAATGATGACAATGTTGAACACAGGTCAAATGGAGAACTATCTACATCACATAAACCTTTATTCCCAACAAGCTACAAGTCATTCTGTAGTTTTGGGGGTTTTTTTGTTTTGTTTTCTGTGAGAATTGTCAGCATATTTTTTGGACTGAATCCTAAGCAAATTTCAAAAATGCCTTAGTAGAATTTGGTAATGTCACTGCGGTACAAAACCCCACTGAAGAAAATTTCTTCTTAAAATTTAGAATGAGTCACGTGGAAACTATGATGTCCATGAGACATCAAGAAACAATAAAACAAAATCAAGAGACTAATGAAATAAAAGAAAATGTAAAATATCTTATCAGAAAGAAAGGAGGCTCTAGTTTAAGGGGAAAATTCTGTCTATAAATTTCTGGGTTTTTGACTGAATGCAGAATTAACAATAAATAGCAAGAATCATAGTACAGTAGAGCAGCAATGTAAACATATATTATTTAATGTAGTTAAATTTATGTAAGAAGTTTTCTCTCAACATCCATCAATTATATACAGATTAATTGAATGGGAATGACAGTTTCTTGTGCTCTGGAGGCTTCTTAATCACAACTAATTTTACTGTGCAAAGAACAGGTTTGTTACTATTTCCTTAATCTCCTTCCTTCCAAAGCTTTTCTTAGTTCACACAGTAAATTTGATATCCCAGCTAAAATTTTTTCTAATACCTTAGCAGAATTTATATTGGGAGTATTGGAATTATTTTTCATGGATTTGAAAAGAGTAGTTTGGAATTAGGACAACAAAAGATGGTAAGGAAATAGTGATATATTTATGTCCTGATTTGTTGTTTTTGATTGGTGTCTGAAATTTCATACCTGAAGGGAGCTCCACTATTGGAACTCCTTTCCCAGATAGATAATTATAATTCTTGTGTATATATATATATATATATATATATATATATATATATATATATATATATATCTTAGCCTGGAATACTGAAAGTTTAAGTGACTTGCCTATAATCATACTACTGGCATGTATTATGATGGAACTTGAAATCATGTCTTTAGGGATAGAGCCAAGATGGCACAGTGAAATGAACACTTCTTATGAGCTCTCCTAACTCAACTAAAGAACTTTTTAAACACTCATCAAACAAAGTTATGATCTGGATGACAAAAAAAAGTCACTTTGACTCAGCCCAGGATAGTTTAAGAGGACAAAAAGAAAGGTAGGCAGACACTGAAGCAAGGATTGGCCAGGAGCTCATCATGACAGAAGTAATACTGGCTATGGGACTTGAAGGAAGTGATTGCAAAAGTAATCGTGTTTCCATAAGTGCTAGACACCTATGTACGGCAAAGGGACTAAATACTTTGTTAGAAAGATATGATATGCTAGCATCTGGCTTAGGACCAGATGACATTTGGTGGGTCATTTGTCTATTGAATAGTTCTGGGTCACAGTTTCAGGGCAGAGAAGAAGTGGTTATAGTCTGCAGTCACAATGGAACTGAGATCTTACCTGGGTAAGGACCAGAGTACATATCAAGAGGCTAGTAACATAAATTCACTGTGGATCACATCAGTTTAGAAGCACTGAAACCTATATACCACCAGATCTAGCCCCAGATGTTTAGATGAATCTTCCTCCTCAGAAGTGAGCAGAATACAATTCTTACATCAAGAATAGTCTAGAAAAATGAGCAAACAATAACAAACAGAGAATCTGATCATAAAAGTCATCTTTGGTAACAGAAAAGCTCAAGACACAAACTCACAATGACTTTAAAACATCTGCAATGGAAACCTCAAAGAAAAATTCAGATTGGAAACAAGCTCAAAATTCCTAGAAGAGCTATATAAAGAAGCAAAAAAAGAAAGCAAAACAAAATCCAATAAAATTGGTAGAGGAAAAATTGGGAAAAGAAATGAGAGCAACACAAGAAAACTATATCAAAAGATAAAAAAAGAGGCTGAAGAAGGTAACTCCTTAAATTTAGAATCAGCCAAGGGGAAGCTAATGACTCCAAGAGACATCAAGAAACAATAAAATAAAGTCAAAGGACAAAAAATGTAAAAGAAAACATGAACTATCTCACAGAAAAACAATTGACTTGGAAAACAGATTGAGAAGAGATCATTAAACTACCTGAAAGCCATGACCAAAAAAACAAACAAACAAGACCCTATATATCCTACTTCAAGAAATTATAAAAGAAAACTCCCCAGATATCATAGAACCAGAAGTCATAGTAGAAATTTAAGGAATTTACTTATCACCTCATGAAAAGAGTTCCCAAAATGAAAAAATTCTAGCAATACTATAGCCAAATTCTATAGCTATTCAAATACTGTGGAACTACACTCAAGATAACATAAAATATAGCAGCTACCATTACACAGAAGAGGAGGACTTGGGATATTATATTCCATAAAGCAAAGGAGTTAAGATCACAACCAAGAGTAACCTACTCAATACTGAGTAAAATCCTACATAGGGAAAAAAGGTTATTTAATGAAATAGAGGACTTCCAAGCGTTCCTAATGAAAAGACAAGAGCTGAATAGAAAATTCAACATTCAGACAAAAAACTCAAGAGAAATATAACAAGTTAAACACGAATTAAGATCATAGACTTAATAAGGTTAAATTATTTATATTCCTATATGGGAAGGTGTGAATGGGTGGAGGTGCAACTAGTTGATAGAGCACTGAACTTGCAATCAAAAACTCATCTTCATGAGTTCAGATCCAGCCTCAGATACCTACTAGTTTTGTGACCCTGGCAAGTCACTTAGCCCTGTTTGCCTCAGTTCCCTCATTGGCAAAATGAGAATGAGAAGGAAATGGTAAACCACTCTAATATCTTTTGCCAAGGAAATCCCAAATGGGGTCACAAAGAGTCAGACATGACTGAAATGACACAACAACAAAATGGGAAGATGATACCTGTTATTCCTAACTTTATCATTATTAGGGTACTTAGATAGAATCTAAATAGACAGGAGTTTGAGTATGAGTCTATTATGTTGGGATCATCTAAAAAAAATGGAAGATGAGAAAGAAAGGTTGACTTGGAGAATGGAGGAAGGGAGAAGAAAATTGAGAAAAATTATCACATACAAAAGAGGAGCAAACAGGAAAGAGTTTTTTGTAATGGGAGAGAAAATGGGGAATCTGAACTGGTTCAAAGATGGAATATACATATACACGTAATACATATACATACACATGTAAAAATAAACATACATACATACGTATATGTATATATATACATATATGCACACAGAGTTGGGTATAAAAATTCATCTCACCCAACAGGAATTAGGAAGGGAAGGTCTAAGAGAAAGAAGTTGGTAAGAGGAGGGATAGTTTAGGGAAGGTAGTGATCAAAAGCTAAATAGATTTTTGAAGAGAAGACAGAGTAAGAAAAGAGAAGGATAAATAGAAGAGGAACTAGCAATTATAACTGTGAATAAAAATGGATACAATCTCCCATAAAATGGAAGCAGGTAGAAGATAAACTAGGAACCAGAATCCAACAATATATTGTTTACAAGAGACCCACTTGAAAAAGAAAGACATAGAGTTAAAATCAGGAACTGGAGCAGAATCTATCATGCTTCACCTGAAGTGAAAAAGTCAGGAGTAGCAATTATGATCTCAGACAAAACAAAAACAAAAATAGACCTAAATAAAAGAGATATTCAGGGAAACTGCATTTTACTAAAAGGCCCTACAGAAATGAAGTAATATCAGTACTAAACATATATACACCAAATGACATAACATTCAAATTCTTGAAGGAGAAGTTAAAAGAGTTATAGGAGAAAATAGAGCAAAACTATACTAGTGTGAGGACTCAATTTTCCTCTCTCAGATTTAAATAAATCTAACCATAAAATAAAGAAGCTAAGGAGATCAATAGAATTTTAGAAAAGGTAAATATGGTAAATCTTTAAAGAGTGTTGAATGAGAATAGAAGGAAGTATACCTCTTTTTCAGCTGTTTATGGTACCTTCACAAACATCGACAAACTATTAGACTATAAAAGCTCACAGACAAATGCAGAAAAGCAGAAATATTTGATGCATCCCTTTCAAAGAACAATGCAATGAAATTACATTCAATAAAGGGCTATGGAAGCATAAATTTAAAATTAATTGGAAACTAAATAACCTAATTCTAAAGAGTGAGAAAAAGAACAAATCAAAGAAGCAATTAATATTTTCATTAAAGAGAAACATAACAATGAGGCAACTCACCAAAATTTGTGGGATGCAGCCAGCCACAGCAGTCCTTGGGGAAAGTTTTATATCTTTAAATGCTTATATCAGAGGGGGGGTGCGGAGAGAGAGAGAGAGAGAGAAAGAGAGAGAGAAGATCAATGATTTGGGTAAACAAAAAAACTAGAGAAAGAACAAATTAAAAAATTCCCAACTAAACACCAAAGTAGAACTCCTGATCTTCAAAATAGAGATGAATAAAATTGAAAGTTAAAAAACAAACAAGCAAGCATTGAACTAATAAATAAAACTAAGAGCTGATTATATGGAAAAAATATAATTTTTGATTTTAAAACTTGATTTTAAAAAATAAAGAAGAAAACCAAATTGCCAGTACTGAATATGAAAAGGGCAAATACTCCACAAATGAAAGTAAAAATATTAAGATCTTATTAATATTAATAGCTTATTAAGAGTTATTTTGCCCAACTATATGCAATAAAATGACAATCTAAATTAAATGGATAAATATTTACAAAGATATAAGTTGTCTAGATTTAATAGAAAAGGAGTAAGAATACTTAAATAACCTTATCTTAGAAAAAAGAAATTGAACAAATCATAAATGAACTCCATAAGAAAAATCCTCAGGACCAGATGGATTTACAGGTGGCTTCTTCCAAACACTTAAAGAACAATTAATTCCAATATTGTATAAGTTATTTAAAAAATAAATAAAGGGTCTTGCCAAATTTCTTCTATGACACAAATATTGTTTTGCCACCTATCCTAGAAAGAGGAAAAAACAGAGAAAGAAAACTACAGACCAGTGATTACAGCAATACATCACAAAGTTCATACATATGACCAAATGAGATTTATACCAGAAATGTAGGATTAGTTCAGTATTAGAAAAACTATAAGCATAGTTGACTATATAAATGTAAAAAGAAACAAGAACCATGTAATAATAGATGTAGGAAAAGCTTTTGATAAAATACAATACCCATTTCTATTTAAAAAAAAACACTAGAAAGTATAGAAATAAATGGAGCTTTTCTTCTTTTTTCCTTTTTCTTTTTTTTTAATTCAGTCAATTGTTTTAATACTAATTGCTTTTACATCACTTTGTAACATGTCCAGTTTTTCTCCCCATCTCTCCCCTCCCCCATCCCCTAATACCTTGCATTCTGATTACCTCTTCCTTCAATGTACCCTCCCTTCTATCACACCCCACCCCTCCCTTATCTCCATCTTCTCTATTTTCTTATAGGGCAAGTTAAATTTCTATACCCCATTACCTGTGTTTCTTATTTCCTCATTATATGCAATAATAATTCTCAACATTCATTTCTAATACTTTGAATTCCAACTTCTCTCCCTTCCTACCTCCCTACCCATCCCCACTGAGAAGGCAAGCAATTCAATACAGACTATATATGTGTTGTTTTGCAAAAGACTTCCATAATAATCATGTTGTATAATACTAACTATATTGGTTTCTATCCTACTCTACCCACTCTTTTTTTTCTATTCTCTCATTTGTCCTTGTCCCTTCCCAAAAGTGTTTATTTCTAGTTACTCCCTTCTCCCATTTGCCCCCCCCTTCTATCATTCCCTTCACCCCACTTGTCACCTACTTCCCTACTTTTTTGTAGTGTAAGATAGATTTATGTTATTTCCTCCTTAAGCCATATGTGCAGAGAGGAGCTTCATTTTTCCCCTCTCCCCTTCTCCCTTTTTTTCTCCCTTGAAATTTCTCCCTTTCTCCTCCTAGTATTTTCCTCCCTCACCCCTTAATTTTTATTTTATTTTAATTTACTTTTTTTTGTGGATATCATCTCTTCTGATTCAACACAGCCTGTATTCTGTGTGTGTGTGTGTATTGTGTGTGTGTGTGTGTGTGTGTGTGTGTGTGTATACAATCCCTCCACCTACCCAAATACTGAGAAAAGTCTCCAGAGCTATAAATGTTTTCTTTCCATGCAGGAATGTAAACAGTTCATCTTTAGAAAGTCTTTTATGATTTCTCTTTTGTGTTTACCTTTTCATGATTCTCTTGATTCTTGTGTTTGAAAGTCGAATTTTCTCTTCAGTTCTGGTCTTCTTATCATGAATGCATGAAAATCCTCTATATCATTGAACATCCATGTATTCCCTTGAAATATTATACTCAGTTTTGCTGGGTAGATGATTCTTGGTTTTAATCCCAGTTCCTTTGACTTCTGGAATATCTATTCCAAATCCTTTGATCCCTTAATGTTGAAGCTGCCCAATCCTATGTTATCCTGATTGTATTTCCACAATACTCAAATTATTTCTTTCTAGCTGCTTGCAGTATTTTCTCCTTGACCTAGGAACTCTGAAATTTGGCCACAATATTCCTAGGAGTTTCTATCTTCAGGTCTCTTTCAAGAGGTGATTGGTGGATTGTTTCAATATTTATTTTGCCTTCTGGTTCTAGAATATCAGGACAGTTTTCCTTGATAATTTCATGGAAGATAATGTCTAGGTTCTTTTTTTGATCATGACTTTCAGGTAGTCCCATAATTTTTAAATTGTCTCTCCTGGATCTATTTTCCAGGTCAGTTGTTTTTCCAATGAGATGTTTCACATTATCTTCTATTTTTTCAAATTTTTGGTTTTGTTTACTAACTGCTTGGTTTAACTCATAGTCATTCATTTCCCTGGATTCAGTTCTCTCTTTCAACAAATTATTTTGTTCAGTGAGCTTTTGAAACTTCTCCTCCATTTGGCTAATTCTGCTTTTTTAAAACCTCCTTCTCCTCATTGGCTTTTTGGACCTCTTTTTCCAATTGAGTTAGCCTCTTTTTAAAGGTGTCATTTTCCTCAACATTTTTTTGGTTCTCTCTAGCAAGCTGCTAACTTACTATTCAAGCTCTTCTATTGCCTGAGCCTAGTTTAAGTTCCCTTTGGAAGCCCTGGAGGCAGGGGCCTTGACTTCCTGTGACAGTATGCCTTGTTCTTTCACATCTGAAAGGATGGGAGGAGACACCTGTTCACCAAGAAAGTAACCTTCTATCATCTTATTTTTTTTCCCTCTTTTGAGCATTTTTCCAGCCAGTTACTTGACTTCTGAATCCTTTGTCAAGAAGATGATCCACTGTGTTCAAGGCTGAGATTCAACTCAGCTGCTTGATTCCCCAGGGCTTTGGGTGGGGGCAAGGCCATCACTCAGTGCTGAGGTTTGGATCAGCTGCTCCCTACCACCAGAGGCTTTAAGCTGAACTGGACAATGGACCCAGGTTGCTTCCTAGCCACTGTAGATGTGGCCTCTGCCATCGTCTGTGTCTATTGCTGGAGGAACCCTGTTCCCTCTTCCCCAGCTGGGAAAGCACACTGACCTTTGGAGCTTTTTTGCCACGTTGGGTTGAGGTATCTGGGACCCTCCCTGCTAGGAACTCTGCCCCAGAGGTCTATTCAGGTCCTGTTCCTCCCAGTGCTGCATGGCCAGGGCTGGGCTCCACTATGCTCAGTGTCCTGTGAGATAGACCTTTCCTGTTGGCCTTCCAGGTTACCTTTGACTGGAAACCTCTTTTGCTCTGTTGTTCTGTGGCTTCTGCTGCTCTAGAATTTGTTGAGTCATTTTTTACAGGTATTTTGTGGGCTGTGGGGAAGCACTAGGGTATACGCATCCTTCTACTCCACCATCTTGGCCTGGAGCTTTTCTTAAAATGATAAGTGGTATCTATCCAACAAGCATTATTTGTAATGAGATAAGCTAGAAACCTTATTGTAAGATCCCAATGAGGCAAGAATGTCCATTATTATTCAATGTTGTACTAGAAATGTTAGCAATCATAATGACAAGAAAAAGAAGTTAAAGGAAAAAGAGTAGGCAATGAAAAACCCAAGCTGTCACTCTGCAGTTGATATGATGCAGAAAAACCAAGAGCAATTGAAAGTAGTTGAAACAATTAACTGCTTTAGAAAATTTGCAGGATATAAAACAAATCTGCATAAACTGTATATAAATGTTTTTTATTATACACAAACACACACATGCACACACACATATCCACCAAAATCCAATAGAAAGAGACAGAAATCCCATTTATAATAACTGCATACAGTATAGAATACTTGAGAGTCTACCTGCCAAGATAAACCCAGGGATTATATAAACACAATTACAAGGCACTTTTCACACAAATAAAGAAAATCTACACAGTAGGAGAAATATTATTCCTCATAAGTTGAATGAGCCAGTATAATATAAATGACAATACTACCAAAATTAATTTACCTATTCAATTCTGTACTAATCAGACAACCAAAGAATTATTTTGTAGTACTAGAAAAAAATAAGAACAAAATTCATCTGGTAAAACAAAAGGCCAAGAATATCAAGAGTATCAATCAAAAATAACAACAACAGTGGAAGAAGGTAACATATAAGTACCAGATCTCACACTATTCTGAAGGGTGGTAATCATCTGAACAGTCTGATACTGGATAAGAAATACAGTGGTTGATGAATGGAATATATTGGGCACACAATATACAGAAGTAAATGACCATAGTAAACTAATGTGTGATAAATTCAAAGATCCAAGATCTCATTATTTAACTAAATCTGCCAGGAAAATTGGAATACAATCTGGCAGAAACTTAATGTAGACCACCAACTTTTCAAACTATATATACCAAGATTAAGTAAAACATGGTATATGATTTAGTGATAAAAGAGTGAAGTCATAAACAAATTAGGAAAGTAGGAGGGGGGGAATTATCTGTTAGCTCTATGGACAAAGGGAAGAATTTATGACCCAAACAAGATATAGAGAAGATCATAGGAGGTAAAATGGATAATTTTGAGTATATTAAATTAAAAAAGGTTTCCAAAAATAAGACCAATTCAACCAAAATTAGAAGGAAATCAGGAAATTTGGAAGTGGGGCACTGTTACAGCACTTTTCTCTGAAGAAGATCTCATTTCTCAAATAATCTAGGAAATTAAGACAAATTTACAAAAATAAAATTTTTCAGAAGTAAAAGCTTTAAATAACCATTTGAAAAAATGTTCAAAATTACTAAAAATTGAAGAAATACAAAGTAAAATTCTGAGTTAACATCGCATACCCATCAGATTGTTTAAGATGACAGAAAAAGAAAATGATAAATGCCAGTGGAAAAATAGGTATACTAATGCATTACCATTGGTGGAGATATGGACAAGTTTAACAGTTCTGGAGAAAAATTTGGAACTATACCCAAAGAGCTTTAAAATTATGCATGTCCTTTAACCTAATGATATCACTACTCGGTTTGTACTTGGAGAGATCAAAGAAAAGGGGAAAGGAACCATGCATACAAAAATGTTTATAGCAGCTCTTTTTGTTATGGCAAAGAATTGGAAACTGAGGGATGCCCATCAATTGGGAAATGACTAAATAAGTTGTGCATATGATAGTGATGGAATACTATTGAGCTATAAAAAAAATAACAAGTAGAATTGTTTCAGAAAATCCTGGGAAGATTTATATGAGCTGATACAAAGTAAAGTGAGTAGAACTAGGAGAATACTGTACATAGTAACAGTGATATTGTAATGGTGATCAGCTGTGAAAGACTTAGCTTCTCTGATCTACACAATGATCCATCATGATTCCAAAGGATTCATGATGAAAAATGCTGTCCACCTCCAGAGAGAGAACAAATGAACTCTTGAGTGTAGATTTAAGCATATTTTCTTTCACTTTATTTTTCTTTCTTTCCCCCCCTCCATCCCTTACATCATGGTTAATGTGGAGGGGGAGAAAAGAACCACATCTTCTTCTCCAAAGGTAGCCCTTTATCTCCTATGCCAGCTACCATACCAAATGACTAAGTATTTTTTATGTATATGGATATCCATCTATAGTAAAGCTTCAAGGTAGTAGGTATGGAGGAGAAATGAAATAGAGGAGGTCAATAAACCCTCCAGGAGCTTATATACTATGTGGGAGAAACAATACATTACCAAAAAAAAATGTCCTCTTAATAATCAAAATAATCCTGATATGAAATTGTTGGTTTCTTGTCTGAAAGCTGAGATGCATATTTTAAAGTAGAAATTTATATACATTTAAATGTATGTTGTGGTTCTAACAGTAACAAACAGTTAAATTAAGGTTGTAGACCAAAGAACTTTCATTTCAGTTGTGTTTACAGAAGCAAAAGAGTTGCTGTGGAATCCATTCCAGAAGCTAGCACCTGTAATAATTATCTACTCTTTAGTGTCTGGGGTTGTAAGGCTAGACCAAGGCTTTTAAGGACATTACTTTGGAAGGCAAATCCCAAAGCCTCTTCTTATCATAACAGAATCCAGTAAGGCATCAGTTAAGATAACTTTGTACATTCAAAGTTAATTCTTAAGTGTGCTGGTTTTTGTATTTGTGGTCCTGTAAAACTGGGTGGGTTTTTTGTTTTATTTTGTTTTGAATGAAACAGGCTTGTAAATCTGTTTGGTTTGGGTTTATACAGGATGAACTGGATGAACTCCGTGCAGAAATGGAAGAGATGCGGGATAGCTATTTAGAAGAAGATGTTTACCAATTGCAGGAACTCAGACGAGAACTGGACCGTGCTAATAAAAACTGCCGTATCCTACAGTACCGTCTCAGGAAAGCTGAACAGAAAAGCTTGAAGGTTGCTCAGACTGGTCAGGTGGATGGAGAACTCATCAGAAGTCTGGAGCAAGATTTAAAGGTGTGTGATCAACGGAGCTCAAGCATGCCTTCCTGACAAAAGATTTTTTTTTTAAATAAATTTATTTAACTTTTTACATTCATTTTCACAAGATTTTGGGTTCCAAAATTTTCTCCCCATTTG
>CM053773.1:63345019-63411732 GCA_028658325.1 Potorous gilbertii
CTCCCTTCCATCATCTCCCCCCCACCCTGTTTAACTCCTTCTCCCTCAATTTCCTGTATGGTAAGATAGGTTTTCATACCAAAATGATTGTGGATTTTATTCCTTTAGTCAAATGTGATGAGAGTAAACTTCATGTTTTTTTTTCTCTCAGCTCTCTACAAAAGATATTTTTGTTGTTGTTGGGTTGTATGTGTGTGTGTGTGTTTTGTTTTTTGTCTTTGTTGTGGATAGAATCTTGGTTCTGGGAATTAAAAAAAAAAGCCCTAAGTAATTCTCAAATTTGTGGTTTGTGTGATAGTTCTTTGTTTTGAGAAACACTGTATTTGGACACTAAGCTGGAAGCATGTTACTTATAAGATGTTGAAGTATAAGGATGGTGATGGTGATACTGATGATAGATAACTTTAGCAAGTATTTTATGTTTTACCAAGCATTTTTTATGTATCATTAATTGTAGTCTTATCTTTTCAGAGATCTGTCTAAATGTATTGTTGGGTTTGCTAGGATCTTTCTTAGCAAAGCTTCATTGATCAAGACGTATGTACAATGTAAAATTAATGCAATGTCTTAATCAGGGATCCTTAATCTGTGGTCTGGTCAACTTAAAAATATAGTATTGGGATAACTATATTTCAATATAATTGGTTTCTTTTGTAATTTTATGTGTTTTATTTTATTCATTTAATAATATTATACTGAAAAGATTTTCAAAAAACTGTAGGTTTTCCCAGCTTGCCAAAGGGGTTCATGACACAAAAAGGTTAAGAATCATTAGAGTAAACATTATATATACTCCAATTAATTATAAAGAACATATAAAGAAAGAGGCTGTCTGCATCCAAAGAACTGATAAATAGAAGTATATATTGAATACTTTTACACACACACACACATATGTACCTATTTGTGTTTTAATGGTGGACATCTCTAAGGTGGGGAGGGAAGAAAAAAAGAAAAAACAAATTTACATGATAACTTTGTAGTATACTTAGGAGGATTAACCAGTTATACATAATAGACTTGCAATTTCATAGGCAATCATCTTTTTTTATTATGTTATGTTATGGAAATGCTTGTCTTATTCCATAAATTAAAAATAAATTTAGACAAAAGAACTATTAGAGTAAATAAATCTCAATTTGGTCCCCAAATAGAATGAAAACACCTCAAGAACTTCCTACTCAGTCTTTTCTACTGACAGTGTACTTCACACACCCTACATTCCCATCAGATGCCTCATTCCTCAAATACACTTCCCTGCTTTTTTGTTCACACTGCCCTTTCCACCTATGATATCCTTCTCTCCCTAGCTCTGCATGTGTAATTCCAACCCGTCTTTCAATGTCCAGTTCAACTTCTGTTTTTTTCCATGAAGCCATCTTTGAAATCATTTTCCACCCCTGCCCCTCTCCCAAAGCCCTAAGTAAAAATTCATTTCCTTCCCCCTCCCTCCCTTGTAATTCAGTTCAGTTTAAAATATTTAGGGATTGATACATTTCATTTTGCCATAAGCTCCATGAGAAAATGTACATTGTCTTATTCTTACTTGACTCCACCGTGGCACTAGACAATGCCTTTAATGTAACAGCTATTGAATGAATGAACATCTGTGGAAAACACATAGAATAATTTTGGAGTATGTTAAAGAGGAGTTCAGTTTCTCAGGTCACTCGCTAAAGATGCCTATAGCCATTTAGCATTTTTAGGTCATTTTTTATTTCCAGATGGTGATACAATCTGACATTCCCATAATATGGGAGGGAGTCTTAAGGTCACCATGTCACAGAACAGGAACCCAAAGCATTATTAATTTGCCTAAGTCTTTCTTGGGGCCAAGAGTAGAAAAGGGGGATGAAGTGAAGAGATTCTAGAATTTTTCCTTTTTTTCTCTTTCCACTGAACTTTAGAGACTCTTTAGTGACCCACATAGCAAGTCATTTATCTAAAGATTAATTATATATCACATTGCCTCTTCATAAAGCTGAGCACTTCTGAGAAATGTCATTTTAGCCTTTCATTATGAGAATGGAAAAAAGTTCTCCATTCTATTAAAAGTGATAAAATACTAGCAATCAAAGTACCATTAAATATAATGGGATGGAGATTGGTATTTCTGTAGTGATATTTCTGCCATCAATGATAGAAAAACAGATTCTTCTGCATTGTCTACTGGATGATAAAAATGGTCAACTGATTTTTAATTTAAAGTATCTTATCATACATATATGGAAAACTTTTGGCTATATTTTCAATGTGAATTCCTAATGAATTATATGCGCCTATCTGTGTATATTCTGTATATGAATGTATGTATGTACAGCATACATACATTTTGTTTTCTCCCAAGAGGGTTTGGGATCTCCTACAAGGCCTAAATGATTTGTTTAGTTTAGTTTTAGTTCTTTTGTGTCTTTGATAGATGTCATAGCTGTTTCTAAATATCTAAATATCCCCTAAATTGGGCTCTCTCTCATAACAAAAACTTTCTATAAATATGTAATAATATCTGTCATCAATAAATTTACTTATTATGTGCTAGACATTGGATATACAAATATAAATATATGCATACATATAACAAACATATATACATAAACATATACAAATATAAAAACACATATATACAAACATGTATAAAAATAATATAATTCTTACCTGCAAGTTATTTACTTTGTGGGAGTAGTAGGGGAAGGAAAATATGTTGACATTTAAATAAAGTAAAAGATATAGATAGATTGATAGACAGATGGTAGATGATAGAAAAATATATATATACAGTGTGAGCTATAAGATATACATATATACACATATATATTTATATTCACATGCATACATACATAGTGATTTGAGGATGGGGCAAGTAGTACTTGTCAGGAAAGAATTATTGAAAGAGATATTAATGACATCCCTCCCCTCTGTCCCCACCCCATGCTGACAGGTTATATAACATTTCATTGTAAATGCCACTTTTTTTTTTTTAACAATTTTTTGTAAATTTGTGAGTTTTTTCCTGCATTGAAATTTTGATGTTGCAATATTTTGTCATATAACCATGTAGTTTAGTAGTTCCAGTTGTGTCTGATTCTTCATGACCCTGTTTGGGATTTTCTTGGCAAAGATACTGGAGTGATTTGTCATTTCCTTCTCTAGCTCATTTTATCGACGAGGAAAGGAGGCAAACAGATAAGTGACTTGCTCAGGGTCACTCAGCTAATAAGTGTCTATCTTCCTGACTCCAGGCCCAATCCTCTATTCACTGTGCCACTTATAAACTAGTACATCAGTGTAACAGTTCAAGTTTTTCGTAATAGGCATAGATGTTTCCATTGTTTCTTTTGTTTGGTATAAAACAGGAATTCTTAATCAGTTTTGTGATATGAACTCTTTTGACAGTTGGTTAAGCCTTTGGATTCTTTCTTAGAGTAATGGTTTTAAATGCATAACATAGAATACAGAGGATTACAAGGGAAACCACTAGACTGAAATATGCACAAGTTCATGAACTTCAGACTTTGAATCAATGGGAAAAATTCATTTTTGTTCCTTCTCTTAGGAACTTTTTGGGTGGGCCACATATTTCAGTGACAGTCTTTACTTCTCATCAAGCTTCACAACCTCTTGGTCATTGTACACATGGTTCCATACAGGTTGCCAAAGATGTGTCTGTCAGATTGCACCATGAACTTGAAACTGTGGAGGAAAAACGTGCTAAAGCAGAAGATGAAAATGAAACTCTGCGGCAGAAGATAATTGAAGTAGAAATCTCAAAACAGGCTCTGCAAAATGAGCTGGACAAATTGAAAGAGGTAAGTAAATGACAACATTTGGCAGAGCTTTTGATAAGAGATGGTTTGTCGATTCGATTACTAATATCTGATTCACTTTAGTCATTTGAAAATATTTTATATAATCAGCTTTTGCACTATGATTACATGTCCAGTGAGGTATATCATTAATAGAACATAGGAATAATTGTTTCTGTGTTTTGTTTGACCTGTGATTTCATTTGTGTAGGAACTCTTGGGGAGTGAACATCCACTCCTAAGGCAGATCAGCACTATCTCTACATTTGAATAGACTTTTACAGGGGTGGGGAACCTGCAGCCTTCAGGCCACTTGTAGCCCTCTAGATCCTCAAGTGATGCTTTATGTGAAGTTTAGATTCAGTCAAAAGGATGTGCTTGAGGATGTAAATGGTTGCAAGTTCCCCACCTCTGGGAGAATTGCCTTTGGAGATTAAGTGACTTTCTCAGGGCCATATAGCTTGTGTGTTGCTTTGTGGAAATTTGAACCCAGGTCTGGACTCCAAGGCTAGTTCTCACAAGATTTAGAATGGGAAGGGATCTTAAAAAAACCATGGAGTCCAATTTCATCATTTTATAAATGAGGATACTGAGGCACAGAGAAGTTATATGATCATTCGAAGATCACCCAGCTAATATTTCTGAGGCAGGATTTGAATTCAGGTGCTTTTGACTCCAAATCTGATACTCTATCCATTGTGCCATACGTAGAGATCAATAGTAGGTTGTAATGTGGAACCTTCCATTTCAGATAACTATCAGAGACCTGGGAAACAGGATGGTAATCTATTTTTAGGGCTATTCTTTCTCTGTATTTTCATTAGAATATAAGCTTTTTGAAAGCAGGGATTGTTTTTGTTTTTTCTTTGTATGCCTGGCACATGGTGAGCACTTAATAAATGCTTGTTGATTGATTATAATACAAATACGGATATTTTTCATCTTGCTTCTGCAATTTGGGTGTTCCAAAAGACTTGTGTATAAAGTATGTTACAGTTGAAGCTTTATTTTCCCTTGGACTTCCATTATTAATTTGGAGAATCAGGGTTTTTTCTTATTGTTTTTGGTTGTTGCTGTTGGGTCGAGTCTAACAAAATCCATTTTGGGTTTTCTTCGCAAAGATACTGGAGCCGTTTGCCATTTTTGTCTTAGCTCATTTTATAGATAAGGAAGCTGAGGTAAATAGGGTTAAATGACTTGTCCAGGATGACACAGCTGGTACGTATCTGAGACAGGATTTGAACTGAGGTCTTCCTGACTCCAGGCATGGTACTCTCTCCACTGTGCCACCTAGCTTTCCCGAACTATTAGTTTTAAGATGATGATTTCCATTAACCAGATTTGGTCCCTCTCCCCCCTGCCCCAAAAGTATCAAGTTGGCAACTGTTGGTGAATAAATTCAATTCCAAAAGCATTTCTTAAGCATGATGTGCAAGGAATGGATTATGGCCTGACTCCAGCTTCATCCTGTCTAATACAGTTACTAGCTGTGTGACTGAGGGCAAAAATCTGACGTTTCTCAGCCTTATTTTCTTCATACATAAACATAGGATGATAGCAATGCCTCAAAAGGTTATAGTAAAGATCAAATGAGATAATATATGTAAAGCACTTTGTAAACCGTAAAGAGCTACGTAAATAATGTTTAGCTATTGTTGATTTTATTGCTGTTAGGTGCTAGAGATACAAAGTCACAAATGAAACAGCCTCTGCTGAGCTTCCATTTTATTTAAGAAAGGTTTAAAATGGTTAACCCCATGGCAGTTCACACTGGAAGGTTTTGGTATACTCACTACCTTGAATTTTGCTTTTGCTTTGAATAAATTTTTGATTCTTAAAGTCTCCCTTCCATTGTCAGATGTACATTTTCACTCTTTAGTCTGTAGATCATTCCATTACCTCTCTCACTACCACAAATACCACAAGACCATGGACATTTTTCCTATGACTTGGAATTTCTGACTTTAAACTTAGTTTCTAAAGCCTTATTTTTCACCTTATTTTGCTTAGATTTGCCAAAAAGTGCCACCATATTAAAGGGAATTTTGAAGCTGGATTGTTATCTTTTGAATTTTAGTCTTTGGTTGATATAAATCATATTAGTTCCCTTTTCTATATTTTTTGTATTGATGTTCAGAGTTCTACATCCCAGTTTACTCAGAAAAAAGAATAGCCATTTCAAATATAGGAGACTGAAAGTTGTACAAATTTAGGCCCATAAGTTTTCATGAGGCAAAGATCATTCAGTGAGTCAGTCAATAAGCATTATTAAGAAACTGCTACATGCCAGACACTAACCTAAGAGCTAGGGATACAAAGAAAGGCAAGAGATGGCTCCTGCCCTAGGGAGTCCACAGTTGGGAAGAAACTTTAAAACTTATGAAAGTGATTGTTGAAAACTGAAAACAAATAAATTGATTTTTTCAAAAAAGAATGAATCAATAAATAAGGCCAATTTAAAAAAAAAAGGAGTATGCAATTGAATGGAGAGACAACATACAAGCAACTATGTACAAACAAGCTAGATACAAGATATACAGGAAACAGAGAGAAGGAACTAGAATTAAGAGAGATTGGGAAAATCTTCCTGTAGAAGGTAGGGATCCCAGGGTCCAACCATACCTGGGAAAAATTCTGTCTATCATACACTGACAAGTAGTCATTCTAAAGGGAAAACTTTTCCACTTTAGGCTTAAGTCCTCCCTGATATTAAATCTAAATTTGCATCTTTGCAACTTAGTTCTGATGTCTTAAGTCAAACATAAAAAATACTAATCCCTCATCCATGTGGTTGTACTTTTAGTAGTTGAAGATACTTGCCTTATCTTCCCTGATTTTTTTCAGGTAAATATCCCTAATTCCTTCAATGGTCCTTGTGTAGTATGACTTTTCCATTCCCTCACTCTCCTAGTTGCCATGGATTTTCTTTAACAAATCAATGTCCTTCAGAGCCAGAACTTTATGGAAGGTGTTAGAGGAGAGTTGAGATTTCCCTGGGGCACTTAGTTCCTTCTTTACCCTCCCCACCAATGCCCATCGCTGGCCTAATTGGCGTACTCTCACCTTGGTTCCCTTGCTGACCCCTTGCCCCTTCTCTAGAGTTCCAGGGCCTTCATGTCTCCCCTGCCTTGCCACTGGTTTTGGTGAGACTCTTCTCTCCTCTCATCCCAAGGGCTCCTTGGACTGTTGAACTGTACCTCTTCATATGGTTTGATCCGTTGGGTGGGGCAAGGAGGATTTGGATGAGAGATTTAGAAGTGGATGAGATCTTAAAGGTCATCTAACGTAACTCATTTTACAGGAAGGGTAACTGAGAGGTTAAGTGACTTTCTCAGGGTTACTTACACAGGTAGTATATTATAGAGAAAGAATTTGAATTAAGGTCCTCTGATACCACATGCTGTGCTTTCCATTCTGCCATGCTAAAGCCTTACATATTAGCTATCTCCGTTTAACCTGATTCATACCCATAATAAATTCATCCTTTGCTTTCCTCAGTCCTTCTCCTCCTATGCCTTCCATTTCTGGGGAAAGATGACTAGATTTAGAGTTAGAGGTCCCCAGCCCAAATCCTGTTTCTTCTACTTGCTCAACATCACCTAACTAATAGGTTGTTTCACCCCTCATCTCCATTTCTTCATCTGGAAAATGATGGGGTTGAATTGAGGTGTTTTCCAGCTCTAAGAGATACTAGATCTCTTCCTTTCCCATTTCTTCTCTCTCCTTGTGCTCATTGAAACCTACCTCTCTGAAAACACCACACCTCTTGGTACCCATCTTCTCAAAGGCAGTTTATTCCTTTCATACACCCTGACCCACAGTTCCAGGAGGAAGACCACACTTCTACCTCCCATTTTCACTTTCAGGCCCCCACTTTTACCTAGCAAACATCTCTTTTTATGAAGTTCATGCCGCTTGAGCTGAATCTTTATCATCAACTATGAATTTGAAGTCATTTTCTCTATTCCCAAATAATTTTAATATTTAAAGTATAATCATCTTCTCTACCACAACTGTTACCACTTTTGAGAATGCTACACTCCCAGTTTTTCAGCATACTCAACCTGATTTAGTCTTATCTCCAGTTTACCTTAACAGCTCACAGGAGCAGTAATACCTTAGATATCTCCTTAGATACCACCTTTAGGTATCCCTTGGGGATACTGTGAGAATCTAGTTATGACTCTGATGTCTTTCCTAAAATGTGGCACTTAGAGAACACTCTGTTATACCTAGAAACTATGCCTTTCTTAATATAAACAAGCATTTAATATCAATTAGCTTTCTGGTGGTCATTTCACATTTATCTCAGTTTGAACTTGTTGCTGTGTTTGTCCTTTGTTCTCGAAGAGGACCATGACATCAGGGAGATGATGACATGACTTACACTTGACTTTGATTTGAGTGGGGGAGGGCTGTGCAGGTCACCAGCCTCACTTTCTCCTCCTGAGCCATCTGGGTCCAGTGGCTGGATATTCTTCAGAATGGCCAGAGATCAGATTGCACTAGTAATCCACAAAATCCCCTAGGGCTCCTCAGGCAAAGACCTTCCTAGCCATATCCACCCAATTTTGTACTTTAAAGTTGATTTTTGGACCCAAATGTAAGATTTTACATTTCTTCCCACCCAATTATTGATTTATTTTATTTTTCCCAATGTTCTAGCCTTTTAAGATCTTATTGACTTTCTCTCTTTCAAGTCGTCTTACATTTTCTCAGCCTGCATGTACTCTACTATATGGCTGTATTGGCTTACTCCCCATTCCTGACGTAAGACAGTCGATGCTCCTGATTCTATGTCTTTCCATTGATGGTCCCCCACGTTGGAATGCTCTCCCTCCTCATCTCTGCCTTGTAAACCCACTTCTGCAAGAGGCTTTTCCCAGTACCTTCCCTCTGAAATGATTTCCTTTCCTTTCTAATATACATACAGATAGATATAGATTTAGCTATATATGCACATGTGCTATGCCAATATATCTAATAACATCAAATCACAAGTAGTTATTGGGGAATAGACGTGGTCTCCATAGTTGTTGATAGAGAAATCTTCAAAACAGTAGCTAATACCATGAAACTTCAAATAATAACACAATTACACAGAACAGCTGCATGAGGGAGAGATTAGGGCATTGTGTTGCCTCCTCCTCCCTTGATGTTCTCATGTACTTTTATCATTCTGATTGAATGTTGTCAGCCTGCTGTCTCCCCAGACATTAAAAACTAGGTTGAAAAGGAGTATTCAATGGTGATAAAATAAGTCATTTATCCCCAGAGCAACTGTTAGCTTCAGAGAGCCCATTGTACTGCAGGTTTATATTAATCACGTAAGCTAGTGAGCCAGTGGGCAATGATAGATAGCATTTGTATAATACATTAAAGATTGCAATTGGTTTTACATTTTATCCTCAGAACAACCCTGGAAAGTAAGTGTTATTACGATTCCATTTTATTGTTGAGGAAACTGAGGCAGACAGATATTAAGTGACTTGCTCAGCATCACAGGGCTAGTAAGTATCTGATGCAGGACTTCATGTCCAACACTCTAGCCACTCTACCACAAAGATTTGTGTAGTTAACACAGTTGATTATACTTAAGTATTCCTAAAGATTATAATTTTTTTTAATGACTGGGAAAGGGAGAACATTGAAGGCAATTCAAATCTCCCAGGACATGACATCAACTCACCTTCTCTTCTCCACTAGAAGCAGAAGGTGTCAGATCTAAAAGGCTCTACTCACAGAGTCAAAGGACAAAAGCATCCTAGATGTTTTCCCTATTCCAACTCCTTTATTTACTATATAACCCTTTCCCTATTCCAACTCCTTTATTTACTATATAACCCTTTACAAGCACACACACTTCTACTTATTAATGATATACATGTGATATTTTGAAAAGGTGAAGAATATCTGGTACATTATAAGCATTGATTATCCGTAGTGGTAGCTAACTGCTACCTCTAACTACCACAGTCCTACAAACTTTGACACCAGCACCCTCCCTTCTCCACCCCCACCCTCAAAAGAACAGGGAAGGACTAAGACAGAGGCAGATAGACTAGGAGGTAGCAGTGGGAGGCAGAGAGGCAAAGGCAGAGAGATAGAGGAATGGTAGACAGATGCATGCTGTAGTGACTGGAATGCTAGAGTCAGGAAGATCTGAATTCATATTTTTTCTTCTGACACTGTGACCACTGGCGAATCATTTAACTAACTCTCCTGAGCCTTTGACTCCTCATTTGTAAAATGGGGATAATTACGCACCTGTAGTCCGACTGTGGTGGTGGTTGTAAGTCATGAATTAGAGGCTGTATGGGAAGTGCTTTGCAAGTTTTCTAGTATACTTTTCCATGATGATTTTTGCTGTAGTCGAGTTTTGGACACAGTCATTGCCTTAACACTTCCTGTAACTTTCAGTGCGATCCAACACCCAAGACCTCCCTATGGACACCCATGATGCAGGGGAATGCAGGGACACATGGGAAAGGCCCCCAGGAATGTCAGGCCCCCATTGCTTTCACCTCACTCTCTTATTCTCTTTCCTTCTAATACAAATAGCCCTACAATAGAAGTAAACATTCTAGGCTTTAACTACCACCAGCTCAGAGGTTCTGGCTCATCCTCATCTTCATTTCCTTGCACGTAGGTAGCTTTTGAGTGGGAGGGAGACTCAGTTGTAGACCTCAGACTCAGCTGCCCTGACTTCTTTTATATTGTGATGGGCTCTGGAATATAAAAAAGCCCTCCACATTCAGCCTCAGACAAAAAGAAAATCAATTATTCCTGTATCCTTAAGTAAGCCTGAGCAAGTTCTTCAAGATCATAGTATTGCTTGGAGGCTGAAGCATCCTTCTTCACTATTTTTCTTGCACCCCTGTTTGACCCACCTTTTTGGAAAGGAAAGAGCATAGATAGCTTCAAATGAAAGTTTAATGATTTGCTGAACAAAAAAGCTTGAGCATCTCATATAGTGAAATGAGCAGTTTACTAGTCTGCACAAAACTTGGGTTCATTTTTTCTTTCATCTCTGAACTAATTATACAACCTTGGGCTATAGACTTGACTTTTTGAGATGCCTCATCTATAAAATGGAGATTATAGTACTTTGCCTGTCTGATGGCAGAGAACCTATCCAGCCATTCTCTAGAGATTCTTTCCAGCTTCATTCCTTTATTCATCTACACATGCATGCATGCATTCATTTACTCAAAAGATGGTCAAAAGAATCTCAGAGTTGTTTCTTTTGTGCATGAGTTACAAGGCTCTCACTGCCACATATAAAGAATATAAAAATGGAGAACTTTTCTACTTCCTTATCCTTTTAGTAAAGGTTTCTCTACAGTTTGCTAGTGGTTATAGTGAAGATTTGGCTTTGAAGAATCTATTGGGAGAGAAAGACTGATGTTAAAGAGATTATAACGGTTTGGTTTGGTGAATAAAGATTGGAGGAAAGGATAGGGGTGCTTATGTTTAAATTTTTCCCCAAAGGCATTGTGTGGTAATTAAAATTTTTGATTTTTTATCATTATATATTTTATCATTTTTTATAAAATATTTATTTTTATCATAGTAATGTAATACTGGCAGACAGAAAAACTGAGTGATTTGCACCTGCAAATGTGTGCTTTTATGTACATTTTGTTTAGACTTGGAGGCGTTATGGGGGAGGAACAGGATTGATTGAATTGGGTCTGAGTCAGCCAACAGAAAAAAGTCAGACCGGGTAGTTCAGGATTCAAGCTGCTATGAAAAGGTAGTTCTGCAGAAAAAGACAAAACACAGAGAGGATTAGGAACAGGGCGGCAGCTGCAGAAAGATTTGGCATAAATGTTTTGAAATGGTAAAGCTAGAAATGAATGCGTTTGAGTTGCTAGGGAGAAAAGGAGATTTGTTTTCAATACAGCCACCATGGAGAGCCCCTAATAAGGTATTTTTACTGCTGTTGAAAAGCAGAGATAGAGAGAGAAGCTATCACAATCTGTCTTTAGGCATCATGACAAAATCTGTTTTCCCTTCTCTTAGAAAGAACTCTTGTCAATTTCCTTGTCAATTCCAAAATAGAACCATTTTAGAAGGCTTTTCAAGCTTGATAACAATACCTTAACATTTGTTGAGCACATTAGTTTTCCAAGTAGTTTTCCTTTTATTGATCTTTTTAATGATCTTATGAGGTAGATGGAGCAAGTTTATATTACATACACGAGACCTAGAGAGCTCAAGCAGTTTACCGTAGGTCACACAGAGAAAGCAGCAGAGCCCTGAGTAGAACCCAGGTCTTCTGGATTCTAGTCATTTCTGCTACGTCAAGCTAGTTTTTTGACATTTCTGTTTCTCTGGGCATATGCATTTAAAGAAATCACTTCTTGCAGTCATAGGAATCTCATTGCCATTTTAGCATGTTTGCTGTCTCAGTGTGTCTGTGGGTATGATTGGAAGAGAACACTGTTCCCTCACAGGAATGTGCATGAATTGATTGGAATGAATTTGACGCCATATTTGTCTCCTACTAGAGAAAAAGGCAGATACAATGAAGGTTGTGCCAGAGAGAATAGTAGAACAGAGTTGTCACATTTGCAGCTGCAAAACTCCCCAGTGCCTGAACTAGATTAAGATGTAATTGGGAAACATTTTAACAAAATAAATAGAAATACAATACAACATAAATGATGTTAATTTGTGGTTTTTCTAAATCAACATGTGGTCCTGGAGGATCCATTTCTATTTGAATTTGATGCCACTGATTTAGAGGACGGTGGATTCCTGGATTCAACTTCTTTAAACTACATCAACAAAATGTGGATAAAAAAAGAGACTAGAAAATTAAGCCTGAGCACACAAACCTTTCAAGTTACTATCTAGGGGGCATCTTTGAGCGAACAGCCCCCTGGGCTGAAGCAGTGGAATAGCCTGGTCTAAGAATCAGGTGATCCTTCCACCTTAGTTATTATGCTTTGCCTTCTATAACCCACTCACTATCCAAAAGAAAAGAAAGGAACTTGAATTTCTTCTTTGTACTCTTAAAGGTACTGAAACAAATTTAGTTCACCCCATGAAATAAGTACTGAACTCATCATACTTTCTATGAATTTCCCAAATAGTAGTAGAAAAGGATAAGGTATAAAGTTAAAAAATGATGAATACTGATTTTCTTTTGTTTTTAATGGTCTCCATAGTGCTCATTCTTCCCTAAACGAAGTGGCCAAAAATCTTGTTTACTCTTTGACCTGAGAATATGTTTTCCAGGTAGTAATTTGTGATTGTTACAAAAATTATTATGAAGGTTATAACTTGACTGTTCCACGCCTTTGATACTGATTTCTCTCTGCCTCTTGGAAGAGGACGTCATTTCATACTTTGTTGTGTAAATAGAGACCATTTGCCTCAAACTTCCTCTTCTCCCTTGCTCTAAATCTCAGAATCCCTTGACATCATCTCCCGATTTTTCCACTTCTACTTCAGTCTCTGATAAAGAGGTGACCCTTCTTAAAAAGTACCTTTTTTCTGTTTGGATCTTTGATCCGGCGGATCGACCCCTGCTAATCATAACATGGCTCCCATTTCTAATCTCTCCCATTCCCATGACTCCTCTCCTACTACCTGTAAACATTTTTTCATCTCTACCATTAAAAATAGCTTCACTTGATGCCTTTAAACTATCATTCTGTAACTTTCCTCTCTTACAATTAATCTCCTAGAAAAAAACTGCCTACTCTTGTCTTCATTTCCTTTCTCCCTACCTCTTATTTACTTTAATTCACAACAGTCTGGTTTCTGATGTCATCTGAAATTTAGAAATTGGCATTTCCTATGTTGTCCATAATCTCTTAATTGTCCAATCTTAATTGCCTTTTCTCTCTCCTCAGTCTTCTTGATGTCTCTAATGCAAATAAAAATAATAATATTGCTAATAATTACATTAGCTAACATTTATATAGTACTTCAAGATTTTGAAGTGCTTTACAAATTGTATCTCATTTTCTTCTTACAACAATTCTGGGAGGTAGAAATTAGACCCATTTTACAGCTAGGGACTCTGAGGAAGCCAGAGCTTAAGGGACTTTCCAGTAATCACACAGTTAGTAAGTGACTGAGTCTGTATTTGAATTCAGATCTTCTTGACTCCAGGTCCAGTGCTCTATTCACCACACCATTCCACTGCCTCTTCTATGTAGCATTTGTTCCTGTTGATCACCCGTTCTTTTTGGATACTCTCTTCTTTTTGGGTTTTCATGACCTCATTTTCTCTTGGTTCTCCCACTACCTGTCTGATTACTGCTCAGTAACACAATTTGTCCTACCCCCTTAATTTGGAAAATGTTTTCCAATGCCCAGTCCTGTGCCCTTTTCTCTATATGTATCTTCTCTCTGAGTAATTAAATGACTTGTTTTTTGTTAATTTCAATTAGATGTCCCATAGGCATCTTAAATTAAATCTTAAAACCTATCATCTCTGATGGGTTCAATGATTATATCGATGCAGTTGACTTACAGATACATATCTACATACATACATGAGTATGTATGTATATATAATGGATATAGAGCCAAAGTTGGCAAAGTATAGCCTTCAAACCAAATCTGATCCCTGAGCATGAAGGGACTTCAGAGTCCATTTAGTCTAATCCTTTGTCCCCTGTACCACAGAGGAGGAAACACAGACCCAAGGTGATTAAATGACTTGTTTTTTGTTAATTTCCAATTAAATAGCCCATAGGCATCTTAAATTCAACTGATTCAAAACAGAACTCATTATCTTTCTGCCAAAGGCCATCCCTCTTCCTAACTTCCCTATTTTGGTAAAGGTACCATCATTCTTCCAGTAACCCAAGTTTGTAACCTTAGAGTTATTCTTGATGATTCATTCTCCCTTAACCCCCATATCCAATTAATTGCTAAGTCTTTTGATTATATCTGAGCAAAATTTCTCTCTTATCTAACCTCTTCACTAGAATGACTCCTTTTCTCATTACCTCTTACCTGGATTATACAAGTAATTGGTTCCTCAGTCTCCAGTCTCTCTCCTCTTCAGTGCATCCTTCAAGACACAGCTGCCAAATGGATATTCTTAAAACACAGGTTGAACTATGTCCCACCACTGCTCAAAAAGCTCCTATGAGACTTCCCATTGCCTCTTGGAGTAAAAGCAGACTCCTCTATTTGGCATTCAAAGTTCTTCACAATCTAGCTACAGAGTCAAAGTCAAATAAGGGAGGAACTGAACCCCTTGCCTTTCCCAGCTCATCATGCTTTACCCCTCTTTGAACCTTCTATTATAGAGACAAACTCCCCTGCCTGCTGTTCCTGGTTGAATACATCTCACCTCTTTCTCTTAGAATGCCTCATTTTATCAAGGTTCATCTGATTCCACACCTCCTATATACCCTCTATAAAGCCTCTCCTGATCCCCCAGCTGCTAGTGCCAATCTGACTGAAATTACCTTGTGTTTATTCTCTACACACGCTTTCATTTTCAGGTATGGTGTTTCCCCAGCTAAAAAGTAAACTCCTTGAAGGAAGGGATTATTATGATTTTGTCATTATCTCCTCAACACCTAGATCAGACCCTAGAACATAGTAGATATGTAATAGATACTTTTTGATTGATTAGAGTGTACCTAGAACTAAATTCCTCAGGAGCAAGACATAAAGAAAAGAACAGAATAAGAGAATTCTAATCTTAACTCTCCTACTAATTTATTCTATCATGGACCTCACTTTGCTCATCTGCAAAATGATTTGAAAATTCTTTGCAACTCTCAAATTCTAAGATTTCTAAATCCTTGAATTTATCTCATAATCCAGAATCAGTTTAATTGGCTACTGTGTCATGTGGATATACTTTTCCTTTTTCTTGGGTATTAGAAATGGATAAACAAGGGAGGAAGACCATTTAAAGAGCACAGTCAGGGTCAAGGAAAATTCATCTCTGAGACTAACAACAATTCAGAAAATGTTGATGACAATTTAAAAAATTCCTTTGTGATTATCGTTAACATTTTGAGTTCTTCCTTTACAATCTTAATTTCTCTTTCTTTCTACTTACATTGTACCATCCCCAGTTCAAGCCCTTATTATCTCACCCCAATAGTATTGCAGTAGCTTCCTGCTGATCATTGGTCTTTAGCCTCATAAATCTATAATATTCTCCCTTCCTGTCTTAGCCTCCCCAGTAGTATTTTAGCAAAGGATTTGACATGTAGTGGAAAGGAAATAAATATCTGTTAAGTGATTAAGGACTTTATTATATTTTTTCCTGTATTAGATAACCGCTATCCTTTTAAAAAATCTCCCCATGAGTAATTTTCTAAGTCATTCATGACCTTTGGATGCTTTGATTCATCATAACCTCCAGACCTGCCCTAGGCATTAGTTTCTCGACAGTGATTACAGGCAGTGTAGTCACCATGAAAAGTGGCCTGGTTAGTGAATAACAATGCTTCTATTGATCAATATCCTTGATATTCAAATAAATCTAGATTCTTCTCATTTTGGTTGTTCAGGTTGATTTGTCCTCCCTGTGACTAAATGGGCAACAACCTCCTTCAGTCTGTCCCTCACCATCTCATCCACAAGCAACCTTAGAGACCTCAGTTGACCTTTCAAAGGAGGTAATATTACCATTTGGGATGACCACATCTGAAACATTGATCCTGTATTTGCTGCTGATTGGTCTATATGCCAACACTCATTGCCTCCAGAGGTTTAATTCTAACCTTTTCCCTATTCTCCTAACAGTTTCCTCTACAAGATTTGAATATCTTAGAGAGGCAAGAAATTGTCTGAGGTTTCCACTGTTTGGAGATACAGAGGGGGCATATAAATTTAAATGAGAGTCATTGGATGTTAAAATTATTTTCTTAAGAAAAATAAAATATAAAAAAGTACTGTGCTTATTTCTTGATAATCTCTCAGAAATGATAATTACCTCCACCAAGTGGCTCCGTTATAATCAAATGTCAACTTCACTATTAAATATTTGAAACTCTTTACAACTGATTTTCAATATTGTTAACAAATAATAATTTATATATTTATAAATGATAAATGGAAATTCAACTTATAAAATGTCACTAGGTTATAATGAGAGTCAGAAGGGATCGGGGTGAGAGCCGGGCAAAGATCGGGGAACCAGGGGCAGGTCACCAGGAATGAATTCAGCTGGCAAGAGTTTTTAGGGAACATTAGAGGCGATAGGAAATAGGATATTCTATAGGAAAATGTGTAAAATATGCTAATTAGGTGATTCAGGGAGGGTTTTGAGAGTGGTTAAGGAGTGGTTAGTTCTTAAAGGAACATGCACTTTCAGTATCTACTGCACAGGCATTTTACCCCGAGTTCAATGGGAAACAGCATGGAGGTGTAGTTTTAGGCCTGGCACATCACTAAGTCAACTAACAATCAAGGCTAAGTAATACCAGGCTGCTCCCGTTGATGTCTTGTTAGACAAGATAAATGTAAGGAAGGATAAGTATGTCTAAGTCTAGGATACATATGATTAGTCAGTAAGTAGTAAATGTCATTATGACCCAGTACATAACCAGCTCAGTCAGTACACAGCTGGTTCAGACTAATAAATTTTATAGGTACAGCTGGCTACTGTATCAGGAAGGGAGATAATGGTTGTTGCTATGGCAGGCTGGGTCCTTGGACTGGGGAGAAACTGCCTGGGATAGTGTTTTGAGTCTAGGGAGAAATGTGATTTTTTAAGAGAAATGTGATTTTAGAATTGGGTCCAAGCATATGCACCCAAACACCCCATCAGGTTATAAAGAGCTTCTCTAGTTTTTCAGGCTGATTACACATTACTCCCTTTCATGCAACCACACTGATTTTCTCACTATTCCTTACACACGCTATTCCATCTGCTACCCCCATACTTTGTACAGGATGTCTCCCATTCTTGGAGTGCATTCTTTCCTCACTTCCACCTCTTAGAATTCTGAGCTTCCTTCTAATCAAAGCACATCATGCATGCCACCTCCAGCTACTAGTTCTTCTCCTGAAAATATCTTGGATTTACTTGGTATATAATTTTATGGGTACATGTTGCTTCCCTCCATAGAATGTAAGCTCTTGGAAAGACAGTTTTGCTGTCTTTTTTCTCTGCAGCTTCAGCATTTCGCACAGTGCCCAACAAATAGTAGACACTTAATAACTGAAAAATCAGTTCTGTTTTGGACTTTTGACTTTATCAGTATGGGGAGCTCTTGCTGTAGAAACTCCCATCATCAATGCAGATTAGCAACTCCCTTATAAGACATGATTTTAGAAAGCTGCCTCATGCATGGAGAGATTAAGTGACTTGGTCCTGGTCAGACAGCTGGTAGTATGTGTCAGAGTCAGAATTTGAACTTAAGTCTTCTTGATTCCCCAGCTGGCTCTCTATTCACTCTGGAATACTACCTTTAATTGAACAGCCATAACGTTAGTTAAACCTGCTTCATTACTATTTACATTTCAATAATTGAAATTTAACCCATAAAACGTCATAACAACTTTTGAGTTATTCCACTGAATCTGTCTTACAGTTCTTCATCTTTTCATTCTAATTCACTTTTCCTCTTGCATGGTATCAATTAGTTGTGTATGCGGTTCTTCTGACCCTGCTTGATTCATTCTGCATCATTTCTTAGAGTGGACCAAGTTTTAAGGATTAGTTAGATTGTTAGAAATAATCAAAATATTTATGCCTCTGTTTTTAAGAAAGAGTTTTTTATTTTAGGTGAATATTGATGGCTGTCTCATTTGGGTACCATATTTCGTTTGAGTGTATAATGTAAATTTTCGCTTAATAAGGTGAATTTGGTTCTGGAAATGGAAATGTGGTAATTAGGGAACCAGAGATGCTTCCTCCTTTGAAGTAGTCCTTTCTCAGGACTTGCTGCTTGTGGGTCTCTGATGATTCATGTTTGAGCTGTCATTGACTGAGCCATATGATATCTGTGAGCCAAATGAACAGTTTTGTTTTTTGGTTTTTCCTTAGTGAAGTAGAAAGCTATTTAGCACTATAAATACAGTGAGGCATATTTTTTGCTTCCAGATGAAATGTCACTCAGTCTGGTAGAACTTTTAGTGTAGGATAGTGGATCAAACAGTATTTTATTTTCTGTGGCTTAGTATGAGCTCAAGATGGTGGGGATGGGGGGTGTGAGGAACAGAGTCTCTCAGGTCATTATTTCCAATCAATTGTTTTTTTTTTTTATCTTCAATGCATTATTTTGTTCTCAAGAGTTTTGTGTGGGGTCAAGGATTTCTAGCTTGGATGTCCCTGCAGAGCAGATGAGCACAAACCTTTGATGTGTTTCACCCCAGTTTGTTCCCAGTGGAGGAATTTAGGAAATGCTGGGTGTGTGCATCCCACAGTTGGTATTTGCATTTAGATAGGATTCAGTCTGTGTGAAACATCCTCCATTGGATACTTGTGTGAGCTGGTTACCCAGTGATATTAGTTACACTGGCTTTTTGTGTCTCTCTCTAGCTGGTTGGCCATAAACAAACATCAGTTGTGTTTCCATTACAACTACAGTCCTCTTCTGACATCTGGAACTCTGGTCAAAGGGATGCAAGGCAGATTGTTACAGTAAAGAAGACACTTTGATCAGAGCTGTGTGTTGGCTCTTGAAAGTCACTAAGCCATATAAGGGGTCAAAGGGGGTATGACCGAATAAATAATCTTGAGTTCTTGATCACCTCCACTTAAAAAAACAAAAAGAAGGTTTAGTGATTAAGACCATTTCTGGAAAATTCTGGAGATGCTATTTCATAACTGTGTTCAACAAGCACATAACTGGTCTGTTTTGGTACAATTTCTGGACTGAAATAACCCTGAATGATCAAAATCTCTTTTTTGATCCCTCTCATTCTCCCAAGCCAAATCTATCTAATGACAGACACTGTAATGCAGACCACCATTCCTTGTGCACAAGGTTAGTTTTTATATACTTTCCTGAAATTCATGCATCCTGTGTGTGTGGCCTTCCCAGGGCATCTTGGCTAGGCACAATGTTGTATTGAAGATATGGTTAGTCCTTGTTAAACCCTTGGTGTCTCATGATGATCAACAATTCCTTTTCCAGTGACTCATAAACTAGCTCTTCAATAAAGAATTATTCCTATCATTTATTTTAAAAGGCCACACATAGGATCCCTATGCACTTCAAATTCTTCTGATATTTTGATTAACTGTGCAAAGTAATTGGACCTTCTGGTCCTGTAAACCTCACTGAGGAACCGAAACCTTACTATTTATTTTTTTAAATTTCATTTTTCTTGCATTGACAAGTAGGAATTTTCAAATGCACAAAAAGAAGCAAATGAAAATGAAATAAAATTTAATTGGAAATATTTATACACATGTCCATGTACTTCTGTTATTTACAATGTATTAAGAAAAAAAAAAACTCATACATAACACTCTATCTCCTGACTCTATACCTTTTCACTGGCTGTTCTCCATCTCTGGAATGTTCTTCCTCTTCCTCTCCTGTCTTTGGATTCCCTGGCTTGCTTTACCACTCAGCTCAATCTCACCTCCTGCAAAAGGCATTTCTGGTCCTCCTCCCGAACCTGTATGTCTAGTGCCTTTCTTTTGAGATTACCTGTATATGTCTTGTATGTGCACAGTTATTAGTATATTGCCTCTCCCATTAGAATATAAGTTTCTTGAGCACAAGGATGATGTTTTTTTCCCTTCTTTGCATCCCTAGTACTTAGTACAGTGCCTGACACATAATAAATGATTAATAAATGTTTGTTGTGGCAGTAGCTTAACAAGGTTATCACATAATCGTCCTCTTTGTTTCCATGATCCCTTCTGATTTTTTTCTTTATATGATTTGGTTGCTGTTATTGCTTTTAGCTATATTACTTGCATTCAAAATATATATATTGGTTTTTCTTCATTGTATATCATTTTATAATTTTTTCCATTATTTCTATGTATTTTTCATATTTATGCCTTGATAATATTCCATTCATATACTAATTTGTTCAGTCATTCCCCAATAGCTGGATACAGTTTATTTTCAGGTTGGGGCTGCAAAACGTCTAGGCTAGGAACATTTTTGTCTTGATAAATCTTTTTTTTCCCATCAATAACTCCCTTAGAATGTAATTGTAGTACTGAGAACATTGAGTCAAAGGGTAGGAACATTTTTGTAGCTCTTATTGTATGAGAAATCCTTTTTTTAGAGAAATCTGTTTGGACTGAGTTGTGGCTTGTTTGTTTGTTCTTACAGACTTAAGTAAACATAACGACTAGCACATAGGAGCCTATCCTTCCATTCCACCCATGGCTTAGTATCCTAGTTTAGCCCTGATGAGCAAATCAATGTTGTTATTGACATGGAATGGGCACTTTACAACAATGTCAATAAGTGACTTGAACTTCGGGAGTTTGTTCATTTAGCTTGTACCCTGGGACATGAGCATTTTATTGTCTCAGTGAATCTGGAAAATTCCTCCTCTTTATCTTTATTCTCTCTCTCCCTTCCCCCCACTCCCACCTACCCATGTCTCTGCACATCTCTATATCCCATGCCATTTTACAATTAAATTTATGCCAATAATTTAGGAGAATGGCTACAAATGAATCATCTATGGTCACAGAATCCTGGCAGCATAGGTTTGGAGCTGGAAGAGACATTAGAGGTCATCTACTCATCTAGTCTAAATCCCTTATTTTAAAAACAAGGTGAAAGTTAAATAATTTGACTGAGACTTTGCAGGAACTAAATAGCAAAATAAAGATTTGATCCCTGGTTGTCCTAACTCCATTCCAGTGTTCTTTTTCCAATGTGCCTCACACTGTCAGTTCCTACTGGATGCCAATATGGCAACAGATTTGGGGAGGAGTACTTAAATACATATGTGAATCAGCCTTTCAGAATTTAGATTTTATGTTTAAGATCACAAAATCTTAAAATTTAGATACCTGGAGTAAATGAGTTAAAACCACTAAGTTTGAATAGCCAAAATATTGGAATTTACTCTTAGTTAATAGTTAATCATAGACTATTTTTCTAGCCTTCACGTCAAATTTAAATAATTTTGTTGAGTGTGCTTTTAGCAAGAAAGGTTTCTGTGCATACCCTTTGACTCAGCAAGAACACTATTACATCTGTTTTCCAAAGTGGTCAGGGGAAAAGGAGAAGAACCTATAATGTTCTAGAATATTTATAGCAGCCCTCTTTGTGGTGGCAAAGAACTGGAAATTGAGGGGATGCCCATCAATCAGGAAATGGTTAAACAAGTTGTGGTATGATTGTGATGGAATAGTACTGTACTGTAAGAAATGATGAAGAGGTTGATTTTAGAAAAACATTGGAAGACTTGCATGAAGTAAAGAAAAGTGAAGTGAATGGAACCATGAGAACTCTGAATACAGTAACGGCAATATTATTCAAGGAATAATTGTGAACAACCAAGCTATTCTGAGTACTATAAAAGATATATGAAGAAAGATGTTATTCACCTCCAGAAAAAGAACTGATACATAGAAATACATTGTATGGTTTTACATGTGTTGATAAATTTCTGTCAGTGGTGGCCTTCTCTTATGCAGAGTGGAAAGAGATATAGTGCAGAACTTAAAATGTAACCAAAAGAATAAATAAGTTTTTTCAAATGTGCTTTGTATATTTGGTGTTAGAAAAAAATATTCAGGAGACAGTAAATTGAAGCTAAATATGAGGGAAAGGATGGTGCTCTAGTTTTTCTAAAAAGAGCAGGATGGATGCTAGAATGTATTCATTCTTTTAGCAAATATTGATTGAGAGCGTAAGTTCCAATTAAAAATATTTTGCAAACCTTAAAGCTCAATAGTAACTGTTACCATGATCAGCATCACAGAAAATACAACTGTGAATAAATTACAAACTCTTCCCTCAAAAAGCTTATAGTCTTAAAAAGGCATTAAAATATGTATACAAATACAAAAATGTTTTCAAATATGGTATGATGTATGTTTGTTCAGTTATATTTGACTCTTTGTGACCCCTGTTGGGATTTTCTTGGTAAAGATACTTTGGAATGGTTTGCCATTTCATTTCCTTCTCCAGCTTATTTTGCAGTTGAGGAAACTGAGGCAAACAGGGTTAAGTGACTTGCCTACAGTCCCACAGATAGTAAGTATCTGAGTTCAGATTTGAATTCAAGTCTTTCTGATTCCAGGCTCTATCCACTCTGCCACCTAGTTGTCCCTGTGATGAAGTAGGGACAGATTTCTTAAAAGATTTTGGAAAAAGGAGCCGACACAATCAGAAAGAGTGTAGTCCAAGTTTTGCCATTGTTCTCAGCCTCAGTACCCCTTTTTGTCAAGAGTATTTCAAAATGATTATGCAGAAATTTGGGTCTTTGTTTTGGTGGGAGAATTGGAGTACAGACATGATTAGGGTAACTTTTCAACAAGATGTTTGTTGTGCTACTGTACTTGTTTAGGAAGTGAAAGAGATGATCAAAGTGTATGCCAAGGATTAACTCCCTTTAAGCACGCCTGCTGCCTGTGCATTGTAAGATATTTTAGGCTTCTCTGTGACTGCAAATGGAATTTTGGAGATTGATAAATGAGTCTGGAGATGAATGTAATGGTGGGTAGCCCAGTGAAAGGTCAAATTTCAGGGTCACCTCAAAAGAAAGGAGGAGTTTTGCATAAAGTACCCCCAAGGAACGGCTTGGTCTAGACAATCTCAGATGTATATAGAAATTCTTTAACTATTGGCTATTCACATTTAAAAAAATTTTTCTGCCACTGTATGGACTGACTTTCTAGAAGGAAAACTGTTCATTACATCCTTCCATTTCTCCAGTAAATTAGTCATGTCTTAAATTTTATATTTAGGACCAGAGAAGCAAGAAAAGACTAGTAAACTATATGATCTTTCTCCTTGTTAATTATGGTTTTCCTAACACATATTAGAGGCCAGTTCCAAATATACCCATGAAAGCAGCCATTGTTTTTCAAGGTTACTTTGAACCACTTCCTGATAAAATTCTCCTTAGCCATTCCTCCCTCCATCTCTAGTCTCTTTCTGTCCCCTTCTTGAATTTTATCTCACTTAAAAAAAAAAAAGCGACAATCCAGTAACAGGCATTCTAACTAGTTTAGAAGGTATGCATTGATTCTATCAAGCTGTATTATTCCAGGTCACAAGCAGATATAATGGAAGGCGACAGGAATGCTCATTAAAATGCAGTACTGGTTATTTGAGTGTTTACCACAGTCTACACAGTTCTCTGAAAAGGACTGCCTGCTTATTCTCTAAGCTAGGTTTCTAATCCTCTTGCTTAGGTGCTTCAGTTCATCTCATACAAAGTCCTGGAATGTAATTTTTTTCTACTCCCCCCTGAAATGGGAAAGATAAAGGTTTTGGGAAATGGGATGAAGAAACCAAGGGAATTGACCCATGACATGAGTAGTTTTAATTACTTTTAAAAATTCTACAGAAGGGGATAAAACGCTGCATGTATAGACAAAGTCTTGAGCTACACTGATTATAAGGGACAAATTGAGGGGTAAAATGACATACTGTAATGTTTTAAAAATATCTTTCCCTCTGCAGTCAATTATAGGATGTTAGGGTACGTATATAAAATATAAATATGGGGCCTATGCAACCATATATGGTGGTTCATTTTTTTTTTTAGAATTCTTATACTTGATTTTTTTTTTCATTTTTGATGGTCTAAAGGTATGTTTCATTTCATTTCTTTGAAAAACCTCTTCAGTTGAGTTTTCCATGCTTGTTGAATTTAGTTGAATTGAATATTTGATATGGCTATTTCAAGGTAAATTTTTTATATAGCCATATAATTGAATTCATCTTGGTGTCTCTAATCACCATATTTTTACCTTTTAGAAACTTAAGCCTTGACAAAGCCAATTTTCTTAATATTTGTTAATGCTTTTCACACCCTAGTAGTGAGTTTTCATACCTTTGCGGACATATTGTGCCTTTGTATCCAGTTAAAAGGACTCTTCAAAAGGATGGCTTATAGAACCTCAGTAAGTTGACCAGAGGTCTGCCCATGACCTTGTATCATTTAGTCATGTACAATTCTTGACTTTGATAGTCAGTTTTGAATGGTGTATAGACAGAATGGTGGATTTGGGGTCCTGAAGATCTGGGTTCAATTTTCTCCTCAGTCACTTAGTAATTGACCCTGACCAAGTCACTTATCATTTTTCAGCCTTACTTTCCTCATCTGTAAAAGAAGGATGATAGAATCTAAATCATACTGTTGTTGTAAAGATAAAAATGACATAATATACGTAAAATGCTTTGCAAACATTAAAGCTCCATATAAATGCCAGCTATTATAACAATTCTATTATAGATTCTTTCAGGGTTAATACTGTGTTGTATGCATCTTTGAAGGGCAGTTAGGTGGTATGGTGCTGGGGCTGATATCAGGGAGACTCATCTTACCTGTGTGACCCTGGGCAAGTCACTTGACTTGGACAAACACCTGTTTGCTTCAGTTCCTCATCTGAGCTGGAGAAGGAAATGGCAAACCACTTCAGTATCTTTGCCAAGAACACCCCAAAGAGTCAGACACAGCTGGAATAACTGAACAACAAAAATCAACTTTTGCACTTCTCATGGCATCTTGCATAATGCCTTACATATAGTTAGTGCCCAGTAAATGTTTGTGTAATGAATGACTTTTACTAAAGTATATCTCTAAGTTTGTTTGATATTTTTCAGTCAAATTATATGTGTACTGATTCTTTTCTGCCTATGCATCAGATGAGTACTTTTTTCTTAATTTTAATTTAATTTTTCAAATTTACTATTTGTAATTCTATAATTATACTTTCAGTTATTCGTTCATATATTAGCTTTAATAGTTGAACAACTGGTTACACATTTTCACAACTGAAAAGTAGGCAAAAAAGTTTAGGGAGATATTTTCATACTTATCTTTAGAAAAATTCGTTGGTAATTTTTTATATCAGTGCCTTTTTTAAAGCTATTAGTTGTTTTAAATTATTTTTAGAATGTTAATGAAAGTGGTTATGACCAACAATTCGATAGAAAATACATATTTGCTTATCAAACTTTGTGTTCATCATACCCACATTAGAATCTAACTGACAGAAATGATTGCCAGAGACACTAAAATCTTTAATCTATCTTCTGTGGCTTATTTTAGTGGATATGACTTACTTCTTCCATTTCTAAAGAATCAGGAGGATAGCTGTGAACATTAGATGACCTAGTTGATTGCAGTTTTGGATCTGAGTTCTGTCTTCCTCTTCAAGTAAGGAAAATATTCATTGCTGACTCTCACCATTTAAAAGAAGGATTAAACACATTGGGAATTATTCCCTACTAGATGATGGGCATTATGTTCAGATGGATTGGCCACTGATTCTCCAGCAAGCCTCAAGTGCTACTGCATGGGCTTGATTGGGCTGTATTTTTAAAGGAAAGAAAACAATTTGGGCTTAAGAGAGATGGGAGTGGGTCTAGACCTTCGAGGGAAATATAGATAAAAAATTCAAGGATGTTTGGTGGAAGAGAGCTTTAAAAACATGGGGGTTGGCCTAGCTGGTCTCTGGGTCCCTTCTGTCTCTAACTCTATGACTGGTTGTTTGCAGGAATCTCTGGGAATAGCTTTACTTCAAGGGTGTGTTTCCAAAGGCATTTTTTTTTAATTGTCAGATTGCAACAGGCTTCTAGTGGGCAGTGATATGGATATGGATTGTCACATCTTAATCCATTCAGGATTATTGTAAACATGACAGGCCCTTCCATCTGGTTGGGTAGAGCATCTGGCTGCTATTTCATTCTGATTGCCTAGCATAGTCTGCCTGGCATATCCAGAGAGAGGGCTGATAGCAAGAGATCTTAATTACATGATTCAAAAGGTTTATAATCAGATTGTAGTGAACACAAACTAAGCCTTTCTGTTTGAGATGGTCATAGAGTAGACACTTGTGGCTTTTTTTTTTACTGAATCCTCTAGCTGTTGCTTTGAATTAATTTGCTATATCAGTTTGGAAAAGAGACTGAGTAGCAGGGTGGAAGGTGAGTCACTCAGTAAGACCTGGATTAAAATCTCACCTCCTACACATACTGACTGTGTGATCCTGGGCAAGTCACTTAACCTCTGTTTGCCTCAGTTTCCTCAACTGTAAAATGAGGATGATATTAACACCTACCTTGCAGGGTCATTGCAAGGATCAAATGAGATAATATTTGTAAAACATTTAGCACAGTGCCTGGCACACAGTTAGGGATACATAAATGTTAATAATAAGTATTAACATCTTAGTGCCCCAGGTAACACTAAGACTATTAAGCTGCAGAAAAGGTTCATTGGTAGAGGGAGTTTCTTCACTTGGGAGTTATCAATAGTAATGAAATCAATGGCCCAGTTCTAATCCCCTATCAGTCTGGAAAGGGGAAAAAGACCTTTACTTATTTCTTTCTTGAAAAGAGGGCAAAGAAATAGCTATTTAATCTGGATTTTCATGGTTCCCCCTTCCTTCCTAGTAAATTACAAATCCAAAAGCTATTTCCCAGTCCCCATGGTGCTGATCCAAAAGAATTGTATAGTCCTAAAAAGATGTGAGAGTGAACTTTGCATTTGAAATCCTGTGAAATTTTTCTCAACATAGATTTATTGTACCATGGCAGATGCCAATCTATTCTTGAGTTTGAGGAGATTGTTTTCATGTCTCCATTACAAAGCAGTAGTGTTATTTAAATAAAGGGACCCTAATAATGCTCTGCATTTATGGTCTGTTGTACCTTTCATCCAGAGAAGCCATATACCTTGTATCCTCAGGAGCTAGCGCCATCAATGGCAGTTTACAAATGGTTAAGAACCCAAAACATAAACCAATGACTCGGGTTCTTTTGCAAGATTAGGTTTAACAGGTGCCAAGCCCATTCATAAAGAGGCCCTAGAAGTTCCCAGCTTTATTTGAAGCATCACATGAAATGTAGAGGCTTTTAAAGTTTGGGAACTTGCCTGGCTAGTAGATACACAAATATAAGAAATCCAAGGAGGTGGTGGGGAGAGGGAGGAAATCTGTCTTTAGAGTCTAAAGCTAAAAGATGAGTTAGAAGCTTGAGGCAAGACAGATTATCCTCTTTAACTGTCCCAGGACAGATTAACTAGATGTTTTCATCTTGCCTCTGTCCAACAATGCCATTTATTATTGTTGTGGGTTATTTTGAATTCTCTTAGCTTTACTAGCTTGGTGTAATGGATACAGAGTTAGCCTTGAAGTGAGGAATGCAAAGGAATATAGTGGAGCAGGTAGAATCACCTGAAGGAAGAGGAAGCTTAAGGTCTGCTTTTGACCTTACTGGCCATGTCACTGTAGCTCTCCAGGCAACTCTTGCAATTTTAGCAGGAATTTCCTCACCCTCACCTTGAAGTTCCCTATACTCATGAAATTATACTCCAAGCATTATCCTTACACAGCTAGGATCACCTCTTTGATACACGGGAATGTAAGTTCTTCTCTTAGTTGACTTTAGTTCCCTCTTTGGGCACCAGAGCCAGAACCCAACAAATAAAACCCATACAGATCACTTTTCACAGGGATGGTATGTTTTCAGAGAATTCTTAGAAGATATCCCAGATGTCTGGGGCTGATATCTCTAAAAGTATGTCACATTCTTTTGTACCTCAGATTTAAAGAGCAAAGTTGTATATGGAGAGGGGGGATGGGCAGGAAAGGAATGAGTTGTGGGGAGGATTAGAGAGTTTGTTGTGAAGAGATTAGAAAGGCCAGGACAGGAGGTTGCCAATTACTAGGAAATGTATTCTCCTAGAAGGATTATGTAGCAGGTGCCCTAACCCCTTGAGGTAATAGGTCACTGGTGATAATAGGCATTTCTTAGATGATGTTTTTTTAGAAGCTTGAATGCCCTACTCTGCAGGATTCCCTGTGGACCTGGTCTTTGGTCAGTTCTAAGAGAGACTCAAATGACCACAATTAAGATTTACTATTTATAAAGATACAGACAGAAGCATTGAAAGATGTGTTTCCTTTTGTGAACCTACTTTCACTCTGTATCCAGGACAAGTTCCATAAGTCAGAGATCTAGGTGAAAATCAAATCAGTGACATGTGCTGGATGCCAGCATTTGGTTGTCTCAGCAGTCTGCTAAGGAAATGAGTGAGTTTAAGCCTTGTTAACTGGATAAAAGTTTATATAAATATTTAGCAAGATAAATAAAAGTGCAATATAATATATATATAATGATAGTAGCATAGTTTTCTAAGTCAAAATAAACAGTCAGCAAAGATCCTTACATATGGTTTAGTGACCCCCATTTCTATTTGAGTTTGATGCTCCTATCATAGACTGCCTAAAAACATTAATTTAACTGATATTTTTAATTGTGTGCTACATTTGCCCATTGACCAATTAGTCTCATAACCCAGCTGAAGGAAATAGATGACATCAATCATGACATTTCAGCTAAATGGAGGGATGGATGGCTCACAAGTTCTCCATGGAAAGGAAAATGAGGGAAGGAACTCTCAAATTTTTCTTCATCAGTCTGAAGACAAAAAAAGACATTATTTCATGGCACACTTGACCATCCTACCTTGCAGTGGTTATGGTTAGACCATTGTGAAGATAATTGCAGTTCAGTACCAACATTCATGGTAAATTAGAAAATGTTTAAGAAGATACCTGTCTCTTTCTCCTCTTTAAATGGAGGAATTTATGGCTTTAACCTCCAAAACAAAGCAAAAGCAAAAATTAACAACATAAAAAGAAATCAACAAGGAAATTAAATCATGTTGAAACTGTAGACAACAAATCAGTGTCAGTATTAGACTTATATGCTCTAAAGCCTTACCATTTAAAGAGTAAAAAAATTAATTACAAGAAAACATTAATAAATAGTGCACAGGTAGCAGGAGACTTTAACTTTCCTCGCTCAGTATTGGACAAACCTAATAGAAATATAAACACAAGATGAAAAATATTACAAATTACTGAAGAAACTAAAGCTAAAAGACCTATGGTATCTCCTAAGTGGGACTGCTAAAGTGTATATACATACATACATACATACATACATACATATATATATATATATATATATATATATATATATATATATATATATATATATATATATATATATATTTTCTCAACACACCACATGGAATTTTTTTTAATGATTCATTTTATTAGGGTAAGGTGATATTGCAAATAAATATCAAAAGGCAGAAATATTCAAAATATTTTTATTGACTATAATGTAATAAAAATAGTGATCAGTTCAGGGAGCACAAACAAAAAACACAGACCCAAATGGAGACTTATCAATGAAATCCCTAGTAATGACTGGGTAAAAGAACAAGTCATAGAAACAATGGATAATTATGTAAGAGTGAATGATGATGGTGAACACCAAATTTTCTGCCAAATTAAAGCTATCCTCAGGGGGAAAATGACACCATTAAAATACACATTAACAAAATAAAAAGGAATGGATTAATGAACTGAATTCAAATTTTAAAAAATTAGAAAGGAAACAAACAAATCTAAGATAAGCACAAAAGAGCAGATAGTAAAAACTAAAAGAGAAATAAATAAACTGGAAATCAAAAGACTGGAGAAGTGATCAATAAAATTAAAAGCTAGTTCTTTAAAAAGACCAATAAAACTGATAGACCTGTTTAGCCACCCTGATTAAAAAACGGAGAGCAGAAGAGCAACAAAATATCAAATGAGTATGGTAAAATTACAACAAAATCAGAAGATAAAGAATTGCCAGAACCTATTATGCACAAATGTGTATTAGTAAAACTTGAGAACCTTAGAGAAAGAGGAATACTTTGAAAAATATAAAACATCTAAATTAACAGAGAGCAAATTGAGATCTTTTTAAAACCTTATCAGGTATATATCTGACTGTAAATGGAAGCAGACCAGTTCATGTAGTCAGAGTGCTAAATCAGTAGCCTTGGAATATTTAAAAAACCAAAAGGAAGGCCTCCAACACATTGGGCTGAGGATTTAGAGAAAGATATGGACAAGAATTTCACAGGATGAGAAATTGTGGAGGGATTGCAGTCCGTCCTGATGGAGGAAGTACTTGTATGGATGAGATCATAAATACATCAGAATATGGGAGTGAGATGCTACTCTGAGTTCAATTCTATTTAATAAACATTGAATAATCTTCTACTGTGTACACAATACTATGCTAGGTGAGACACAAATTTTAGCTAAGATGTTTTCCCTATTTTGATGAAGTTTACAATCCAATAGGGGGTTATTACATCTATGTATCTATCATATATTTATCGTCCTTCTATCTTTCCATTTATCTGCCTATCCATCAATTTCTCTATCTACCAATCTATAAATCTACATATATTCACAAATAATTAGAGTACAAAATAATCTATTATAAATGATAGAGGCACAAAATGTTTGTTAGCTGACTACTGAGTGAACTCTTAAGTGAAGAGGTCAAGGAAGGCTTCCTGGAGAATTTCTTTTGGCTTTTAGAAAATGGTCAGGAATTCAGCAGACAGCAGGGAGGAGGTCATTCAATATTACAGGGACTAAGAACAAAGATGAGAACATAGTGGAGTGTGTCAGAGGATGTTAAGCAATCCAGAATGCTAAATACCTACCCGTAGTTGCAAGGCACTAGGGAAACAAAAATAATAACTCACATGAACAGAATGTTGGATCAAAAATTTAAGGAATTATCTGGTTCAATATCATAATTTAATATATAAAGAAGATAAAACCCAAAAAAGGGAGCAATGCCTATTTCCATAGTGGCAAATCCTAGATAGAATCCAGTTCTCTATACGAGTGAGGTGTTTTTCTTAAACCATTCTTTCTCACATAAAAGTGATTTATTTATGCCAGAAATATAAAAATAGGATTGTTTTTGAGAGTTTGAGGGTTATTATTAAATAGTTTGTCTAAATCTATAGTTATTCCAAATCTTTGTTCTGTGAAATTGGGTTTTAAAATAATTTTTATAATGATAATTCATTATAATTGGTTTCATTTATAATCCTATGTATTTTATTGTATTAATTTAAAAATATTATTCCAAGGAAACCTCACTTTCATTTCCATGGGGTCCATGATGCACAAAGGATTAAGAAGACCTGGTCTAGTGGCTTTAGAGATCTCCTTAGAGATAAAAGACTGGACTATGGGATCTCTTTACATTTCATCTCAGGCTATTTTTTATATGATATTAATGCATATGAAATTCTTTCAGCTTTTTAGTCAATCTAGCAGTTCTGTTCTGAGTTAAGAGATCATGGTTCAAATCCGTATTTTGTCACTTACTACCTGTGTGACTTTTTTATTTTCTTTATAGTTTCTTTATAATTGATCATCTGTAAAACGAGTAGGTTGGACTTGCAGCCCAAAGTCTATGATTTATTTGTTGTTGTAGCTCAAGATTCCCTAACAGAAAAATTATGTATGATTGTAAATAATTTTTGCTTCATTGTCACACAGACTTTCTAAAGGATGGTATTAGTTATTTTCTTTAATGGAAGAAATTGGCTTTTTTTCCCATGGAGAAAATTACATGGGAGGAAACAGTGAGAAGTGCAATTAAGAGCAAGATTGTGGGGTAAGAGAAATAAATAGTGTAACAGCTAAAATTATAAATTTCAAGAGAGGAAAAGAACATATTAAAAAAGAACAAACATACTAAATAGAACATGGAAACCAGACTAAAAAACTGATCACAATTGGTGCTTAGTTTTATGGATTCAGATTACATTTAATGAAATACTATTAATTAGAATGAACTTGTTGTTGGAAGCATTTTTTGTGAAGAAATTTAGAGACTTTCAGTAGCTAATTAAAGTGAGTTAATAGTGAGTTTAATTGTTCTTGAAACAAGTCAGCTGGAGTCTGTGGGAAATGATGGGCTGGATATATTGACTTAATCATGAGGTGTATGTAACCTTGTAATAGAGTTCAACTTCAAGAAAGAAAAGTCCTGGGGAAAAGCTATGTAAAAGCATTTACCCAGATAATCCTCCGAGACACATTCCATTTCTTGAAGCTAAGCCCAGAACAAACAGGTACTCCAAATTTGGTCTGATCCAAGCAGAAAACAAGTCAGAGTACAATATCACCTATCTTCATTCTAGATACTATACCTCTATTAGATTGAGCTTCTTGAGAACAGGGGCTGTCTTCTTTTACTTCTTTTCCTTCTTCTTCTCTCTTTTTTTCTTCTTCTCCTCCTCCTTTTTCTTCTCCTTCTCCTTGTCCTCTTTCTTCTTCTTCTTGCCTCTTCTTCTCCTCTTCCTCCTCCTCCTTCCCAGTGCTAAGCACACTGCCTGGCACATAAAAAGTGGTTGATAAATATTCATTAGAGTCTTTAAAAAATATCATTTATTTTTAAAATTAAGTTTTTTAAAAATGAAGTTCTAAATTCTCTCCTTCCCTCCTGTTCTTCCTTCATATTTGAGAAATGAGACCTTTATCAGAGAAACTTGTGAAATTTCCCACCCCACTCCCCAGTTTCCTGCTTTCTTTCTAATCCTGGCTGCATTGGTTTGGTTTGTGCAAAATCTTTTTCATTTCATGTAATCAAAATTATCCATTTTACTTCCTGTGATCTTTTTCTATCTCTTCTTTCTTCCCTTATGCATAGATCTGACAAGCAAAAATTTCTGTTCCCCTAATTTGCTATGATATCACCCTTTATGTCTAAATTATGTATCCATTTTGACTTTATCATTTGAATACCTTATATATCACCATGTTTTTTAAAACAAAAGCCTTTGGGCTAAGATTTTATTGTTAACTGATTCCATTTTGAGCACACAATTTGTATAGAAATTAAATGAATGCAAAATTCATGTTTTCAATTCCCAGCCACCTACCTCTTTCATGAAAGAATCCCATATTTCTTTTTTCTCTTTGACTTGCTTCTTTTGTTTTTCTTTTTATTCCTCTTCCTTAAAACTTTTGGCTAGTTCTAGAGACTCTGTAAAGCTTGGATTGATTGCTGGTAACTTTTGTAACTGGTTTTTTCTTAAAGGCTATGGCACAGGAAGAGAGTTTTCCAATACTTACACAGCTCTGGAGTATAGTCTTAGGCAATTCTTACAATGCCTGGTATGTAGTAGGCACTCTTATTTTTACTTTCTGTTTTATGTAAAAAAAAAAAAAAGACCTGTGAAAGGAGTGTTGCTGTCATAGAAACTTGAGTAGAATAGTAAACAGTTATGACCATCCAACTCTGCCATATTCTGCTCTAGCTCCTAGGTATCCTGGGAGCTCTTCAGGGAGATTATGGAGGGGAGGAGGAGTAACCATATCTTGGTAATATCATTGCAAACAGAAAAACATTGTTTTCTTCTCTTAAATTAAAAAAATTGCTTGAAAGGATTTAGAATCTAAATTCCTTGATAAAGTTAAATTGCATAAATAAATCATTGTTTTTCTTTAGTTTCAGGATTGAATATATTCAGGATTGAATATAGAGAAGTTGATCCAAGAAATGGGCCTTTTATTTTGAAACAAAGTCCTGTACCACTTTGGACTATTTAGAATAGTCACAAGGAAAGAGGAACCACAGAGTAAGAGTTTAGTATGGGGAATTTAAGTAAGGGAATGTAGGTGGCAACTTTGGGATACTTATATAGTCCAAACATAGGTTCCCAAAGTGGATGATACCACCCCCTGGGGGGCAGAAAGCAGTAGATAGTAGCCTCAGGTGCAATTTAGAGGGGGCATTGAATAAAAATAAGGGGACAGTGGAAGCATAAAGAAGAAAAGATAATTTTGAAAAATAATTGTACATGTTTCATCTGTTGTGTAATAGAATTAAAAGTGGTAGTGATTACACTATTTTCCAAATAAACACACAAAATGCAAGTTATAACCAATCAGTGGACAAGTCCACCAACAGGTCTTAACAAATGTTAACAGGCCTGTGTGTCCTGCATTGTTAGAAAGTTCAGCATGCATGTGCAGGAATATATGCATGTAATGACTTGTTTGCAAAACAATCCTATCCGGTTACATGAGGTTGCATGATGCAGTATTGCATCATCAAAATTTCAATGCAGGAAAAACAAATCTACAAATTTACAATAAATTATTGAATTTAAGATGCCTTCCAATTATGATCCAGAAGACAAACTCAGAGTCATTGTAGACTGTCCCCTGAAAATATGGGTCCAGTGCAGCTCTCTATAGGCTACTTTCTTCATTTCTAGACTCAATGACTAAGGATGGGGAGCTGTATTTTATATCCTTTTTAATTTGTTCCTTATACATTTTAAAACAATTAAAAATAGATGAAAAAGGGTTAAAGAAAGTAGATTTCCAGGAGGGTGCTGAGTAATTTTTTAAAGGGGGACAGTAGGCCAAATAACTTTGGGAACCTCTGGTCTAATGCTACCCTGTGTCATGGGATGTAGTCAGAGCTCTACCTGGCAGACTCATGCCAGAATCAAGTCCAGCACCATTTAATTTTTAATCTAAGTTGTTTTGTTAGTAGATTGTAAGGAGAGGAGATTGGTAAATGCATGTGCAAACTCAGCTAACCTAAGGAAGACTACATGAAGCAGGATATAATGTTTAAGTAAGAAGGAATATCAGGTACTCCTTTACCTAATCTAACCAAGATTTTCTTACTCTTTATTTTCTATGTCTACACAAAAAGATGTAATTAGCCAAAATTCCATATCATCCTACCCAAGCTTAAGTGCTAAAAACCATGGCTACATGGAGATATTTTGTCCTACTATGATTTATTTTCCATTAAAGCTGAGAGAAATCAGGGATAAAATTGTGCTTCTCCCCTACCCCTCCCTTAAGAGGAGTATTTGTGGAAAGGAATACTTTAAAAGGGTTTTAAAATCATTGCCCAAGGATCTAGTTCCAACTTCTTACATTTCCTCCATTGTCTATTTAGTTTCCTTCCTTTCAGAGAAAACCAGAGCCTCAGTTTAGGATTTGGCAAAGCTTTTGGAGTTGTGGGTGTGAGTCATTTGGGTTATTAAAAAGTTAATTGCAGTAGCAATGAATGAATAACTGAGGAGAGGGCATTGGGTGTACCCATAGATAAATGGAACCCAGTAGGTTTGGTTCTCAAACTTGTCACATGATGTTGTTCACATTAAATCCTTTTCTTCTGGCCCCATAAGGCTTGGAAATCAGAGCTTCAACTGAACTGTTGTATAAAAGATGCATGGCTTTTCTTCTCATAGGTAAAAATATACTATACCTCCTAGGCAGAACCCAGTGGAGGAAGGAATGATCTTTATAAAATTTAAGTTTCAAAAATCTGAATATAATGAGCATCACTAATAATTTTGTGTTATACATTTAAAGTAGGTGTACACTTACAAGCCTCGTGGTCTGAAATGGTAGTTTTCATCCTTATCCAATTTTTCCTAGGTTTGATTTCTCTTATTTGGTCTACCACAGCAGTCTGTGGTCTCAAAACTTTTTTGTATTATGCAACTCTATTGGTTAAAAAACACTGATCATATATCCCCAATATGTTTGTATTTATTTATAAATTATGCACATATATCCCCAATATGTTTGTATTTATTTATAAATTATTTACATATATTATTATACAAATAATTATACGCATTATGAAATACACAAAAATAGAAATTAGAAAAGGATACAGTCAAAATAAAAGGATATTTGATCTTAGAATGAACAAGGAGCTAATGGTGTGTTTATTAAATAGGAAAGTGACATAATCAGCCTTGTGATTTAGGAAAATCATGTTGGCAGCAGTGTAGAAAATGGATTAGGAGAATCAATGCTAGTAAACCTCAAATATTTCCTAGCTGTGTGACCCTGGACAAGTCATTTAATCTCTGTCTTCCTCAGTTAATTCAACTGTAAAATTGGACTTAATAATAGCACCTGCTTCCCATGGTTGATGTAAGGTTCAAATGAGATAATATTTGTAAAGTGCCAGCACAGTGCCTGTCTCATAGGAGCTTAAGAAATGCTTATTCCCTTTCCCTTGATAAAGAGGCTGAACTAAGTGAGGTAGTTGAGCTAAACGAATGAAAAGAGGTATGGAGGAGAGAGATGTAGAAGTATTCTACAACTGAAAGGACATGTGGGATGAGGGAAAGTGAGGATTTGAAGATGACACACTGAGATTGTGAACTTGGGTAACTAGAAGGGTCCTGATACTTTTGACATTGAAAAGGAAGTTTGGAAGAGGGGTAGGTTTTGGTGGGGTAAGAGGCAGGGAAGAGACTAATGAAATTGGCAGTCAGTCCTAACTCATCCATGCCTGCTAATCCTGTGATTTACCCTGTCCCATCAAAAATGAGAAGTGGGAAAGCAGGACTCTCATTCGGTGGTCACTGCCCACTGCCCACAACACAAAGGCTTCCATGGCCATAAAGTGATCTGAAGAGAAGGTTTGGGGTGGAATTTCCCAATGGCACCTGCTGCAGCTGATGCTGAAAGTGTCTTGGTAGAATGTAGGTAAAATAGGTGCTCTGAGAGGCCGATGACAACCACAGAAAGAGGGAGGGTAAGAGTCATTGTACTGGAGACAAACCTTACAAGGATGAGATGATTGATCTTCTAGGCTTTGGGGTTAGGTCATGGTTACCAAGGGGTCCCTGACCCCTTCTTTGGAGGTCAGTATAGTCAGTTCTCTTGAGGTGACCAAGTCCAGAGGCATTGTTCTTAAGGATTCCTTCTCTCCCTACCTTTGTAGAGTCCATGTTAAGGGCTGATTAATGCTGAAGAAGAGAATGGTGTCTCTAGGCACGTATTCTTGGTTGCTTGATAAATTGGAGTAAGTAGTTCTCACTCTCCATATCTGGCTAGTGAGAGGAATTGTAATAAGATGGAAAGAATTCTGAGTTTTATGTCGAAGGGCCAGTGTTCAAATACCAGCATTGCTACTTACTATTTGAATAACCTTGGGCAAATCACTTAACATGCTTTGGGTCTCATTTTCATTGTAAAAAAATATTTTATATATAAATATCCATACACAATACAAATAAAAAGAAAGGAAGAGGGAGGAGGAGAAAATAGACACAGAAACAGAGAGATAGAGATAAAGAGAGTAAATATCTATATTCATGTAGAAATCATACAAATCTACCTTATACATAATATACATATAAGTTATAATATGTATATATATATATATATCTTACATATACTATACAGTTTCTGCTTAGAAATGTGAAAAAGAATAATTGTACATTAGTCTGAGCCCCTGAGCAGGTCTTTTACTATTTGGTCTTTTGGTAGGACAGTAACTGAATTGAGTATATAGTTTCAGTGACAGCAACTTCAGCTTTTGAAAGCCCTGGAATCTTTGTCTCTTCCCAGTCATGTCACAGGTGATCTCGGACCCTCCTCTGGAGTTACCATTTTCCCTTATATTCAGTGCCTCTAAATCAACTTCCTTTGCACAAGGGTGAATGAAGTGCCCAACATTTTGTGTAGTCAGCACATGACGCTACCCTCCAAATGTCATGCATCATCTCCACTTTTAGTCCTGTTCTAAATGGAGATCCTGCAGTGGCCTCAGATGACCCTCTGAGAGCTTTGGCTTTTTACCTCTGTGGGGCTGTTGGTAATGGAAGCAAGAGCTTCCTCATGATCGACACAATTCTCAACTCACAGGATCCCTACCCTTCCTATGGACTTTCTCAGAACCCATTAACTGAATGTACATAAGATAAGTTGGAAGATAAAAGCTGGGGTGGACTAGAGCAAACTCAGTTCATCATTCATTACATAACTTAATGATGATCAAGACAGAATGGTGGAGTGTTGCCCTTGAAGTAAGAAAAGAAGTTCTAATCCCACCTCCAACACTTACTAGTTGGATGAGCTATTGGTTTTGGAAATGGTGCAACAATCAATTATCCCATGACTCCACTTAGCATCCTCACAATCCCATTAAAAAAAAAAAAACCAAGACCTCCCTTGCTAGGCTACCGCTCCCATATATATGTTGTCTTTTATTTGAATACAAGCTTCTTGACAGATCAGTTCACATATTTGTCATTATATTCTCAGGCTCTAGTACACAGGTGCTAACTAAATGCTTTCTCTTCCATTTTTAAGTCCCATGTGAAGAACTTGTTCTCCTCCAATCCTCATTCCCTACCCCATCCCCCCAAAACGTGGGAGAGGAAATGTGGGGAATAGGGGAAAGGAAAAAACAAAACAATAAAGGGGGAAATGGGCAGCAGGGATTGATCTATATAGTGAGACATGGTGGGAAATTACTTTCTAATTATGATCCAGAAGACAAACTAGGAGTCGTTGTAGACTGTCCCCTGAAAACATGGGTCCAATGCAGCTCTCTATAGTCTGCTTTCTTCAGTTCTAGAGTCAGTGACTGAGGATAGGGAGTTGCATTCTATATCCTTTTTAATTTGTTCTTTATGTGTTTCTAAATTTAAATTATTATAGTCATTTTAATTGGATTTGGCTCATGAATTCCAACTACTTTCAGAAAAAAGAGATCAAAAAAGAAAATCTTGAATATGGTGGAATAAGCCAAATTTAATCCACATTACAGGCCATCACAATTCTGGATTTACTCATGAAAAGTATTAGAAACAATGGAAAACTCTACTTTGCCCCTGTATGGCACTGTGGTGCATCTGGATTACTGTATGTGGTTTTGGTTGCCACATACCAAGATGTCACAGTAGAATTGAGGGAAATTTAGAGAAAGTCTACTGAAATAATTAAGGAAGTTATAAGGGCTGCCATATTCCATTTTCCAAAGGACTTTCACAATTATTTTCTGATTTTATCCCTGTTGAGCCCTGTGAGGTAAGTAGAGTGGATCCTATATTATTTGACTTTTCCTACTACTAAATATGAGAAAATAGATGCCCAGAAAGAAAAAGAGAGGACATGACTGAACCGAAGTCACACAACCAGGTGATAAAAGGGTAGAATTAGAACTCATCTTCCATGAAACTACATTGCCTCTCAATAAAATTATGAAGAACTTGTACACTCATTTTAACCAGATCCCAGCACATTGAATCTGGGTAGCAGCTCTCAAAGCTTCAGAAAAGTAAATGCATGACACATAAAGGAAATACTACTTTTCATAGCAGGTAACTTACATAATTTGCCCTAATACATAGTTATCATCCTGAAAATATGAATGGATTTTTTTAAAAGTCTTGACAAATTCATGGATATTCTTTTCTAATGGATTATAAAAGAAAACCAGGCTTCTTCAGGTTGATATCAAGAAGCTTAAACACTTCATCCCATAGTACGTCTTATAGTACTGGAAAAAACAAAATATAATTGTGGATAGACTCAACGTCTGCCCTCATGTTCTTGGTCCTATCTTCTTATAAGGGTGGGTGGGAGAGGTGGGAAAAATCAAACACCACCCATGAGGGATTGGTTTGGGTCCCATACTTGAGCACCAGTTATTTAAGACTTTTTTTATCCCCTCGCATTTAGCAGAATATTGTGTGCATATGTAAGTGCGTATAAATGTTGAATGAATGAAATGAACTAAATTAGGGGTTCTTAACCTGGGGTCTATGCACTTGTTTTTTAAAAAAAGTATTTAGATAATTGTATTTCAATATAATTGGGTACTTTTATAATCCTAGTTATTTTACCTTATTAATTTAAAAATTTTATTCTTTATTCTGAGAAGCTGCTCTTTAGTTTCAACAAATTCAGTCCCTGGGTTTATGATACCAAAAATATTAAGAACCCAGAGGACTAAGAAATTGAAGTACACTGAGGGAATGAGTTCTAGAGGTGAAAGGATTTTATAACTATCAAAACACTTTCTGAGTGCCTCATCATCCTAAATCAGAACAGATCTCATTTATTCTTAAGATACAGGGCATAAAACTTGTCTGTTTTATCTCTGTTACTATGAAATAGCCTGCTTGGAAAACATCTTTTATTTCAGAGTCACGAGTTATTAACCTTTGGCTTTGCTGGGATGGAAGCAAGCATAGTTCTTTTCTATTTATATGTTGATGCCATGTTAGAAATACAGTGGAAGGGTTTCATTGGAGGTCTGTGTGTGAGCAGCTGCTAGATCAGATTTACTGTATCATTGCCCTGCAGTGAGTCTTCTGCTAACATGCTGTTCTGGGTCCTCCATATAGGAGTGTGCAGAAGGGAAGTTGTTAATAATAGGCAAAAACCATAAGGCAACAGATACGTGGGAAGACAAATGAGTGTAGAATTTGACTTCAAGTAGGTAGGCCTGGGAATGTTCTAAGATCTACTGGTACCTCCCTTCAAATCTGACATCTGTTAGATCATATTTTAACTGTCCTCATTTCAATCTAACACATTTGGATTCTTGTAGATAGATTCCTGTCTCCTAAAGCAGGAAATAGATGCAACTGTCTTAATCAAATGCTTCCTGTATGCCCTATCTCTCATCTCTGTGCCGCATTAACTATTTGCTACTCCTGAAATGCTTTCCCTCCTCCTCTCTGCCCCTAGGATTTTCTGGTTTCCTTTAAGACTAAGTTCAGATGTGATTATCTCAATAGATGCAGAAAAATCTTTTGACAAAATATAACACCCATTCCTATTGAAAACACTGGTGAGCATAGGAATAAATGGAACCTTCCTTAAAATCATAAGTAGTATCTACCTAAAACCATCAGTAAGCATTATATGTAATAAAAATAAACTAGCTGCATTTCCAGTAAGATCAGGGGAGAAACAAAGATGTCCATTGTCACCACTGTTATTCAATATGGTACTAGAAATGTTAGCTTTAACAATAAGAGAAGAAAAAGAAATTGAAGGAAAGACTAATCTCAAATGCTGTCTTCTGTAGGATGCCTGTCCTGCTTCCCTAAGATGCTAGTACCTTTTCCTCTAAGGTGACCTGGTGTCTTCTTTGTTTTCTATATAACTACAGATGTATATGTTTCCCCTGGTCATTAGAGTATATCTCTTTATAAAAATAATTTTATTTTTCTCTCCTTAACAGTCCCTGGCATAGAGTCAGTATTTAACAAATGTGTGTTTCCTTTATCAAATGATCAGCAAAAGATTAGATAAGGCTCATCTTTCTCCTGTATGACCCACATACAGTCCATTATTACCAAGTACTGTTTCTTTCTTTAAACATTTCTTCCATCCTTCAAAGGAGGCAGTGGGGTGGTATCCTTGAGAATTCTTGACATTATATGGATTCACCAGTTATCCTCCGGTCTCTCTATGTGATTAGGTGATTTCATTTCCTGTCATACATCCCTCTTATGACATATACTATGCTGCTTTCCCTATACAATTCTTCATTGTAATATATTAGTAATATGGGCAGCCAGGTGGTGCAGTGGCTAGAGTGCCAGGCCTGGAGTCAGCAAGACTCATCTTCAGGATTTCAAATCTGGCTTCAGATACTTAGTATCCTTGGGACCCTGGTCAAGTCACTTAAGTCTGTTTGCCTCAGTTTCCTCATCTGTGAAAGGAGCTAGAGAGGGAAATGGCAAACCACTCCAGTAGCTTTGCTAATAAAACCCCAAATAGGGTCAAAAAGAGTTGGACATGATTGAACAACAAAATATGTTTTCATCCGTTTACCCTCACCATGCACTTCTCCATTGCCTTTTTAATAAGCTACAATTACAAATCTTTGGAGAATGTGGTATTCTGTGACTCCCAACTCTACAGAATAACCAGAAGAATATTGGTATTCTTTTTATTTTTAATTAACAAGAGCATTTATTTTCTCTCTTTCATACTTCTTTCACCCCAAATTGAAGAAAAAGAAAAACAAAACCTTGTAATAAATTTGCAAAAGAAATTCCCTCATCTCCAAAAATGTGTCTCTGTCAAGAGGTGAGCAGTATGCCTTCTCATTAGTCTCCTGTAATTGTAGTTGGTCACTGCATCGATCAGAGTTCTTTAGTCCTTGGAAATTTGTCTTTACAATGTCATTGTCATTGCAGAGAGTATTGTTCTGGTTCTGCTTACACTACCCTGATTTAATTCATACAAATCCTCCAGGTCTCCCTGAAACCATCTCTATCATTTCTTGCAACACAATAATATGAATCCTGATATTCAACAGATGAGTATTTATATCCAAGAGGAGCTTGGAACCATTTTAATGGCACAATATCAGTTTCCTCAAAACCATACAGTTCTTTGCTCCATTAGCATCAAACTCAAGAACAGCGCACTAAACTGTGTGTAAGGATCCCTATCAGCTATATAATGACTTAGAAAACTATATGTTAATAGTATCTATGTTCTATTGCATTGCTATTTATTTTGTTAAGTATTTCTTAATTATATTTTCATCTGGTTTAGGCAGGTTTCAGGAGTGTTGCCGGTTTAACAGCTCTGCTCTATCATTGGAGCATAAGCTTTGGAAGATTCCACTATGCGGAAAGGCTGTGCCTACTTTCTAAGGACCAGGAGAAAGGGAGAGACCTTAGCAAATTAATCTAGAAGGCAAGAGAGTCCATTGAAGACATGGAGAAGAGAGTGTGAGCACAGGGAGGGAAAGAGTTGCACCTGTTTGGTTAGGATCGATTACACAGGCAGCACTTTACATATGGAGTTGCAGAGGCATGGGAAGGTAAATTAGTATTTATTTCAAGTCTGTACAGATTCTCAGTGGTAGGGGCTAGGATAGAATATGAATCACTTGAGTCCTTGAGTATTCCCATAACTGTTAAATTGTACTGCCTTTTCCTAGAAGAAATAGTCTTGCATTGGCATGTGTGCATAAATTTATATATCCCTTCAAAGACTCCTTCCTTGTTTTCTTCCTTTTTCTCCTTTCTTTTTCTTTCCTTCTCTCCTGTCTCATTCCAATTCTTTCACTTCCCTCCATTCCTTCTTTCCTAGACTTTCTTTTCCCCACTTCTATTTTGTTTCCCTATTTTTTCTACCTTTCTCTTTTTTTCTTATTTCTTTCCTTACTTCACTCCTTCATTTTTTTGTTCCTTTTTTTAGAATTATTGTGAAAATTATCTTGAAGGCCATTAGTGGTCCTTTACAAATGATACAGAGCTTAATCAATGTACTTTTAGTTAAAAAAAACTACTGCATCAATCTAAATTGCTGCTATCTTTCTGGGCCTTGTTTTCCCTTTATGAAGTTGATTGTACTTAAGTCTATCAGTGAACCAGAATAAATCTATGGCTCTATGGAACCCACATGTATCACTATAGAGTAGTAGTGGAAGCAGAGACACTTCCATCAGAAACAATGAAAAGGGATTTCATGCTGTCTCTGTTACTATGACTAGCCATGTCCCAGAAAGCCCCGCTGGGGCTAATCTAGCCTCCAGAAGCTCCAGGGCATTTCCCAGAAGCCTGCTGGATAACCTGGCCTATTTTATGATTGATCGTTGCTGTTTTTAAAGCCTAAACTGCTACTGAAAAAGTGTAAACCTTGGTGTTGATATTTGCTGCTACAAATTGTCATCTTCTTTTTGAAAATTGCATTCTAGTAAAGTCAATGGAAAGTTTGTTCCCAGACACTTGGATAGTACAGTGCTTAGTTGCGAAGGTTACACTGTTCCATTGTCCTTGTCTTTCAATCTCTGTCAGAGATTGAAAAAGAAATAGTAGTTCTGGTCTCAAGTTCTGACTTCTCCATTCATCTCCAAACCAGTGATTTCTTCTTCTTCCCTTCAGCACCTCTCTTACCTTCCCAAAATGATTAAATGGTATGTTCAGAGCAGTAACTCTTTAGGTTCATACTAACTCTTAGGAGTATTGCAAAAACACCATCACTAAAGGGATAAGGCAATACAGTTATCCCTTCCACATTGCAACTTTCACCATTGTAGTTTTGATGTATCACAGCTTGGCATAAGAAATTAAATGAGAATTTTCAGGAAGTTTTGAGGAAGCCACAGATGACACATAAATGCCAGCAAATGACATGGAAAAGGTTTAGAAACTTAGAAATACCTTACACATATGTGTGTGTAGTATTATATAGTATCAACATATTTTATCTTTTAATGCTGTAATAATTCAGACTTCTGAGATCTCTGGCACAAAGGGAAGGCCAAAAAATTTTGCTTGCATTTTCCACATTTCAGGTATAAGGTGTTAAGGGATAACTGTCCATCATTCCTAGTAAATAATTGTGCTTCCCAACACTGCGTATTTTAAATGGAATCATTTCTCTCATGTCTCCAAAGAGGACTTTCTGAAATATTAAGTAGAGTTATGTCGCATTCATTCAGCATTATCAGGGAAAATTCTTCATTCTGTGCAAATGTACTTCTCTAATGATTTAACATTTACTTATTCAAGTGTTTATCTGTATTTTTTTTTCTGAATCTGGGTCTATATCTATTTGTCTATAAGATTAAACCTTTGGTCAGATATTTTCCTCAAAGGCATCATACCCTTCCCCATTACTTAAAGTTTACTGAAAACAGATTAAGCTTTTCTTGATGATTCAGGGCCATTTGTTACAATGTCAATTATTGTGCTGTTTAGTCATACTGTAACACCCTCAGGAGCTAGTGAGCATCTGGGGCTGATTGTCCCTGTGCTAAATGGTGCTAGACTACTGTTCTTTTTGAGTTTTTACAACACTTTTTAGACTTTTTTCATCTATTCCCTTGCTGCCAAGTTAGTGATTGTCACTTCCTGATACTGTCAACATGCTTACCTTAGCAGTTCATTCTGTTTGTTGTTTTTCACCTGCTTTGTAGGAGGTCATCAGTTAATCAAATAGTAAAAGCTTGTTAGAAATATGTCAAAAATAAAAATAAATAGATGCTGACTAAGAGCCTGAGGGCCTCTTTGAGTAATATGTTTGTTTTAGTGGTAACTTAAAAGCCCTTTTTGTTCGTTTCCATTTTTTTTCAGCTATGTTCCAGGTTCAATTCAACTCAACAAATGTTTTTAAAGTTTCTTCTTGGCACAGAGGTCTGTCAGGTTCTGGAGGAGATAAAAAGGATACCTAAGACATAGTCCCTGCCTTCATAAAATTTATTCATTCAAAAATATTTACTAGGCACTTACTATGTACCAGGCACTATGCTAAATATTTGGAGATACAAAAAGAGGCAAAAGACAGCCCCTGCAATCTAATGGGGTGGCGGGGGGGGGCAATACATCCAAACAAATAAAAAGAAAGTGAGCTAAATAAAGGATAAATAGGAAATGATTAAAAAGAGAAATTTAGAAGGATTAAGAAAAGCATCCTGTAGAAGGTGGGATTTTAGTTGGGACTTAAAGGAAATCAAGATACCCATTTCAAGATGTCTGAAAGGCATTTGGCAATGTGAGATCAGATGTCAGGAAAGAGATTGGGCCAAGAAAGGTAGATTTCAGAATCATCAACATAAAGAGGAAAATTAAATCTATTCTAGTTTATGAGATCACCCAAGGAAAGTAACATGTAAAGGGAGAAGAGAAAAGGACCCAAGACATAATCCTGAGGAACAGAGGGTTAAAAGGTGTGATCTAGGGAAGGACCCAGCAAAGGACTCAGAGAAGGAGTGGTCAGATTGGTAGGAGGGAAACCAGGAGAGTGGTGTCCCAAAAATCTAAAGAGAAGAGAGTATTAAGGAGAGAGTAATTAATAGCATTAACAGCTGTAGAGAGGTCAAGGAAATGAGGATTGAGAAAAGACCATTGGATTTGTCAACTAAGAGATCATTCATAACTCTGTAGATAGCAGTTTCTGTGGAATATTAAAGTTGGAAAACAGATTATAAGGGGTTAAGAAAAGAATGGAAGGAGAGAAAGTGGAGACTCCTATTGTAGATAGCTTTTTTGAAGAGTTTCAACGCAAAGGGTAGAAGAGAAATAGGATGATAGTTATTGTGTAATAGGGATGAGGAACCTGCTGCCTAGAGGTCACAGGTATCCTTCTAGGCCCTTAGGTGGGGTCTTTTGATTGAGTCCAAGTTTTACAGAACAAATTCTTTTATTAAGGGGATTTTTTTCTGTGAAGTTTGGATTCAGTCAAAAGGTTGCACTTGAGGACTTAGAGGGTGACATGTGACCCCCAACCCTGGTTAAGTAGGAAGATATGATATAGATTTTTTAAAATTTTTTTTTTATGTTGTAGTTAAATGCACAAGAAAAGGGAAGGGACTAGACATTTATATAGTGCCTACTGTGTGATATATACTGTGTTAAGTGATTTTTACACAACTCTTTGAGGTAAGTGATATTAATATTCCCATTTTACAGTTAAGGAAACTGAGGTTAAGTGACTTGGCGAGAGCCATACAGCTTGTAAATGTCTGAAGTTGAATTTGAACTCTGATCTTCCTGCCACCATCTGCATCTACAAAAAATTAGTATATAATACAATGAGGGATTAGAATAAGGAAAATCACTGCCTATGGTACATGTCAGGGAAGTATTCATGGAGGGGGTGGCTTTTGAACTTACTGTTGAAGCAAAGGAAAGATAGTCTAGGGTTAGAAAAGTAAAGCAAAGAAAAGACCTGGAGTTGGACAAGTCTGTGGGAGAGGAGAAGTTATTAAATTTGACTGGAGCATAAAGTGGAAGGATTGGAAAGTGAAAATGGGAGGGTTGTTCCATCCTGTGGAGGGCATCGAATGACATCTAAGTAAGTTTGAATTTTATTCAGTAGACAATGAGGAATGAATGGAAGATTGGAGCAGATGAGATGACCAGGTATATGTATAAAATGTATAAGTCAAATTAACCTGGCAAAGTATCATGAAGGGTGGGATTGCGACGGTAGGGAGAACGAGTGGAGTTTGGGAGACAGGTGGAGGACATGAGGGCATATACTAAGCTGGCAGCAATGGTAATGTAGAAAAAGGGGCAGATGTGAGAGAGATTTCTAAAATAGATCAAGACTTGATTTTACTCAGTTTTCCCATCTGCAAGGGTTGGAACAGATGATCTCTGAACTTTCTGCCATATATCTAAATCTGTAAGTCTATGATTGGATATGGGATAGCACCAAAATTTCAATCCCAGGAGGAGGCAGAAACGATGGTTCCACTGGTAGAAATAGTGGAATGAGGAGGAAGAGTGGATTTTGGAGAAAACATAAGTTCAGTTTGGTGTATGTTGAGTTTGAAATAAATTGGGAACATTAGGGTAGAGATATCCTTCCCACAGAAATTCAGAAGAGAAGTCAGAGCTAGACATAAAGATTTGTATTGTAGTGATAGATGCAGCCATGGAAATGAATGAGATTGCCAAGGAAGGGCGTGTAGAAAGAGAAAAGGGCTGAAGACAAAGTTTTTCAGAGACTTGAGGTCACTGGATAGGTGACAACTGGAGTTTCTGACACAGTGTGTCAGTGCTTTGCCCAGTGCCTGGTACATAGTAGGTACTCAATACATCTCTATGGGCTGGTTATTTGCTTGCTTCTATACTAGGGTAGTACATAGGTTCAAAAAGAGGCTACAGGGAATGATAGATTTTTTTTTTAAACTGTCCATGGAGTAAAAAAAGATCTGGATTCAGGTCTCACCTCTGATACATGTGTGTCAGATAAGGATATATGACCTTGGGCAAGTCATTCAATGCCTTAATGCCTCAGGTAACTCTATCTCTCTGAGACTGTAAGTTTCAGGACAACAGTTGTTGATCTTATTGGTAGAGGGAATATATGCCTACACAGTATGTATATACACATGTGTGTATGCACATATATACATATGTGTATGCACACACACATAACTGTTATTTTGCTGTTCTAATAAACTATCTCCTTGGTGAGGATGTCTCATCTCTGTGTCTCTGTCTCTTTCTCCCTTTCTGTGTGTGTGTGTGTGTATGTGCATGCGTGCATGTGTGTGTGTGTGTGTGTGTGTGTATGCGTGTATGTGTGTGTAGACAGAAAGAGAGAGAGTGCGGATGTCTGGACTTTTTATTTAATTGATGTATATATGTGTATATATATACATGCATGTGTATTTAAGTATGTATGTATGTGAATACATAAATGACTAAATATGTAGTCACCATAAACTTGATAAAAGAGAAATTGATAATTATATTGATAAGAGACTCAAATTATTAGTTGGTAGATCAGCCAGGTCTCTGGAAGTTGTAGAGAATGGGGATTTCAGAGCATCTGTAATCTTTTTGAGAAGAATAGAAGGAAGGATTTTCATGAGTAAAGCAATATGAATGATTAAACTTCGTATCTCTGTCTATATACAGCAATAGCTTACTTATCAGAAAACAGGCTTCTAGAAAGTTCAGTCATATGCAACACAGTCCACAAGTCAAAAATGAGCAAAGAAGGCCACTGAACATTACCAAAGCTTATAATGCAACTCATTTTTAAAAAAATAAAATCACTGGACCCAGCAATTTACTACCACTAAAGTCAATATCTGGATGTTCAAGTCAATGGTGTGTCATATATTTAATTAGTTGGAGGCTTCAGGTCAGGGTTTATGTGAAAGTACCTAAGACTCAAGGAAGATTTGGGGCTTTTTTAAAGCCTATTTGACTTGAATGAACTAAGATTAGTTTTGTCGGCAGGGTGTTACTTGGTCCTGCCAAATTTAACCGCAATTTTTTGGAACTTATTTAATATTCCTTAATATTCACCTTCTATGAATGAAATATTGTAGGATTTCTACCATTCTACCATCATTATCGTTGTAACTGAATATTCGCTTGAAAAGCTAGACATGATGGCATAAGAAAACCAGGCTCTCCTTCTTGAAAAATCGTGTAGTATTAGCTGTGAGTGGCCCAGCCAGCATTTATAGAATATTTGTTTTCAAGTTTTGCAAAACACTTTACCAATTATTTCATTTAATCCTCATAACAACTCTGGAGGTAGGTGCTATTATGATTTCCATTTTACAGATGAGGAAATGGAGACAGGCAGAGGTAAAGTGACTTGCTTGGGGCCGTATAACTAGGAAGTGTGGTCATATTTGAACTCAGGCCTTCTTGACTCCAGCCCTAGCTCTCTGCCTATTGCACCACCCAGCTCCCAGTTTATCTCAGACAGAAAGTTGAAGCTCTGACAAAAGCCAAAGTGGTTTATGTGCAATAATGAGGTATAATTAAAAAAATATTGGCTCGAGTCAGAAGATCTGAATTTAAATCCTACTTTTGACACTCATGATCTGTGTGACCTTTTTGAACCTGTTTTCTCTTCTGTAAAACAAGGGAGATCGACTAGTTAAGCTCTGAGATCTCTTCCAAAAGTTTAAATGGCCCAGGGAAACTAAAGTAAGAATGAAAAGGAAAGAAATAAAGGAATCAATGGTTTTATACCATTCAGAACGGAACGGAAAGCACAGAATATAGCCTAAGTTGGAAGATGTGACACACAAAAAAATCTTGTGTTGGCTACAGTTAAATGATAAGAATAATGATATTTATACGTTTTATATATTTATATACTGTTTACTTTGGCATTGCGATAAGTGCTTTATCAATATTATCGATAAAGGCAGATCCTTTGAAGAAATGAGAGACTTTTAACCTTAAGACGAGAAGATTTGGTTCAGGAGGTGGGAGAGGAGGGGATGATAGCTATCTTCCAATATCTGAGCGGTTATCATATAAAAGAAGACTTAGTCTTGTCCTATTTTGCCATAGTAAGCACAGAGTGATGGGTACTGTATGTGCTGGATGAGGTCAGAGTAAGGAAAATCACCATCCGCTAGGAAAATCAGGGGAGTATTTATGGAGGGGCTGACATATGAGCTTTGTATGAAGTGAGTATTGGATTTCAACAATAAGAAAAATAGTTCCAAATATCTTTTTGTTCATTAAGGCCAGTTGCCAAATTAAAAGAAATGTGTTACTCAGAAACAGACACTTTACTTCCGTTATGATCTGATAACAACAAATTTACCATATTCTTCTCTCTTGTTACTTTTCCTTCTTGTCAGACTACATAACACATGCTGTTTCAGTCTGGGCTGGTGACAAGTGGCTTCAGTTTTAGCATGAGATAGCAACTGTGTTTTTTGATGAGTAAAAGAAGAGTGGGCTATGTTTTCAAGCTTATGCCTAATGCTCAGGACTTGACCTCATCATGTTAAAAGGCTTAACAGCCTGTGATTCCTCTGTAACTATATAGGCAACCTGAGTTTAAGAAGGATCTCAAGGCAAAATCAGTTTAAAGAGCTGGGGTTGAAGCCTGAAGCCCAGCTTCTTCTAGGTTAGAGAGTCATTTCAAACTGCTTCTTTTTTCCATTGTTTATTTAATAGGGCTTCCCCCCCCCCCCAATTACATATAAAGATAATTTTCAACATTCAGTTTTGGAAAAATTTTGAGTTCCAAATTTTTCTCCCTCTCCCCATCCCACCCCTCCCCCAAGATGGCAACAATCTGATATGTTATACATGTGAAGCTGATTCTTTATAAACAGAAAAACAAAAAAACTCCAAGTATAAAAGTCTCCCTGGGTTTTTTTTTCCTTAATTTTTTAGTGATTATCTCACTATAAAGATATATACAGAAAGCAGGATACATTTCTTATAATACGCAACCTGAAAAATTTCAAGCGCTGCCTAGGAGAGGAATGGGAGAGAAAAAACAGACCAATTGAAAAATCAGAGAATTGCCAAATTGAATAGGATCTCGGATAGCTGCTTATCCATTCCCTAACCAAAGCTTGAATCCTATCTATAATGTCTTGATTCTGTGTAAAGACTTACAGTGATGAGAAACTCACTACTCCCTCCCCCAGGTAGCTCACTGCATTTTGGACAAATCTAATTATTAGTATATTTTTCCTGATTTTAATTCAAAGTTTTCCTTCCTGTAACTTCCATCCTTTGGCCAAATAGGCTAAGACTATGTTCTCCTTCATATGCTAACTTCTCAAGTATTTAAAGGTAGTTATCATCCCCTCATCTCTCACCTCCTGAACCAAGTCTTCTCTTCTTTATGCTAAATGTCCATCATTTCTTCAAATACTTTTGTCAAGTAAGGTTGTACTTATAAAGTATTTAGCACAGCGCTGGGCACCTAGAGGTGCCTATAATAAATTGCTTCTTCCCCTTCCCTTTTTAGTTTACTCTCTTCGTACAGACCTGATTACTCTTCTTTTGATAACAAAAGCTTGTCAGTGTGTAAAAGCAAGTATCCCAACATACACAGGAGGTCTGCTATCACAAGTTCTTAGATCGGCATTTCTGAAAGGAAAGGAACTTTTTAGGGGTCAAACCTCATATTCATTGAACTTATATATATATATATATATATGCATATATATATGTATATGTATATAGATTAGAGAGAGATCATTCACTTAGTTCAGGGGAAAAAGTCAGCCCCTTGAACTTCAGAGAAAATACAGAGAAACAAAGATCAACAGGCAGGGCTTCCTACTGTCTGAACATTACATACATACATTTAAGCACCAACATCTGGGTTTTTAAAGCCTGGGGGCTCTTTAGTGGCTTCCTAGAGTCTCATCTGGCCTAACAATGAGTAAGCCCCAAAATAAAACCTTACTTCAGAGTATTTATACACTTTTCAGAGCCAGAGGGCATCTGAAACCTTGAAAACCAGTGCCTCATTAACAAAAGGTGTGGGCCTCCCTACAACTCTCCCCAATCAAACTCCCCTTAATGGGCAAGCCCGTTAATGGGTGGGGAAGATCTTTAATCTCATTAGCCTATTCTAAAATGTGGTACCCCAAAATAGACAGAATATTACTTCAGATGTGATCTAATCAAGGAAGAGAACAGTAAGTTTGCCATATCCTTCATTCTTGATACCCTGCTTCTGTTAATTCAACCTGGAACCGTATTTGTATTTTGGGTTCATGTCACACTACTGACTAATATTGAACAATCCATTAAAACTCCAAGAATTTTTAATATGAAACTGTTAGTCATATTTTTTCCCTTTTTGAACTTGTAGAGTTGTTTTTTAGCACCCAGGAGCAGGGATATATGTTGTTCCAACCAAATTTCATTTTGACTTCACCTCTTCATTTCAACCTATGTAATGGACTTGTCTCCATTTTCTAATGTCTTAGCTAGACAAAATGTCTAGCTAAGTCATTTACACATTTTATTTCCTCTGCTCTTCATGATCCCATTTAGAGCTTTTTAGCAAAGATATCAGAGGGTTTGCCATTTCCCTCTCCAACTTGTTTTATAGAGGAGGAAACTGAGCAAAGTAGAGTTAAGTGACTTGCTCAAGGTCACTCATCTAATAAGTATGTGAGGCCAATTTTGAACTCAAGTCCTCCTGACTCCAGAGCAGACATTCTATTCACTGTGCGCCTTAGCTTCCTCATGCAGTATTTATTTAGCATTTTGGGAGGAGTGAATGGGAAAAAGGCTTGAGGCCCAGGATAATTTTTTATTTCATTACTGTGGCAAACTGCCAATGAGGAAAATTTCATTTACCAGTACATGTTAGCTGCTAATTGGCAATTTATAATCTTGGAGGGTCACTTAGCAAAATTATGATTAAGTAGCTTGCCCAGTTTTACATAACCAATATGTGTCAGTCTTGAACCCTTTTTCCTGTCTATAAGGCCAACTTTCTATCCATTATGTCACTCTGTCTTTCTTGGATTAGCATACATTCTAGTAATATGCTCTGGGACACTGTGGTTCATCCTTTTGGGAAGTGGTGCATCATCCTATCTAACATCCTAACACCAAAAAGAAAAGTTATGGCTATGGGAATTATTGGTATCTTGACTTTGCATTTCCTTTAACTCTCTATTACTAAACTTGAAACTCAAGCCACTTATTTCCTTATTGATTTGTCTGAGATGCTTTTTTTTAAAAAAAATTTCTTTGGTGATTTGTTTTATCCATTATCAAATCAGTGGTAAATCATTAGCAATCAGGTTTAGCTCCTTCAGCCAATGAGATCAAATAAATTTGTGAAGTGCTTAGCATAGAGCCTGGCACATAGTAGGTACTTTAAAGTGCTTGTCACCTCCCTCTTTATTTCTAGCACAAAGCCAACACATTAGGAGGCAAATGTTACTGGTTTTCCTTCTCAGCCAACATGGAAAATAAGGCTGTGATCCTGAAGGCCTCAAGGTTTAGCTACAAATAAAATGTATTACTAAGACTGAGTTCTTCCTTCACTTAAACTTTGTCGTATACCAAACCTTAAAAAGTTGAGGAGAGACAGGGTACATGTATGTGTGTATGTGAGAGAGTGTGTGTGTGTGTGTGTGTGTGTGTGTGTGTGTGTACTTAGTACAGCACTTGGCATATGGTCAACATTTTAGAAATGTTTGTTCATTGATTGATTGAAGAAAGCAAAAGCAAAGTCAAACCAGAAGTTGTTATCGTTGCTTTTTGTTTGGTCTAGAAAGTTGGACCAGATGACATTCTGTTTGGGGTTTTTTGCTGTGATTTTATCAATATGGGGATCCCCTGGCCTGGAAATTCACTCCGCTTATGCAGACCAGCAACCCATCTGTAACTTCTCATCTTAGAGAGTTGCCTGGGGCACTAAAGAGGGAAAATTACTTTCCCAAAGTCACACAGCAACTATGTCAATGAAACAGGGCTTGAGCCCAGGGTTTTCTCACTCTCCTCTGTCATACTGCCTTTCAGATGAACTCTCAGGCAGGTCTAGAAAATGAGGGGTTTTTTTCTCTAAGATCCCTTCCAACTCTAAACCCTATAAGTCAATATTCTCTTTCAACCAAAGTCCTACAATTCTATGGAATATATTTCCTCATTATTAAAACTAATGAATTATGTAAACTTCTTTGATCTATAAGTACAAAAAATAAGGAGACTCATGTTTCCCTCATGCTAAATCACCAAAAAAAAATTATATGAAAACCCGCCCATGTATGCTTTAGCAAATTTGTAATCCTATCAATCTGAGAAAGATTAGGAGAGTAGAAACTTAACTGAGAAGTACAAAAAAAATACAAGTCTTCAAACAGATTTTAAAAACTGAAAACTTGTCACAGTTTTAAAAATTTTATGGAAACTCTTCAGAAGAAAAAACCTCATGAAGTATTATTGATCACTATTTAAAAGCTGTCTTCAAAGCACTTGTAAACAATGTGAATCTAAATGTGCATTTTATAGATGAAACATCTCAATAAATAAGTACTGGCTAGAATTGACTTCCTGGCCAAAAAAGGGGAAAAATACAAATAGGACATAAAATCTTGTAGTGTCCTATAATTCTTCTTTCTAGTCTTTCCTACATGCTACAATACAGGAAAATGTCTTCACAATATTCGATACACAATTCTCCCATAAAACTACAAAATAAAAATGACAATAAAATCATAGTCCTGGTTGCCTCACTTGGTGTTTCTCTAAAAATATACTTCTTAGAAGTACTGCCTTTCTCACAAGCACATTTTTTTCATGTGAGGTAAATCTTATCTTCTTGGAGATTCAAGGAACATATATCTTAGTTTCTTTTGTTACATTATCAGATATCACTTCAACATTATTCTGTGCCAATGATGTACCAGCACATATACTGGTTCTCTCTTAAAGCTTATGGTTTAAAGTAGCCAACCTGGAGGTAATGATGGAAAGCCAAACGTAAATGGCCAGAAAGCTCTCAAAATGAAAAGTGTCAGATGAATGTTATCATCATAAAAATTTAAATAATATTTCTCTGTTAGTTTGCTTGAGAAGTTAGTAAAGATTAAGACAGAAACAGAGCTGGAATCAAAGTACGTTAGAGAGTAGTTCACTGAAGAAGAAGATAGACTCAAAGGTTGAGAAACTGGTACATATGGAAAGGACTATATTATAGTTGAATTAGATGGCCAAGGCCTTATCATGGTTGTGAGAATGCAGAGAACTAATGGAAAAGATGTTGTAAAGAAAAAAAGGAGAGTGATAAAGAACCAGGAATCACACCACAAGGTTATCTTACCTTGGTGACAGGAGTTAGACTGGCATTCCCCACTATGACCAAGAAGTTCAACAGATGGAAGCCAGAAGACTGGATGGAGAATTAGTAAGAAAACTCATACAGTACCCTTACCATGAAAAAAAGCAAAACAGAGACAAGACTTTAAAGAAGACATAGAAAAAGGAGACAGGTGTCTAAGGAAACAGTTGAGATTTGGGAAGACATGCTTATAGTAAGGAAAACTGTCCTTTAACTTGTGTGTGTGTGTGTGTGTGTGTGTGTGTGTGTGTGTGTGTGTGTGTGTGTGTGTGTTTGCATTCTTCTTTTATACTAGCAGGGAAAAATTGTAAGGACTACATTGTTAAATTTGAGGATATAACCTGCTAAGTGTAGGATGAAATTCTCTGCAGGAATTATAATTTTCATATCAAAACTTATGACATTGTCCGAAGGACATTGAATCAAAAGACTTTTTAAGTAAAGAGCTGTTCCAATTCATGTCAATTTCCCCCTCCTCCTATGCTTAAGAAAAACTCAAGCTTAACAGTGAACCCCGAAATAGCTAGGGTGGTAGAGACAAGAAAAATGAAGACAAGAAAAGTGTACAAAAATAAGATGTCATCCATGGGAAGGAAGCCTAGTAGGACAGATAAGAGCTAGAATGAAGGATGCATCTTAGCATGGGAAGACCTGATTCAATAATAAGATTATAGAATTAATAGTCTCAATTACCACTGATAACTTTTATGTAAATATTATGATTATGGGCTTGCTTTTCTTGTTGATGCACTGTGTAAACTGACATCACTCTAGTAAGCTTAATTTAATACAACATAGTTGTCCTTGGTTTCCCTTTGGAATTGTCAGATATATATGTAGAATTGAGAGAAATCTGGAAGATATGTATGAATTGATGTAGAATAAAGTAAGGAGAACAAAAAGAAGAAATTACCCATTATACAACCTTTAATTAATTCAGTGACCAGTCCTGGCTTCAGCAGACTGATTGAGAAGCATGCTTCCAATCAGTCAACAAACATTATTAAACACTTTCTTTGTGCCAGGCATAGCTAGGTGGCAGTGACACAAATGTAGTTAATGAGACATTCTCTACTATGGAGGACCTTCTATTATGATGGAGAAGACATAAAGTACTTATAAATATATACAAAGAGGTAGTAGATTAGAAGACTATATTATAACTACTGTTTCAAAGATAACCAATGTACTGATTTATTTTTACTATTGATATAAGAGAGGAATCTATTGAGAGGTATGTATAGTTGGGGGTGGGGTGGGGAATCAATGGAAAGTGACAATGATGTGAAAAAACAAAAGAACATTAATAAACATTTTCAATTATTATAAACATGATTCTATGCTTATCAAAAACTTATCTTTGCTTTTCATTTTCAATTTTTCCATTTTCTCACTTTTCTATGTAATTTTCTCATAAATTTCTTATTCATCTTACTTAAAGATATTTTTAAATGTGTATTTTCAGGACATAACCAATGTGGGAATTTCTTTTGCCAGATAATATAGCTATGCATTGAAGGCTTTATTTTAAAGATTTATGGGGGGAAGTGGGAGGGACAGATTAATTTTTTTTCATTTTCCCCCCAAAATTATTGATTTCTTTGTTTTCAATTTTCAGCAATTACTTCTATAAGTTCCAAACTTTTCCCCCTCCCCTCTTTCTTCCCTCCCCAAAATGGCTTGCAATCTTATATGGGTTCTGAACATGCATACCTATTAAACATTTGCACATTAAAATTAATAGGAGAAGCCATGAGAAAAAGAAAACAATTTAAAAATAACAAAGGAGAACATAATCTACTTCATTTTGTATTCTGACTCTATAGTTCTTTCTCTGGATGTGGATGACATTTTGCTTCATGAGTCCTTTGGAGATGTTTGAGGTCCTTACATTGCTGTGAAGGGCTATTAAAAACAGTCCTCCTATACCACAGTTGTTACTTTGTATAATGTTCTCCTGGCTCTGGTCACTTCACTCAGCATCAGTTCATACAAGTCTTTCCAGGTTTTTTTTGAAGTTCGCCTGTTCATCATTTCTTATAGCGCAGTGGTATTCCATAATATTCATATACCACAACTTGTTCAGCCATTCCTCAGCTGATGGGCATCCTCTGGATTTCCAGTTCTTAGCCACCACAGAAAGAGCTGCTAGAAATATTTTTGTACATGTGGGTCCTTTTCCCATTTTTATAATCTCTTTGGGATACAGCTCTAGAAGAGGTATTGCAGGGTCAAAGGGTATGCATATTTTTATAGCCCGTTGAAATTAACTTTTTTTGAAACAACAGATACTTTTTAAAAATTAAAAAAAAATTTTTAATTTTTTTAAAATTTTAAATTTTTTTTTAAAAAATTAAGAAAATATATTTTTAATTTCTAAAGGAGACTGTCTTTCCCTTCATTTCAAGCATCTGTGTGGGATTTTAGTAGACAGTCTTTATGAATTCCTATAACTGAAAAAAAAATCACCTGATAGTGAGATTCCTGATGATGAGGCACTAGACTTAGCTAGACTGGTTCTTGAGTGACAGAAACATAGTCTCTCTCTAAGCTCATACTCGAATTTTTTCCATCCTTGATGGAACTTGTCTGAGCTCAGGCTCAAATTTCATCGCTTTCAAGAAGTCAAGTAAATCTCCATGCCTTCCTGAGGTATTGACTTTCCTATTCACAATTGAGGTAAAATAATGGGGGAAGCCACCAATTGTAATTTACTTCTGCAGTTATTTTTTTTATCAATTCTCCACGTTGTAACATGGCTTCTTTCCTTGACTTGTCAGCTATACTTGTGTTGGTCTGTCTAGTTACAATGCCTTTTTCATCCTAGGTGAGTGGGAATAGTGCTAGTCACATCCTCTGTGTTTTGGAGCTTTTCTTGTGCCAAATGAATACTTTGGGATAACATGTAAGCAGTAGTAATAGAACTGCAGAATAGAATTGAGGTGTTTTGTGCTCTGAATTGGGGTTATGTCATCTGAATTCAAATAATTTGGATGTATTTAGGAAAAACAAAGCAAAACAAATCAACCTCCAGAAGGAAAGGGATAAAAAGAAATAACAATCTGTGGAAAAGTCTAAGCTCTGAGTGCATGTTTTTCAGACAGAACAAAAAAGACCTTTCTTTAAACATTTTGTTTCTTCCAGGTGGAGGAAGGAAGAATCTGACAAGTAAAATGTTATTTCTTTTTTTGTACAGGGTAGAGATATTAAAAGACGCCATTTTTGAAAAGGAAAAAATGAATAGGAAAAAACAATTATGATTCTTTGGACCAGGGTAGAAATTTCTTTTTCCCATTATGACATTACTAGTCAAACTACCTTCCCCAAAGCACTTCATTTAACTGTTAAAGACACAATAACACTCTCTGTAGGAGAGCTGGGTAAAACAGGACATTAAACTATGGTGCAATATTGTACTACATAACAGAAAGGGATACTCTAGATTACAGAAGAGTTGGAGGAAATGTTGGGTCTAGGTTTTGAATAGGAAGCATCATCTCACAAGTACCCTTTGGCTATGCACTCATATTTTGTACTGGTAATATGAAGAAGAGTTCCTAAACTCATCTTATGGAAGCAATATAAAAACAATGCAAGTTGCATATTGATCTAGGAGCTATCTCTTGGTTTATTTTAGGTCAGATGAGAAAGGAAAAAAATGTAGCAGAGAAAAATGGCCACCAAAAGAGGTATGTGGATGAGTGTCATAGAAGTAATCTACCTCTAGAGACGTGGAGATGGCATAGAGATTGTGTATAAAGTAGGTCTAGTAAGTTGAAATCTTATGAGATTGGGAAAATCCTCCCTAGAGATAAAATAAACTGTCAACACATCCATGATTCTACCAAAATTTCCAGAGAAGTCTCCAGTTGGACTCCACAGAATTTGGTGTGGAACTGCTAGATCTCTCATGAAAATTTTTACAAGATGGATATTGGCTTTGTACATAGAGCTCTAAATAGAATTGAAAGAATGAGAGGAAAATCTTTAGGCTGTGCTACTCTCTGTGGTAATACTGTGCCATCTAAAATGAGGCTATGTCTAGAACTATGTCTAGAAATATGGTTAAGGAAAGAACAACTGGGTTCACATACCACCTTTGATACTTATTACATGTTTGAACTTGGGCAAATCACTCAGCCTCCTGAGGCATGTTGGAGTAGATGGTATCTGAAGTCCTTTCTAGCTCTAGATCTGAGATAATTAACGAAGAATGTATGTTGTAGTGAATGCAGATGGATCCAGTTCTGTGATGGGCACTGGTAGCAACCAGAATGAACTGATTTAATTGTCTAAATGGGTGAATGAAATAGGAAAAAATATTTAGAGGTTGTACTTTGGAACAAGTTGTAGGCTTCTAATGTGTGCTTCACATGTATGTTCTTTGGAGATGGGTTTGCCTTTGCATAACTCGGAGTTGATATTTTCATTGAGTAGTGGTGGTATATTCATTGAATCTAGAGACACTATCAGAGATCTGACCTCAGAGTCAGGAATCCGTTCATTTGATAGACATTTATTAAGAACCTGCTATGTGTCAGGCACTGCACTAAGCCCTTTCTGAGTTCAAATCCAACTTCAAACACTTTTTAGCTGTATGACCCTGAGCAAGTCACTTAATTCTGTTTGCCTCAGTTTCTCGGTAAAATGAGCTGGAGAAAATACACTCCAGTATCTTTTCCAAGAAGACCCGAAATGGGGTCACACAGAATCAGACATGACGAAAACATGAATGAACATCAATAGCAATTATATAGTCCTTTAAGGTTTGTAAAGCACTTTATATTATATATACATACATTATATTATAATAATAAATACATGTTTATTGCTTATGTTATTTGATCCTCACAATCACTATTGTTTTCTTCATTTTAAAGATGAGAGAACAAAAATTGCGAGTAGTTAAGTGACTTATCCAGGGTCATGAAGCTAATAGGTATACCTAAGGTAGAATCTGAACTCAGATCTTCCTGACTCCAAGTCTAGTGCTCTAACCCCTAGGCCACATAGCTATTCAGTTATGAGCCTTGAGCTTTGTCACAGACAGATGTGAGGCTCCAATGAGGAAATACAACAACTTTGATAAGGGTGCCTTGCATGTTATAGTAAACAAAGGGCAAAGAAAAGCTTTAGGTGGAAGGCACTTAATTCTCTAGAATCAAAAATGCTAGATTGCCCAGGAGATACTCAAACACTCCTCAGTTTTCTCCCTCAGTTGCTAGAGCCCTTATCTCTTCTTTAAAGTCACTGGTGGATACAGATCTATGCCACACAGACATATATCTGGGCCAGGAGGCCATAGCTCTATCAAAAGGGAAACTTGGATACAGATTAATCTCTGTCACCTAAACTCACCAGATGACCCAAATTCTCACAGTTGCAGATACAATTCCATGAGGAACTGGGATCCTTTTAAGCTGTGTTTTCAAGTGAAAAATCTGGATGGTTTTTAGTGGTTGGGGGGTGAGCCAGATGATCGGCAAAGACTTAGGCTGGTGCAGTCGCAAAAGAATGGAGCAGATGTTCTATGTGCCAGAAGGCCAGATTCCTAAATAAATTATCTGCCTGTTGCATTCTAAGTGATTAAGGAAAGCAGGGAGATGATCACCAGGTTTTTGAGACACATTATCCTCAAACCCCTCCGAATATGCTTCATGAATCCATCAGCAGTGAGACACAAGCTGTTGGGGTTATGAGGGTGGAGGGGAACAGGTACTCTGGGGGGAATTCACACTGCGAAGATGCGGTTGGAATACGCAGGTTGTGATGGCGCACATCTCTGTGTGCGTCAACCTGCAGTCAGTCTGGCCTTCGGGGGAGGAAGTGAGGGGGCTGGTGCGCAGCCGCCAGAGAGGCATCTTGGATTCCTGCTGCTTTGCTTTAGCTGTTAAAGACCATAAAGTGGAAACAAACCTGGTTTGTAAGAGAAGAAAACATTTTTTCTTCTTAATACTGTCTGGGATTTTCAAGCTCATAAACATCGAGTGCCATTCATAAATATTTATAATTCTGGGGCTGGAAGCTTCCCAGCCTATGTTTTCACAAAGGAGCAAAACTTCATAGATAATAAAAACAGTGTATTTGACTGTAGTCAGATGAAACAGTGGCCTTGTAGTCAGCCCTCGGTGGAATTCTCACTGTCTAGCAGCAGTCATTAGCCGTGGGAAGAGCTGGGCCAAATGGATGTATGGTTTATGCATTATATTTCAGAATCACAGTCATGCTTTCCTGTACCATTTCCTTCATTGTTGGTGTATACTGGACCTAAGTCCAAAGACCCTAGTTTGGTCCCCTGGATCCTGGTGCTACAGTATAGCTCCTCTGCCCCCTAGTCTATCATAACTCAAAGCAGTGTGATTAGAGAACACTCTCCTTACCTGTGTTCTCTCAGGCAGCTCATAACTTTTCTAGGACCATTTCCTCATTTGTAAAATGAAAAGGTTGGAGTAGTCAGAAGTTCTTAACCTGGTACTTAACTATGAGCTTGTTTTTAAAAAATATTTTGAGAATTGTACTTCAGCATACTTGGTTCCCTGTGTTATCCTATGTATTTTATTCAATGCATTTAAGAACATTATTGTGTGGAGTCTATAGGTTTCACCAGATAGGCCAAGGGGGCCATGTTAGGGGCATTCTGGAGCCATCTCCTACTGATTATTAAATTTTCTATGTGAGCATTCACACTTTGGAAATTGGCAAATGCTATGCATCGGGGCTTGGTTTATTGTTTAATGAGTCCAGCATATTACAGAACCAGTTGTTATACATTTTTCAGCATGCAAAAGGTAAAGAACTCCTAATCCAGAGGTTCTCTGTGCTCTCTCACCACTCTCAATTTTTTATCTCAGATTAAATTCTTCCTTAGAACTGATTACTGGCCTTGACATTTCAGAACTCCGGTTGGTATTCTTACCACTAAGGATGTCTTATACTGTAAAACACAAGTAGCAAACATCTGACTTTTCCTCCTGGCAGAATGTTTACAGTCCTGTCTGACTGAATCCACCAAACCCAGGGTCGTGGGTCAGACCACAAAGAGCAATCACTATAGGGGTGAATAGTGATGGAGACTAGAGAGGGAAGTACCTGCTTTGAAGAACTAGTGAGTTTATGGTGGGAGAGGGAGCCTTACTCCCTACATGGGTCAGAGGGATAGGGGAGCATCCCCTTTTTCTTTCATCCAAATCTCATTCCTGAGTCTGTGTCATAGACTGAGATAATGGCAGGTCTCTGAAATGAATTCTGGCTTCAGAGATGAGCTTTGTGTAAAGTTTTCTCAAGGGAAACAGAGAGCTTTTATTTGGAATGCTAGACAGCGACACGTTTGATATTTCAGACGCAGGTTGAAGGGGTGAGATGATTAATAGAACCAAGCTTATGAGATCCAGATAAAAAGGATCAGATGAGGGAGAGATGCAGATATAGATCAGGTGAGGCAGACAGGCTGTTATTAGACTGGCCTGTTAGGAAAGTAAGACCTGTGGCTAACCAGAAGCAGATTAGAAGTTCACTGTTCCCTGAGCACTCCCCAAATACAAATCATGTCCCTCTTGCCTTTCGTGTGAAGATGTAATCTAATAATCATCATTGCCTCCAAGCTAATCCTGCCTAGCAGAACAGTCTTCTAGCTCAATTTCCACCTCTCTCTCTCTCTCTGTCTCTCTGTCTCTCTGTCTCTGTCTCTCTCTCTCTTTCTCTCTCTCTCTCAACGTAATGATACCAGTGAAAAGCCATGATACTCAAACTTTTATTATGAAATGTCACTTGAAAAAAACAAGGGAGGATATTTTTCTGACTTATGGGATTATTCTTTATAGCATTATAAGAGACTCAGACATGACTTGAAGCTTTCTCTCTTAGCTGAAGGATTAGCAAGCTTGTGTTTTTCAAGTTCCCTTTAAAAGGATTCTGCTTCCCAGTATTTTTAAATTTTTGTTTGGTAGATGGAGTGGCAAAAAAATGGACCATATTAATTTCCCTGAAAAGAGGATTGCTGTTGTTATGAAACCTTGCATTAAGCATCTGGGTCTTCCCTCTGCTCCCACCCTAGAGAGTTTTCACTTCAATTACATCATTTGGTGGGTGTGAAGTGCTTTGTGAGTGGAAAGTATAGCTCTCATTCTGGGTACTTTGATGGATAAATTATTTCATCTTTGTGGCTGTGCCCTCCCATGATACAGATCCTAGCACTACCATGATTCCTTATCCTGTGTGACTTCTGTATATATCTGTCCATAAATCTTCCATTCAGATACCCCAGAAGTCTTGCTCTCTTTTTAGTATATCAGAGAGAGTAGTACACCACTGAGGCTGACCATCTATTATCTCTTTTATGGCATTTTATTATCTGCCTATGATATGATCTTGTGTGAAAATGTAGGCTGGGAACCTGGCATCCCCAATATAGTACATCCCTACTTTTTCAGTCACCTCTACCATCAATAATGTAATTTATGCCAATTCTCTTGCACAATATCAGTGATAACATTTTGTGGTCTTACTTATGCCCCTCATGGATCTTATAAAAAATTTTATTTTTATTCTTAACCTAAACACCAAATAAAATGGACATTTTCATATACATCGTAGAATTTACTTGAAACTACACATTTCTATTGCATATAGTTTTCTTTTTCTAAGTATATAATGAATTCAACTTGTAGCTTTGAAAGCAGTCTTGCCTATTTCTATTTCTTCCCAACCTATTTTCTGATATCTTCTCCAAATTAAAAAAAAATGCCTCAATGACCCCTTTTAATTTTCTTTATTTTTTGTTTCTTCTTCCTTCCATCTTTCCTTCTATTCTTCCTTTCTTCCCTCTCCCTCCTTCCCTCCCTACCTCCCTTCTTCCTTTCCTTCCTTTTTTCTTCTTTCTTTCTTTTTTATTCTCATCCCTATCTCTCCTTGCCTTCCCCATTCCTTCTGTTGAAAACAGAAAAGAAAAGCATAGCCCTTATAACAAATATTCAGAGTCAAGCAAAATAAATTTCTATATTACTTGGATATGAAAATTTAAGCCTTACTCTAAATTTCTAGTCCATATTCCTCTATCAGGAGGTGGGCAGTATGCTTCATCATTGGTCCGGAATTATGGTCAATCACTGTGTTGCTCAGAGTTCTTAATCTTTCAAAGTTGTTTGATTATCTTTTAAAACTTTTAGAAGTAAATTTCTACTTCTATCTCTTATTTTTATGCCTCTAAAACAGCTATTCCATGTAGCAGTAAAAGTGGAGCAGCAGATAGAATGCAGGGCTTAGCATCAGGAAGTCCTGAATTCAAATCTGAACTTAGACACTTAACTAACTGTGTGATCCTGGGCAACTCATTTAACCATGTTTGCCTTAGTTTTCTCATCTGTAAAATGAACTAAAAAAGTAAATGACAAACCCCTCCAGTATGGTTGCTATGAAAACCCCAAATAAGGAGTTGAATATGACTGAACAAAGAAAAAATAAGAGAAGAAAAACTTCCCACCTCTGCAAAGAAGTGGCTTGGAAGAGTCTTCTCCATATTTATTCTTTGGAGCCATGCTTGATCTTTGTAATTTTGCAACATTTGCTTTTATTATTTTATGGTTATTCCTTCCATTTCCATTGTAGGATTCATTGTATATATTTTTTCTCAGCCGGGCTTACTTCCCTCATCATCAGATCATATAAATCTTCCCATGCTTCTCTGTTCATCATATTCATTATTTTGTACATTATAGTAATATTGTATAGTATGTTAATACTCTATAGTCATGTTGCATTCATGTACTACAATTTGTTTAACCTTTTTTCCAATCAATGGACTTCTACTTTCTAATTCTTTGCTATCGCAAAAAGTGCTGCTATAAATATTCTGATGTATATGAGGACTTTCATCTTATAGATGATTCTTATTAGTATCTTGAGATATGGGCCCTGTAGTAGAATTTCTGAGCCAAATGGTACAGACATTTTAGGTATTTTATTTACTTAATTCCAAATTACTTTAAAAAACAGTTGTGCTAATTCACAGCTGCAATAACAATTCAATAGTGTCTCTATCTTTCCTCCCGTCCTATAACATTGACTACTCCCCCATTTTGTGTCATCATTTCCAATTTGCAGGGTGCAAAGTGGAACCTCAGGGTTGTTTTGATTTGGATTTCTCTTATTTTTAGTGATTTGGAGCATTTTTTCATATAGTTGTTGAGTTTACATTTCCTTTAAAAATTGTCCTAATCTGTTGACCACTTATATATTAGGGAATAACTTTTAGTCTCATGTATTTGTCATTTGTCTCTGTATCTTAGAAATTTAACCCTTTCTGAGAAATTTAATACAAAGATTTTCTTTCCCTCCAATTGACTACTTCCTACCTTAACTTATGGGTAACTAGGTTGAAATGGATAATGTGCTGAATCTGGAGTCAGGAAGACCTGAGTGTAAATCCAGCCTCAGACATTTCCTGGCTTTGTGACCCTGACCCAGTCACTTAACTTTAGTTTTCTTAGTTATATTTTCAAATAGGAATTCTTTCCTAAGTAAGTTCTGTTTTGGTGGTTGTTAAACACTGAATTACTGAGTTCCATTTTTCCTAATTTCCTCTTATCTAGTTTATTCCTTTGGTCTACCTTTCTATTTTTTAACCAATATCATATGGTTTTGTTCAGTGCTATTTTATATATAATTTAGATGTGCAAGTGAGATTTCTCCTTCATCCATTCCTTTCTTGATTTCTTTTGATATTGTACATCTTTTGTTTTTGCAAAGGAATTTTGTCATAATTCTCTCAAGTTTTTTTAAAGTATCTCTTTGATAATTTGATTGTAAACTAACTATGATTATGTTATAATTTTTATTATATTGTCATAGCCACTGGAAAACACTGAATTTTCTTCCAGCTCATTTTTTATTTCTTTAAGGAACACTTTGTACTTGAGTCTATATATTTGGTATATTTTGGTAAATTGATCCCCAAGTTTTTATTCATTTTGTGGTTATTTTTTTAATATAAATTTATTTATTTAACTTTTTACATTCATTTTCACAAAATTTTGGGTTCCAAAATTTTCTCCCCATTTGTCCCCTCCCCCACCCCAGTACACTGAGCAGTCTAATTTCCCCTATCACCAATCTGCCCTCTC